>JACXIK010000057.1:0-196014 GCA_014737385.1 Bombus superbus
ATTCGCACATAATTTTTTGCATATTATAGCCGAATAATCGTCATCAACGGTCATGGATTAACATTTCCAACAATGAAACGAATCTACTATTGTAATTCGTTAAGATTTACCTGTACATCGTTGAATCCGTACAGACTTTTTCTCGTTGAAGAAGTTCCGCTTCCCTCTTATCGATGTTGACGAATCCCCACTTTCTCGACTCTTCGTCCAAATCGAGGTTTTCCGTATGATACATCCTCTTTTCGCGAATTAGTTCCAGCCTGTTCTTCATGTCCCTCAACCGCAGAGCCTCGTCCCAACACTGCTTGTTGCACGCGTGCGTCTCTCTCTTCTTGATGTCCTCGATCTTGGATTTCAGTTCCTTGTGAGTCAAGTAAAGGAACATCTGCCTCGAGAGATTCTTGTCCTCGGGAATCATTCGCAACCAGGGCATGGTTTTCTCGACTTCGAACTGTCGAGTATCCTTCTCTTCCGTGTCTTGATCTCTGTCGTCGTTATATTTGTTTATCGAGCTTTCAACCTTACACGTATCCACACTATCCTCGTCGAGTTTTTGATTGGAAATATCACCCTGTTGAGCGAGGTTCTTGGACTGTTCATCTTTCGGGCTGAATGGACGACTTCCGCTTAATGTGTCAGTTTCGGAATCGTTTTGCTTGTTATCCAGTTCTATCACGATCTTTTTGTCATCTACAGGAGGAGGAATTTCTCTATTTGGCGAACTAGTAGCCGGAGACGGACTACCCAGGTTGTCGTCAGATTCGTTAGTTCTCATGTTAGTATTTTCTAAACTTCTGTGAGCATAACGAGCCGAATACTTGGAAACAGGCCTTCCAGGTTCGTGGTACGAATATCCTGGATACGGAGGATAGCGCAGAGGTTCCGGTTCCGTTTGTGCAATTTCTTGCTCCTGGGAGATCTTATCCCTATTTTCGCTCATTTTTAAGCTTCTACGATGAAAATTTTGGTCGTTTGGACTTATAATAACGTTTATCGAATCTCTGTAAGAGCGAGAATATTGAAGGTTGGTACCTTTGAGAGTCTCGCAACTCGTATTGGTGGATTCTGTGGGACAGACGAAGTAAGACTGATATCTTCGACAAGTTCTCGGCAGATACAGACTCTGTTCAGCGCGTTTCTCTCGTAATTTTTGCCTCAAAACATCTAACGACGTCTCTTCCTCGCGGCTTTTTATTCGTTTTCGTTCCTCTAATTCTCTTCTGTACGTTTCATCCTCCTCCTTCAACAAATTTCTCAATTTGCTCCTTCTGACATGCAACCTTTCCGCTTTTTTAGCCTTCTCGATCTCACCTTTGGGATCTAAATTCCTATAATTCCACGAATCATAGTGCTTAGCGATTCGGCACTCTCGCTCGAAGTATCTAGCGATTTGTTGGTAATAATCGTGCTTGAGCAACGCCTGGTTGTGTTTCTGCGCGGCTAGCTGGTATTGCCTCTCCCGATATCGTCCCACCCTTTAAACACGAGACAAGCTTCTGTTGATGATCTCTTGACAATATTTCGTATCTGATTGGAAAGAAACAAAATTTAATCAATCATCGAATACATCGGTGGCAAGGTTTTATCGATCGAAATAACATAGAAATTTCGTTCTATCGATGATACAATATTTTATAAAAGATAATTACGTATGGTCTTATTATCCGATTATTATATCATCGACGCGCAAAATGCCAAAGCGTTACTAGGTCGGACAGATTCATCGAACGACGTTCATCTCGCGAACGTGCGCGATGATCGATCCGACCTTCGTGTCGATCGGCACACGGATGCATCGTAAACAGACGTGGGATACGTCGTAGGATCAAGCGAAGAGGCGTTTCAACCGAGAGAGTCACCGAAAACATCCTAGAAGAAGAGGACCGTCTTCTATTTCGAGCTTGCGTCTTTCTGTGACGTCACGTCGACGAAAATATCACGCGGTTAGGGAGGTGCAGTCGTGGCCCTGATGCGTGGTCCAGGTCTCAATCTTTCCCAGACTCCCAAAAATTCTCAACCACTTCGCTCTTCGGTAATTCCTCTTGTCGACGTTGGCGAGGATCGATCGTCCGTAGATCTAAAAGGGATCCTAATTCGGTCGCGAGATCTCTTCGCTCAGGTCCAACGGGACCAGTGAACCGCGAGGACAATCCGGAAGATTTCCCGAGTGTAAAACGTCTCGAGGAAAGTGGGTCGTGGCTCTCCCACGTAAAACCGATCCCCACCTTTTCATTTCGTCGTCCAGGAGTCCGTCAGTGGAGCATCGTACACGTCCTCGAGAGGATCCTCGTCATTACGCACGCCCAGAGCCGATACACAGATCCCCGTGCCGCCTCTTTGTCTAATTCCATCGACAGGTGGAAGTCGATAGGAAAGCCGAAGCTAAGACGAGAAGGGAACCCTGTGACAGAATAAAGAAGAATGCCTGGTGCCGGTGGTCAACCACCACCGCAGAGGACCACCTTCAGGCCGCCCTGGGTCAAAGATGGTCCGTCACCTTTACCTATGCCTACTGCACCCTGGACCCTCAATTCCAGAAGAGATTCGAAATCAAAAGTCGAGGAACCACCTCCGTTTACCCAAGTTACTCTAAAAGTGAGTTTTATTATTTTCTTTTTTCTCCATTTGCTTCGTCGTCGTCGTCGTCGTCGTCAACTTTCAACACGCGGTGAAATCGATTATAGAACGATACGAGAGAATCATTATCCGCGAGAGCCAATTTTTAATTTTATTCGAACAAATTGCACGTTGTTCGCTGGTTGAATTTGCTTTTGTCTGGTTTCGGGATCGTCAGGGCGCTAAAGCTGCTTGTCCGATCCAATACGGACTTATGCTACTAGAAACGACGAGGAATCAGGCCCGCCTTGTGCAGTCTTTTTCCATTCAGATATTGGGTTTCAAAGTCACCAGGCTTGACTATTAATAACTCGCGTGGGTGTCGAGTAACAAGTTCTCGCGTATAATCATTTCGACAAGTAGAAATTTACAAGGGCGTTGCATCCGAATTATACAGCGTGGCGCGATTATTATTAGAAATATGAATAAATCGTAGTTGGAAAGAAGGGGGGCGAGCAGCTAATTTATGGAAATATTTACGATTCGTCGTGCGCGCTTCTATACGCGTGTAAATCATCTACGCCACCTATGCAAATCATCCGAGTTATCGCCGTTTTGTTTATTTGCATTTTTCGTCGTGCGATCATTCGAAAACGCGTACTTTTGATATTTTGGCAACGAGCCACGCGAAACTACCGAACACGAATGGATCCTCGATCGTGCGAAAACGCGAGAAACGTGATCGTCGAAGTTCCAAAGACACGTGGAAACGTCATGATCATTCGCGTCACGGTATTGTTTACAACTGTCGCCAGTAGTTAGATCATCGACGAGTTTGATTACAGTTTACGTACACCCGCCATCGCTTTCGTTATATCTGAATATTCCACCGCGTAAAACGCGCACGAGATTTTCCATCGAACGGTTAAGTTGAAAATTTTCCAACGAATACGAAATTCCGAAATTCCAAAAATATCCTTCTATTCGTTCTCCTATGAATAATCTGATTAAGATAATACAAAAATAATCCGTCCTCTGCGAATATTCCGTTCGCGCTAGGATTTCTTTAAATGCGATTAACACGCGAACGTTCGATACGATAAACAAGCTTTTAATTGCACGACGATAAAAAGCTGTGGATTCGTTTCAAAGCGTGAATTGCGCAAGTAGATTATAGGATTACATAATTAAAGGAAGATTTATTAGAATGGCCAAGCTGTTCGTACACGTGGCTACGCGAGACACGAAAGGGACTGGATTAATATGATTTTCTCGATACAAGAGCGATCAGATCAGACAGAGAAGACTAAGCCTTACGGGTCCTCGCATATAAGCCTCTGGGTCACGATTATTTAAAGAACACGCGTTTCTATTTCAACTGTCTTGCCAGCTGCGTCTTCCGCCAGTTTCTTAACGAGTTTATATTACGAGTTTTGCGCAAATGTAGCGATAAGTTGTGCTGGATTTGCAAATTTCGCTGTAAAAAAGAAAAAAGAAAAAAATCCGAACGTTTCCACGTTCGCCGACGATCGTGCCAATTTTCGCATCCACGCTCCAACTTTCTTTCATAGAGCGATTGATCGACAAAGAAGCAGCGGCTTCTTTTTAGAATGGAAGAAACGATACGATATCACGAGAAAAACAACGATCGAAGCTTCTCGATTGAAAACGATCGCGGAGCAAAAGTGCGAATTAGATTATTTAAAGACGACCGAACGAACATCGATACTTGCCAAGAGAATTCTCGAGACTTTCTTTCTTTAGGAACGAAGGATGATACATACGCTAGGTGGGGGAGGTACGCTCTTTTTCTTTTTATCCGTTTTCCAATACGACCATCTTTCGCGGCACGCCGACGTACTATCGTTTCCTTCCTTTTACCACGCGTCAGAAAATCAACGAGTCCTGCGAGTAATCGCCAACAGGCTGATCTAAGACGACAAGGCTGCTGCGAATATAAATGTTCGTCGATCGTGAACGACGAAGTGATTGTAGCACGAAGAATTGAGTACGCGACGACCGACGATTGCCATGTAAACGTCGCAAAGTACGATAAACGTAATTTCTAGACTCGTCGCGAAAAACGTTCCAAGTCGATCAAAATAGAATAAACGCGAGAGAAGTGGAAAGCATATTTCTAAAACGTATGGACACGCTACGAGATATATTGTTCGTTAAGGATGAGAAAATAAGTTTATAGGAATGGGCAAGAATTGACAGTGAGAATCTTGACGAAAGGCGATATTGATAAATTGGGGGAAAATTCAAAGGAGAGAAATAAAACTGTTTATTGGTTTGCAGAGTGTATCGAAACCAGAAGCGAAGCCCTCGGCAGATGCACAGCCACGAAAACAGAGCAAGATCACGATAATCCCGTCACAGCCTAAAAGCGAGAAGAATACGAGCAGTCAACCGGCACCGACGAAGCTCCGCGAGAATGGACGACAAGAGCCAAATTCGAGGCCACAGCTCGAACGACAGGTTCGAATCGAGAGGTCTCGATCTCGAGGTGACACGATACCTCTGTCCAAGAGCGAAAGCACCACAGGTAACGGCATAAACCTCTCTAAAGTAAAGACAAACGTTAACCATAAAGCATAAACGTTCGTAATATTATCGTAAACGTCGGAAAATTATCAGACCTATCGCAATCGATACGTTTCGTGTTGCACCAATACAAGACAGTGGTACGTCGTCTAAAATGCAACAAATGTTGCCAACTATTTGACTTTGTTCGCGGTAACGATCGTCTATGAAACGTAAATGGCAGAAAAATGTACGATACCGCTCGGTCACGATAAAAATAACATTTTCGTATAAATAGGAGCGCCGACGTTGTCGAAAAGCTCGTCGAGGGCAGCGATCCCGCCACCACCGCCTCCAAGACCTCCGCCACCGCCTCCGAGTAGAACGATCTTGAAAGATCTTCCGCCACTCAACGACACGCAACAACAACAACTGGAAATGTTGAAACAGAGACCACGGAAACGTCCTGACTGGGCGAGCATGATGAAGGAAGTGGAAAGCGGAAAACGTTTGAGACACGTCAAGTGCAATGACAGAAGCGCGCCCTTGATCGAAAGGGTGAACAAAGTTACAGCTGATCCAGCAGGTGATCGTCGATCGAACTTCGGTTCCACTTAGATTTCCCTTGGGTGATACTTTTAGGCACGAGGAACCGATTTCACCGTGTTTGTCGATTAGTCGCTAGTAGAAAACCCTTTTGTTTCGTTACGTACCCCTTGAACCCTTCTTTCTACCCTTGCGAATGTCGATCCAAAGGGGCTCGTACGAGTATGATTAATTAAATTGTTAAACGAACTTTCGTTCGATCAGCTTTTGTTTCTGAACTGTGATATGACCTGTTTGTAGTAAACACAGTAGCTATTGTTCTGATACCGTTCTCATGGAAGAGAACCCTTCTCGTCTGTAGTTTAATAATATTATTATCGTTGAATTAACCGTTGTCTTCGTGTTTGGTGGGTCTATATCGACGTACCCTCCTTTTTCTATTTCCTTTATCCCCTAAATGAACTAAACGAGCCTTAAAGCTGGAATCATGCAGATTGTAAATTGTCTCTGAATTGTTTTATATTGTAAAAACGGTGGATGTGTGTCAATTGTATTGATCGAGTGTTTCTAACTAGGGAAGGCACACTTTGTGTTCGAATCTGAAAAATCGAACATGCATAACCAATTGCTGAAGCAGATTCAGGAAGGTGTAAAATTAAAGAGAGTACAGACCAATGATCGATCGAGGCCAATGTTAGAGGGTTTGAGGAAATTTCGCAGGCAGTTAACGATAGAGGAGCAAATGCAAAAGTCTGAAGAGCCCGCGGATGACTCTATTTCGGATGACATGGACGACATTGATGCCGTACGGGATGACTTACAAAGTACTAAACAAATGCTTGCGCTTGAACTTAGAAATAAGGAGACGTTGGAAAAGGAGAACAAAAAATTGCAAGTACGTTTCTCAAAATATTGTTAAGCCAGAGTATCGTTGGGAAAAAACGACGACGATCTGCTGATTTTCCTTCGTGTTTCCTACAGGCAAGGATTTTAAATCTTGAAGCCGAAGTCGACCATGCAAAATCTCAGAAAAGCGTGCAAGAACAAAGGAAGTATGACGAGAAAATGACAGAATCATTGAAAGAGGAGGCTCAACAAGCGAGAAAGGATGCTGAGAAATTTGAGAAAGAATATGCAATTGTCTCGGACGAAAGAGACAAACTTAAAAATGAATTGGAAGAAATGAGAAGGATGTACGCTGCTTTAGAAAGAAGAATGAAAGCTGGTACGAGCCGATCAATATTTACAGCTACTTAACCTACTTAACTTAGACTAGACTACTTAACTTAGGTCATTTGCATACATTATACGCGTAGTACCAAAAAATCATAATCTTAGAAATATTTTAACAATACGCGTAACAAAAGCTTTTAATGAAAAACTAAATGTCCGATCTGACTTGTTATTAGTTTTTCATTAATAGTACTAAACCTGCATTTGCTTATTCTAATTTGCCTTTTTTATTAAACGCTTTGCGAATTAGAGCAAGAGCTTGAGCCTGCACCGATAATTCAGCTAGCAGATGATGGCGACGAAGCAGCTTGGTACAATGTTTCAGGAATGGCATTGGCTGGCTGTCCAAGTGCAAAAGATGTGGCAAAAATTGCTTCTCAAAAAAGCATAGACAAAAAAGAGTCGAGTGAAAGCGAAGAAGAGGAGGAAGAAGGTTCAGAGGAAGAAGACGACAAAGATCCAAAGGCAGCAGAGAAACGGTTACAAAGAGAGATCAAACTTTTGACAACCAAGATTAAAAATTTCAAGTGAGTAAAGATATATTAAACTTTAATGTAAAAAAAATCCAATGTCAATTTCATCGAATAGGGACAAAGCAGTTAATGCCATAAAAGAAAGACACGCGTTAAAAGATCAAATTAAACAGCAACAAAAATTATTGAAAGAAGAAAATAAAAAGTATAGACTTCTTCAAAAAGAAGTTGATAAAATGGCAAAGTTAATGTCAGAAAGTGAAGATGACTATAAGGATGAAGAAGAGGTGGAGGAGGAAGAAGAAACCGAATCTGAAGAATCAGAATCTGAAGAATCTGAAGAAGAAGAAACTGAAACAGAAGATGAAGATCAATCTCTCGAAGGTCAACGAAATACTTTACAGGTAATACAAATTATTATACTACAACATGTTACATAAGAATCTCTTAATTGTATATATATTTTAACAGAAACAAGTCAAAAAACACGAAGGACGTTTGGCTGCATTAAGAAAAGGTAATTATCTCCTTAAAGCACAAGTCGACAGACTGAAAGATGATTTAGTAAAACAACGGGAAGATAGTCTCAATCTCCAAGAAGATCTTGACTCCGTGTTAGCAGAATTAGGTTAAGTTAATGTAAAAACAAAACATTTCTAAGAATAATTATGAACGATTGTATACATATACATATAAGTATTACATTTGGAAATATAGAAAATATTATGTCTGAAAAATCAGACGCAACTAATACACGCACACTCACCTAGCGCCTAGCGTTTTTTTGTAGAAAATTATATAAACAAAATTTTTGTTCGATCAACTGCAGGGTACAGAGCTATTATTTTGTGGTACCGATTAGTAAACACATTAATTTGTTTTCTTTAGTATCTATGGTAAATATCTTGTGTACACGTAACGATACTTACGCTGTACTTACACGTAATGACGTAACGGTCTAGAGATAAAACATAAAACCGTATCTATTGATCCAAACAAAAGACGCAACGTCAAGAATATCATGTAATGTAAGTTTTCTATACAACAAATCTATACACATATATCGTATTATTTTCCATGAACGCCGGAAATGTTTATACAAGATTACGAATATTGCTTTTTTTGCTATTTTGTTGTTAAATTTTTCTTAATAAAAACGATTATTACTCGATCATCACGTTTCTATACAGGTTATTTACGAACTAAAAAATCAATATAACACTTACATGCTTGCAATTGAAATCAATCGACGAGCAGGTTATTTCCAGAATGTGCAAGCTGTATTTTTTCAACGATGATATTTTGTTTAGAGTACACAATAACATAAATCACTACGTTTATTACGATTTCAACAAAACTGGAATTACGCATTAACGTAGTTTGAAAAGAACGCTTAGTTACATGTAACATGAAGTCTAATAAAATCCCTAGTGATGCTTTTTACACTGGCGTCGCAAACAGTTCACTTGCATATAGTTTATATAACGAGCGTATAGTCATCGTCGTTAACAATTATATCAAATTTTTGTTTTGTAATTATATGTTTATTGAACAATATTTTTCCTTTTCTATTTTCCTGTTGCATCGACGTTTCTGCTAAAACAATTAGAAAAGGAATGTGGAATGCCGAAAATAAATGAGCGGGAATGATAGCGATATTTAAAAAAAAAGAGAAAAAAGAAATCACATATGTACATTCATTTACATAAAAAAATTCGATATTACGTTCAACGTAGCTTAGGTCGAAAATTAAAACACTTGTGTAATAAAACGACGTTAATTACCAATCTAATATTATGATATAGTATAATCGAATAAATTTCATTGCGCGTTTTCGGTTTTATAATTAGGGTATGAGTTTACGTGGTCAACAAACTGTTTTACTTTTGCGACATTTCAGTGAATTAGTAATCTTCATGTTGGATACCCAACCAAAGACAATAGAAATGAATATGTCTTTTCTCTTGTAGCAATATATCGGCGAATGATAGTGTCCTCTTACTAATCTGCTAAGTCTTTTACAAGACTATAAATGTTAATATTTGTTTTTTCATCTGCATCAGTATTTTTGCATTCATATTTTATTTCCATCCATATTACATATTATACATATATTTACATATAGACTTGCAAAATAAATACTGAACGTTCACATTTTTAGCAATACGACAATAAAAACTTTCATATCAATGTAAGTTTTGCATTTCGATTTCATAGAATACTGAATATTAAGCGAGTAATGATGGTTGACAAGGTTATTAGAATCTGATATTTCATTTTTATACAATTTTAGTATTCGGAATGCTAACCATTGCTATATTTCAACGTATTTTAGATTCAACTAGTGTTTGTTTGATTAGTCACTTATAAATATTTTTCTTGGAATCTGTATTATTTATTTAATATTCTGTATTCGTGAAAATACTTCTGAAGAATGCACAAAGCTATCCAGACATAAAGAAAGATGGCATCTACCATAATTATTTCCAAGGCACTAATGCAACATCCAGTAAAGTCGTAAAATGTCGTTATAAACATTTGTGAAAAAATAATTGGAATTGACGGTAAAGCGTACTAGGTAACAACAATATCCTGATGTTGTCAACACAAAAACGACTAGAATGATAAAATTGAAATAAAAATCCATTAAATAAATATGTAACTTTTACAAGTATGTAATGGTTCTATACCATTCAATTTTACAAACAATCGTTTAAAATATTGAAAAATACACGAAATCATTAGGAAAAATTTCGATATATGTAATACTCTTTTTTTTTTAGTGAAACAGAAATTTAATAAGAATCTAATCAGTCTTCGATAGCGTTTAACAGTTGTAAACTGTTAAACATATCCCTTTCCTTTTTATCTTATTTTTTTGTATTTTTATTTTTTTACCTATATTTTACTATAATTGAAATAGTTTTCTAAATTTTCTTCAAATACATCCAACAGTATCTATCACTGTAGGCAGAAAATCGTGAACTACGAATAAATGTAAAATAGAATTTATGGTCTAGTTCAAGGAACTGGAGACCGTATCATTCTAGCCGTTAACAGTTGCAGCGAGTTTAGGCAGCTCTTGTAAAGCAGAATCATTCGTTATAATTTGGTACGATTGTGCGATTTTTTCTTTCTCGTGAATTGCGAGACGCTGCCATTCTTTTTCCAATTTGTCCATCAAATTTTCTCTTCGCACCAGAGCCTCCTTGATCACGGATTGTTCATCTTCATGCACCCATTTTTTCCACATCGCCTTTGCATCTTCGCTAAAAAATAATATATACAAAAACAACGATTATTAAAGGTTAACAGAACATTACAATAAAATAATTCTAGTACTTTTCATCATCCTTATGATCCAGGATTACTTATAACTCGAGCTCCCAATTCTTTTTTATTATATTTTCACTCAGCTATCTTGGTACCATTCGCGTCTTTACCGTTAGAGACTCCATCGTAGACCACTTATTTGCGATCTATCGAGGACCGAATGTAAGGCGTACAGGATGACGAACACCTTGGCACGTATTTACGAAACACTCGATGCGTGTAAGCGGTTAGTGTGCATCAAGAGAAAAAGAGAGAGAGGGAAAGAGAGATGTGAATGAGTCACGGCTTTCGGTTGCAACATCGACGAATCTCGACTAACTCGAAAGGTGCTATTCGTCGTCCTAGACCCTTAACATCGTTCACGGTCACGTACTGATATTGCAACAAATCTGGTCATCGAATGAACATTAAGGAAACTTACGATACATATGCTACTAAGTATTTTTGAGTTTGATTCGCACATAATTTTTTGCATATTATAGCCGAATAATCGTCATCAACGGTCATGGATTAACATTTCCAANCAATGAAACGAATCTACTATTGTAATTCGTTAAGATTTACCTGTACATCGTTGAATCCGTACAGACTTTTTCTCGTTGAAGAAGTTCCGCTTCCCTCTTATCGATGTTGACGAATCCCCACTTTCTCGATTCCTCGTCCAAATCGATGTTTTCCGTATGATACATCCTCTTTTCGCGAATTAGTTCCAGTCTGTTCTTCATGTCCCTCAACCGCAGAGCCTCGTCCCAACACTGCTTGTTGCACGCGTGCGTTTCTTTCTTCTGGATGTCCTCGATCTTGGATTTCAGTTCCTTGTGAGTCAAGTAAAGGAACATCTGCCTCGAGAGATTCTTGTCCTCGGGAATCATTCGCAACCAGGGCATGGTTTTCTCGACTTCGAACTGTCGAGTATCCTTCTTTTCTGTGTTCGGATCTCTGTCGTCGTTATATTTGTTTATCGAGCTTTCAACCTTACACGTATCCACACTGTCCTCATCGATGCTTTGATTGGAAGTATCATCCTGTTCAGCGAGGTTCTTGGATTGTTCATCTTTCGGGCTGAATGGACGACTTTCGCTTAATGTGTCATTTTCAGAATTGTTTTGCTTGTCATCTACTTCTGTCGCGGTCTCTTTATCATCTACGCGAGGAGGAATTTCTCCATTTGGCGAACCAGAAGCCGGAGACGAAGTACTTGATGGGTTGTCGTCAGTTTCGTTTGTTGTCATGTTAGTATTTTCTAAACTTTTATGGGCATAACGAGCCGAATACTTGGAAACAGGCCTTCCAGGTTCGTGGTACGAATATCCTGGATACGGAGGATAGCGCAGAGGTTCCGGTTCCGTTTGTGCAATTTCTTGCTCCTGGGAGATCTTATCCCTATTTTCGCTCATTTTTAAGCTTCTACGATGAAAATTTTGGTCGTTTGGACTTATAATAACGTTTATCGAATTTCTGTAAGCACGAAAATATTGAATATTGGTACCTCTGAGAGTGTCCCAGCCAGTACTGGTAGACTCTCTCGATATCGTCTCACCCCTTAAACACGAGACAAGGTTCTGTTGATGATCTCTTGACAATATGTCGAATCTGATTGGAAAAAACAAGATTTAATCAATCATTGAATACGAAAAATCAAATTAAACAGCAACAAAAATTATTGAAAGAAGAAGGGGAAAAAATAAACATCCTCAGAAAGAAGTTGATAAAATGGCAAACTTAATGTCAGAACGTGAAGATGACGATAAGGATGGAGAAGAAGAGGAGGGGGAAAAGAAGGAGGAAGAAGAAGAAGAAACGGAATTAGGAGAATCAGGATCTGCGGAATCTGAAAATGAAGATCAATCTTTAGAAGGTCAACGAAATACTTTACAGGTAATACAAATTGTTATATCCGTTGATAAGAATCTCTTAATTGTACATATATTTTGACATAAACAAGACAAAAAAATACCTAGGACGTTTAGCTGCATTAAGAAAAGGTAATTACCTACTTAAAGCATGAGTTGATAGACTGAAAGATGATTTAGCAAAACAACGAGAAGATAGTCTCATTCTCCAAGAATATCTTAATTCTGTGTTAGCAGAATTAGGTTAAGTTAATGTAAAAACAAAACATTTCTAAGAATGATGAAATGATTAACAATTGTATACATATACATAAGTATTACATCTGGAAATATAGAAAATATCATGTCTGAAAAATCAGACGCAATTAATACACGCACACTCACCTAGCGCCTAGCGTTTTTTTGTAGAAAATTATACAAACAGAATTTTTGTTCAATCAACTGCAGGATACAGAGCTATTATTTTGTTGCACCGATTAGTAAACGAACTAATTTATTTTCTTTAGTATCTATGATAAATATCTTATGTACACGTAACGATACTTACGCTGTCCTTGCACGGAATGGTGTAACGGACTAGAGATAAAACGTCAAACCGTACCTATTGATCGAAACAAAAGACGCAACTTCTGTGGCGCATGTCATGTAATGTATGTGTTCTATATAACACATCTATACACATATATCGTATTATTTCCCATGAACGCCGGAAATGTTTATATAAGATTACGAATATTGTTTCTTTTGCTATTTTGTTGTTAAATATTTTTTTATAAAGACGATTGTTACCCGATCATCAAGTTTCTATACAGATTATTTATAAACTGGAAAATCAGTACAACACTTACATACTTGTAATCGAAATCGATCGACGAATAGGTTATTTCCAGAATGTACAGGCTGTATTTTTTCAACGACGATATTTTATTTAGAATACACAATAACATAAATCATTACGTTTATTACGACTTCAACAAAATTGCAATTACGCATTAATGTAGTTTGAAAAGTACGCTTACCTACATCTAACATGACGTATGATAAAATCCCTAGTGATGCTTCTTACATTGGCGTCGCAAACATTTCACTTGCATATAGTTTACATTACGAGTCATCGTCGTTAACAAATATATCAAATTTTTTTTCGTAATTATATGTTTATTGAACAATATTTTTTCTTTTCTATTTTCCTGCTGCATTGGCGTTTCTGCTAACAAAATTAGAAAAGGAATGCGAAATGCCGAAAATAAATGAGCGGGGATAATAGCGGTATTTTTAAAATTCAAAATTATATTTGAAAAATCAGAATATCACTATTGTTTTCCAATGGGTTACATTTCTATGTATATATACAGTGGTGTTATAGTTTTAGAACATTATTTGTATCTTAAATGCTCCTAAAAATTGTTCCAGTTATAAAAATTTTACTCGTCATAAACAATCTGATAATACGAGTATAGTGAAACTGATTACACCGAAGCTAAATTGAAAAAATATGCTGAACTTTAGTCACGGGTAGGTCGTGTTCTTTAGGAGATATTTTCACAGAGATGATACAAACAATGTGAGATACTTTAATTATACAGCTAGAGTTAGTTTGAAAGTGCAGGTAATTAAATTCTTATTGCTTGATATTATTATCACTCTTAAATTACGTACATAATATGCACGCTAACAAAATAAAACGGAAAAGTAAATTTATTAAAAAAAAAAAAAAAGAAAAGAAATCACATATGTACATTCGTTTGCATAAAAACATTTGACATTATGTTCAACATAGCTTGGGTCGAAAATTAAAACACTTGTGTAATATACATGTTTCTCAGCGTAACATTAATTACCTATCTAATATTATGAAATAGTATAATCGAATAAATTTCATTGCGCGTTTTCGGTTTTATAATTAGGGTATGAGTTTACGTTGGTGAACAAACTGCTTTACTTTTGCGACTTTTGAATGAATTAGTAATCTTCATATTGGATATCTATCCAAACGCAGTAGAAATAAATACACCTCTTCTTTTGTAGCAATATATCGGCGAATGATAACGTCGATGTATTAATTTGTTAAGTCATTCATAAGACCATAAATGTTAATATTTGTTTTTTTACCCGCATTTGTATTTTTACATCCACATAGAATTACAAAATAAATACTGAACGTTCGCATTTTCAGCAATACGACAGTAAAAATTTCCATATCGATGTAAGTATTACATTTCGATTTCATAGAATACTGAATATTAAGCGAGTAATGATTTTCTTGGTTGGCAAGGTTAGTAGAACCTAACATTTCGTTTTTATACAATTTTAGTATTAGGAATGCTAACCATTGCTGTATTTCGACGTATTTTGGATTCAACTAGTGTAGGTTTGTATTAGTCACTTATAAATATTTTTTTTGGAATCTGCATTACTTATTTAATATCCTGTATTCGTGAAAATACTTCTGAAGAATGCACAGAGCTATCCAGGCATAAAGGAAGACAGCATCTACCATAATAAAAAGCACAACATAAAAAATACCTTGGTCATTTTAAATCATATATAAGCAGTATTTTCCTTTTTTTTTCTTCGCCCAGATTGCACAGTGACATCGATAAAACTGAACATTATCAAATAGAAATCCTATACTAGTCAGGTCCATTCTCTTATATTATGAAGATGCGATATAGTGTTAATGGATTTTCATGATAATAAATAATTATTAATTGAAATCCAGTACTAAGTTCATTGCCATTTCCTATGGTTTTACACGGTAACCAAATTGCACTTGCTGAGAATCTTCGTAACAGTTTATAAAAAGGAAAAAAAGAAAAATACATTTTTTCATGTAACTTTAACTTCTGCTTTAAATTTCTTTTCTTCTACCAATTTAACATCAGTTACATGCAAATTATGAATACTTTTTGCAGCAAACTTAATTACAGATTGAGTTGAGACTTGAGTTGTGTGTCTAAGATCTAAACGTTTAAGCACTTTACATCTCGCCAAATGATCTAATGTTGCTTCCGTAAGTAATCTACAGTTTGCCAAATTCAGTGATGCCAGGTTCGTTACTGTTTGCGCTGGTGGAGTTGCTAATTGAGCTACACCAGCATCAGTAACTCTACCACAAGAAGAAAGATCTAATGTCTCCAGATAGGGTAAATGTTGAACTATATATCTCAAAGCTACATCAGTTATATCACATCCAGCCAAAGATAAATTTTTCAGATGTTTTAATCTTGAAGTTTTATCGATTAGACCAGGTCTCGAATCTGTAGGTGGACTGAGCACTTCTCTCAAACTTGAATCATTTAGTCCAGATACATGACTTAGATCTAAGGTAACAAGTGGTGGACAAGTGCATGTTCTTAAAGCACAGACTCCAGTCCACGTACAACCTTGTAAAGATAATGTTCTGAGCTGTGGTAGTCTACTTAATAGCCAAGCTAATTGTCTTTTAGTAACATTTGTCCAATCAAGGGACAGATTTTCCGGTTGGCGGCGTATTATACCAGTTAAGTGTAAAGCTGTTAGATGGGAATGAGACATATCCAATTTTCTCCACAAACTAGGATCTATACTATATCTGGCCCATGTACGGCAAACCAAGGCACAATTCGCCAGGTCCTTTACATTTAAAAATCTAAAAATAGCAAGTAATGCTGTCTTGTCATATGCTAAAGATTGTCCATTAAAATCGGGCCCTGGTCTTTGAACAGGCGGAAGTGGAACAGGCCTAACCACCACGTGGGGCCTCTTCAATGACTTACTACTTGAACCAGTTAATTGTACAGCTAATTGTGTACGCAAAGCTGTTCGCTGTTCACCCTCAGCCGGTTCTCTGTCATTCCATGCCTGGAATTTTTTGTATAGAAACCATGAATAATTTCATATTCTTAGACCGTTTCAGATTCCATTTGGGGACTTACATCGCTGGGATCGGGTCTTGAACGTTTACTTGGTGTAGTAGCCCTTTCAGAATCTGTTGTGGGTGCTGATGAAGCTGCACTAGATACGGAAAGTTTTCGAGCACGAGCCTTAGGTTGTCGTGGTCTACAATCTAGATTTCGACCGCTTTCACAACACTCGGGGCATTCCCAACTGTTCGGTAAATCGTCGCTAACGGTTATGGTTTGTGGATCCAATCCTATACATTCAGGATGTACTATGTCGAAGCATATTGAGCATTCTACTAAACTCGACGAAGCTGTAGGTGTTGGCTTTCCTGTATAGAAGATTAAAAATGAAGTATCTCTACTTATTACTTTAATAATAGATTGATGATTCATCGAAAGAAATAAAAAAATAAATAAGTACCCATTAACGGTGCAGGCGGTTGACCCCAACCATCTAATCGACAAACTTTGCAAGCTGCAGTAACTGGAAGCATAGGCCTCAAACATTGCCTCATTAAGCATGTTTGTTTGGCACGACCACTTCCACCAAATTTTACCATATCTTGACAGTACATACATTCTCCACAATCAGTTCTTGTACATGCTTCGCACTTCTTACATCTAGTACGTCTTCGCCGTGGAAAAGCTCTTTCAGACTTTTCCTGCGAGTGATGTCTCTGAATCTTTGTAAAACTTTTCTTAGTTATCCTTAAGCGTTCCTGTTATATCAGTAATGCCATAAGATATTTGTAAATATGATGTAAGAAATAAACATTATTAATAAAATTTAATATTTTATACATACTCTTTCAGCAATTGTTAAAGGAGGTGGGGGTGGTAAAACAGGATTCCCTGTTACAGCTGCTTCTGGATTATCATGCCTATGTTGCTCTACTAGACATCGAACATCATGAATTAAGGCAACCGGATCACGAATTAACTCAGGCACATTCTTCTTTGTAGAAGGTAGTGAATGTAGATACATGACTATTGCTTTTAAACCATGCAATTCAAATGGTGTTAAATGTATATGTTGGTGGTGTTGTGGTACTGAATGTTGACGTTGTGATTCAGAAATATCCAAGTGACTTCTGCCTAGAAGAACATGAACGTATCTCTCCAAAACATACCTGTAATAAATAACAAAAAATCGCTGTATAGATAATATAACAAATTTTTTTCTAATCACTTAAATAGTTCATCGTACCATAACATTTCGGTGAAAAATGGATATCTGAATTTTTGTGGCACTTTTGTATGTTCTTCTACTTGTGCAACTTTTAATTGTTTTTCAATACCAAAACTATGTAAAAAATTTCCACCAAATACTAAAGAGTCTTGAGGAGTATACACAGCATGAATCCAACCAGTTGGAATAAACAAAGTCATGCCAGCTGTTAAAGTTATCCTACCACATCTGTCTACCATGTCTCCAAAGAATACGTCAGATTGTTTACCACTTAATACCCATTCTTGGTAGAGAGTCAAATTCTTTTCAGTAGGAGGAATAAGCCAAAATATTTTACCGCCTCTTAAAATGTGATACCAAACACTGGTTCCACCAAAATCAACATGAAAGTCTGTATAACAACCCTTTACAGACATGAGACAATATTTTTGCACTTTTGGATACATCATATCTTCCAATAAATTTGTAGATTCCACTTGTGCTTCTTTTAGATGTCTTGGCCATACAACATCTACCCAATCAACCTGTCGCACTAGTTCAGGCGATTGTACATAATTTTCTAACTTGGTATGACTGAACTCTAATGAAATAACATTTAACAGCCGTTCTTTGTTGGGGTCTTCATAATACTTCTGCCATTCTTTCATTGTCATATCTTCATTCTTCTGTGTATTAACATCCATTACATCCAATATCCTTTTTGAACCTGACAAACATAGACAATGAATATTTTTGAATAATCTAGATATTAAATGAAATATGTTTAATTAAATCAAACATACCAACACAAGTCCTGACATCATTCACAGTAAAATTTGTACTGGGGACTCTTAATCCCAGTCCAGATTTATCCCTAAAGAGCAATGGTATGCTAAGACCATGTTTTTGCAGGTATGCTAAATTTAATTCAGAACCTGCCATTTCACGGAATAACCCAGTGAAATTGTTAAGGTTGTATCTTTCACATTCGATTTTTTCATCGAGTTGGAAAGTCCTACGACCCTCAATTTCCTCATCGCCTATGGTCCAGTCATCTGTATATAGCTTTCGAGTTCTTTCTCGCTGCAAAAAAATTCATGATAAATATGATTTTTTTAACAAAATTTTAGAAACTTCATATAAAATAATTGGAATTAATGTTAAATTATAAAGTTATGCTAGGTTTGTTTACCAATTGACGCCTTTTTGGCAGAGAAGTAGAGTCATCGGCCATTGCAGACATGCTGTCAGAAACGTATCACCGAAAACTCATCGAATATTCAATGTATATTGTCCTTTGAAGGTCAAACTAGTTCCTTTAATATTATATAAACACAATCTCGTTTATTATTTACATGTCACGCACAATAGTCTAATGTTAACATCGAACTTTTCTTTGATTTTACTTTCCCAGTAAAATGAGGTCGCCATTTTGTTGCCGGCCAATGCTACCAATAAGAGCCATAAAAAAACCTCACATCATTTCATATAATGTTATTTTACATCTGGTTATATATAAATTTAAAAAATACTTCCCTATTTTTACATAGTACTATAGAACATAAAAGAATATATTTTTTAAAGATATTATAATTGTATGATTTTTAATTACATTTCATGTAAGATATCAGCAATGATCTAGAGATTTTGCATCATTTCAGAGAACTATTTATGTGTCCCACATTGCAGTGTTAAGTCCTAGTAGTATTACAATGTATGGGTATTTTTTGATAATTTAGAGTTAGAAATCGAATATTGACATATTTATTTATATTATGGTGTTTTAAATCTTTTATTTTTTTATATAATCACAAAATATTAATCATATATGTTGTAAAGATATCTTTTCATCTATAACATTTAAAATATTTATTAAAGCGAGGAAAGTTTTGAAAACTAAAGACCTCAATAAACGAGTTAACCATGATGAGTCTTCGTGATAGGCAAATAAATGCCTTAAAACTGATGTTAAATCTAAATCAACCGGAAAAAAAATTAGAAGAAGCAATACCAGTATGGAAAGTTTTAATTTATGATAGACTTGGACAGGATATTATTTCACCATTAATATCTGTAAAAGAGCTCAGAGAACTTGGTATTACGCTCCATATGCAATTACATTCTGACAGAGATTCTATTCCTGAGGTACCAGCTATTTACTTTTGTGCACCTACAGATGAAAATCTTGGTAGAATTGGTCAAGATTTGCAAAATGGGTTATATGACATCTATCATTTGAATTTTATATCACCAATAACCAGGCAGAAGATGGAAGATTTAGCAGCTGCTGCATTGCTTGGAGGTGTAGTGTCAAATATTCACAAAGTATTTGATCAATATTTGAATTTTATATCACTGGAGGATGATTTATTTATTCTGAGACATCAAAATAGCGATGTCATATCATATCATGCAATTAATCGGGGTGAAGTAAAAGACACTGAAATGGAATCTGTAATGGAAATTATAGTTGATTGTCTTTTCTCTGTGTTTGTTACATTGGGTACAGTACCGGTTATAAGATGTCCAAGAGGAAATGCTGCAGAAATGGTTGCTAAAATGATTGATAAAAAACTAAGGGAAAATGTTTGGGATACAAGAAATAATTTATTTGAAAGTGAAACAACTGGTCATTATAGTTTTCAAAGACCACTTTTAATTATATTGGATCGTAATATAGATATGGCAACACCATTACATCATACATGGACTTATCAAGCATTGGCGCACGATGTATTAGAAATGACATTGAATAGACTTGTCGTAGAGGAAAATGTGGGAAGATCTCCTGCAGGAGGAACACGTTCAAAGACTAGAGCTTATGAATTAGATAATAGAGATAGATTTTGGTGTCAACATAAAGGTAGTCCATTCCCTAGAGTAGCTGAAGCTATACAAGAAGAGTTGGAGCAGTATCGTACTTTCGAAGATGACGTTAAAAAGCTCAAATCATCTATGGGTATTGATAATGATAGCGAAGTAGCATTATCAATGGTTTCCAATAATACAGCACGTTTGACAAATGCTGTTAATAATCTACCACAACTCTTGGAAATGAAACGATTGATTGATATGCATACATCAATTGCAACAGGTATTCTGAATTTTATAAAGTCCAGGAGACTCGATACATTTTTTGAATTAGAAGAAAAAATAATGAGCAGGCAAACATTAGATAGAAGTGTATTAGAAACAATAAGCGATCCAGATTGTGGTACTCCAGAGGATAAATTACGTCTTGCTATTATATATTATATTTGTACAAATATGTCAGACAGCGAATATAGTAAACTCGAGACAGCGTTATTTGCTGCTGGATGTGACTTAAATCCTTTAATATACATAAAACGATTAAGAAGTTACACCCGAATAGCAGAAATCCAAAATAATTACGAAGGTGGTGGTACTAAAACAGTTAGTATGTTTTCAAAATTAATGAATCAAGGATCATCTTTTGTAATGGAGGGAGTAAAAAATTTGGTTGTTAAGAAGCACAATTTACCAGTCACAAAAATAGTCGATGAATTAATGGAATCAAGGCAATCGTCTCAAGCGGATGATTATTGTTATTTAGATCCGAAGCTCTTAAAGCCTACAGAACAAATGCCAAAGAACAGGCCAACATTCCAAGATGTAATTGTTTTTATTGTTGGTGGCGGAAATTATATAGAATATCAAAACCTAGTGGACTATGTAAAACAAAAAAGTGGAGCTGGGGTCAATAAACGAATCACGTATGGTTCTACAACATTTATTAATGCAAAACAATTGCTTAAACAACTCTCACTCTTAGGACAAGAAGTTCACTCGTAAAATTTGCATATTATACAATAAATATCTGAAAATACTTATTTCCCACTCTCTCATAGCGTACAGTGATTTTCCACATTACTGTAATTGACTCTTTGTAAAAATGTAAAATAAATAAAATACATTTAATTATTTTAAATACAATTTTTCTAATTGTATTTACCTGTCATTGAACTTGTTACATCTAATACATGTCCACGGTCCAAATCATGTTCAATTGAAATATGCTATATAAAAATCTAGGGATTTTTGGCTAGTAAAGAAACAAACCTGTATTTTAAATTGTTTGATCAATGGATTATACATACAATTAACGTCTTCTCGTTGAATATTATAAATTTAGCGAACATCGTATTAAAACATTCATTTTTCTTAACATCACTTTGTACTAAATTAAAATGGCTACCATACAGGAAGAAGTAAAAAACTTTATTCGACGAGCTGTTATTACAACAGACCCGCAAAAAGCTGTTACGGAATACTTCTTCTCGAAGCAGAAAGATCGTGACGTTAAGTAATGTAACAAACAAAATATTTCATACAATCAGTTTGCGATACATTACAAGTATATTCTTTGCATTCTTTTATTTTCAGTTCGATAACAATTAGGAAACTGATGTAAAATTCTATGAAAAAGGTTGTCAAAGTATCTTATTTTTATGCTTTTTTCTTACATAGTTAAAAAAGAAGCTAACATCTCCAAAGATATGTGAGTTGTGTCTTTTATGTATTAGAAAGTATCCTGAATGGGATAAGCCAAGAGTTTACCCGGCATTAGAAGTAGTTAGAGCTCGTTGTGAGTTAGCAAAAACCGAAGAGAGATTACGTGCAAAATGGGTCGAACAAGAGAAAAAGCGGAAATTCATGGACGAGCAATGGGACGAGATGAGACGTCAGGAATTGGTCCTCCGAGAATCATTTATAAAATTCAACAGATTCGTGAGGGAAAATCAAGAAAAACGCGATCGCGCGGATATCAAAATTAAAGAAGAACGTGATCGTCAAGCAAGTAGGATGGAAGAAGTAACATATCACAATAAAATTAATAAAACGAATTATTTACGTAATAGCGGAAATATAATATTTTTTATTTAGCAGAGGACGTATGTTTCAGATAAAAGAACTGGAAGAAAAATTAAGTTATATGAATGATGTTCGAGATAGGATGAAGAAATATGTGCAAGAATATAAAAAGTATCATGATTATTTAGACAGGGTCATTATGGAAACGGGCGAATTTCATTCGATTTCTGAGATTTTTAATCGTTACGAAACTTTAATCGCAGCGCGAACGATTTTGTCCGAGCATCAGGATAAAAATCTCGAGATATTGGAAGAAAGGGGAACAGAAATGGTAATTTTCTTAAGATATATTTTATTAGTTTTCCATTTATAATTATACAATCGAAAGGACGCGTGTCTCTTTTTTTTATAGCACCATATGACAGAGACAAAGTCACAAAAAATTATGGGATTGAATAGTAAATTAGCGCAACTACAAGCAAGACGCGATTGGGCAGAAGTACAAGCTCGTAAATGGGAAACAATCGTGGCTGAAATAAAAGTAACTGCAGCGGAGAAAAATTTGGAGCACATGCAAGTAAAAACGTGTTGCTGGAATCTATATCAACAGATCTGCAAGAGAAAGGATATTCCCGTGACTGTAAGCAAAGATGACGTCGAGCAACAGTTAGATCATATTAAACGAACCATTCTTGAATTAAAACGAATTATAAGAGTCGCGAAAAAACGCGCAGCGAAATAAGAGAATCGGTTTACTTGAAATTACTTGTCCAGCTACTGTAAATAAATATTCTAAAGAAATTAAATATATATATAATACTGACAAGTATCTTACTACTGTTACTAAAAGTTGGGATGAAAATTTGTGGCAGAACAGTTTTACGAGTCGCGCAATTACGTCGACCATTCGGCCAATTACCTTGTACTTCGTAAATGTTAATGATTGTGTATCCAATTTACAGACTTTCTGTTACCATTTTATTGATATCGTTTCTGTATGATTTTTCTAGCTGCCGGCAAATGACAACCAGATATATTATGCAGGAGTTCCGAGTAATCTTCTTCGAGTCTTTGTTTTAACTTTTTAGTAGCTTCGTCGCGCGTCAATGGATGTTCTAAACCTTCGGATACGATCTGTAATTCTTCTTTCTCGATACATCTGTACGATTTAATTTTCCCAATAAATATTACATTTATAGAAATATTACATTTATAAAAGCTGAACGAAAACAAAGAGATAAGAAAAATTCAAAAATATTGAAAATAGGGAAGGCTGACAGAGGAAGCAGGAGTAGATGGAGGCAGATGGAATCGAAGGACTTACAAGGCACAGGGTTGGGTAGGGGCAATATATTCAATAGGAGGCACTTTCAATCTGGGTCTTCTCTCTTCGTCGAGACGCAGTTGTTGCGTTCTGGTAGCTTTATCTAGCCAATATACTTTGTGGAACATTTGAGTAATACGTTTTTCAATGATTTCTAAGTATAACATGACATTGCTCGTTGTTATCTGTTCATTGTCGCCTAACAGTTGCAAGATCGGAGAATTGTCACAACGAATTGCTTTAAACAGAGAATCTATTCCTTTTAATAATTTCTCTATTACGTCATCACACTGAAACAAACGATAAAAAGTTGCTCATTTAAACAGGAATATTTAATTTTTAAGGAAATTCGACGTCGTAGTTTGATTCCGTAGATTTTGGTTCTCTGATATTTGCTGAAATTTGTAAGACATCACCTGTATCAGATTTTCTTCAGCCGCATCAGCGAGAGCGGTTTGTTCTTCAAGCTCTTGTTTCAGTTTCTCCAATGTTTCGGCCTGTTCTCGATCAGTAACTTCGTTCACAATTCGTGCGTCTTGTATAGCTATCGTCAATTGAGCCATCCTCGATTGGAGACCTTCCAGTTCATCGTTTAATTCGTTCACATAACTGAATAAAGCAAAGTTTTCTTCTTCTTGCTTGATAAAGTACGCTATGAGCTTATCAATGTCGTGCACGCCTACAAGAAGTGATTATTCGTTACAAAAATTGACTACTTTTGAATTCTAATATTATTTTAATATTATCATAATATTAATATTAATATATATATATATATATTTTAATATTATGTTTCGCGTTGTATCGCGACATATGTGCAAGATGAAGAAAACATAAATACCTGTGAATTCTTTAATCAATTGTAGAATATTTTTATAATTCTCGATCTTATCTTGTTTCTCTTCCATTTTCGCTTTCCTTTCAGCTGCACGTTTTGCATTCAAATCACCCATTTCGCGATATTGTCCTTTCACACCAAGAAATTCTTGCAATTTCATTTCATTGTCCATCGTCCTTTGTAATTCGCACATTTCTGAGACGTGGGCCTTTAGATCTCTTAGCCCCCTTTAAAGAAAATAATATCTCGATGTTCGTTTCTGTTCGAAAGATTGTATACCGTCACCGGAAACAACAGAAGTGTAAGTCAATTAATGATCCGACAAATAAAATATTGGATAACCGATGTAGAAGCGAGATCGCCGGATGTTATCACGCGCCATTGATTTCCGATCGTTACTCTTGCTTCCGAGTTTCTAATTCAACGATGGATAATTCATTCTACGTGAAATACGAATAACTTTCAGGTCATTAACGTAATCCTTAGAGTTATGGGGACAACGATCCAATCTTTTCAACTTTCGCAGCTATTCGTTGGTGATGAGTGTCGTGAAACTTGTGGCAACAATACTAAGTACGTTTCTGTGTAGTTTCATTTTATACTAACATTCAAGATAAAAGATTCGTTAAGAGCGTACCTTTCACGAAGAGCTTGAATCTTGTTCAATTCTTCGTCCCTTTGATTGAACGCGATGGTAGCTTGCTCTATCAAATCATTGATAATTTGTTTTCCAGCGTTTAATTGATTAATCAATTTATTCCAAAGTACTGTGAACTGCGATCTTTCCTTCAGCATATTTTCGATTTGTTCTCGAAGATTTTTATTTTGCGCAACCGTAGTATTGAATCTTTTCGTTGCTACTTCCAGTCGATTTTCCAATATACAAACCATTTTGTTCTGTCGTAAAGCTATTTCCTTTAGTTGCGTGTCCGTCTTAATCTTTGTTTTGAAAGTTTCAATCTCTTTTGATAACTGAAAGCGAAGCATTTTAGTAGTATTATATATAGCTTATCTTGAAACATTCGCGCTTGAAATCAAGATCAACGATTGATAAACCTTGTGAATTTCATTATCGAGCTCTGCTATTTCCTCTTTCTCCGTCTTTATCATCTCGTCATATTTTGTTTGCGTCGTTAACATACACTTTAATTTTTCTTCCATTTCCTCATCTTTACGAACGAACGTTTTCGAGGTTGCAGTTTTAATACGAAGAACGAGTTCTGCCTTTTCGTACTCCAAGCGATTAATCATGTTCATTTGATTGTGCAGTTGTAATTTTGCATCCTCCGCACAAGCACCTCGATCATTTTCCATTATCCTATACTGCCTCTTCAATCTTGAAAGTTCGGCTATAGCTATCGTCTCAAGCTCTACCTCGTCCGGTATATGTTGCAGTTTGTGCGCCATTATGGGGCTCTATTTTCAATAATTACAACCTTTCAAAACATAATACGATTTTGTTATATTTTCACCGCTATCATTTCTCTTTAAATGTTAATTTCTTATTTCTTTCAACATACGATATTAATACACGTTACAGTTAGTCTACAATTTCTCAAACTTTATTTATCGAGCAAACTTTCTTACAAACTGTACACTACTTGCTGTTTAAGATTGTTTTCATCGACTGACGTCTAAATGTAAAGGTTAGTGCGAAACTCACTATTTATTAATCATTTATAGAAAGTTACGCTCGATGGATCCGAGATTTTTCCGGAAGTTGGCAATCTTCACATTCGTGTCTTCCTCACCGTCCACGTAGATGATCTTTAGGATCCACGGAGAGGAAAACACTTTCCCAATGTAACTGTCGATGAGGTTCAGCGGCGACATTTGAGAAAGACATCTGCCACCCTGTATAGCTCTACTAGCTGTACGTGCCGCACCGTTATTCTTTCTTGTTGATGCTTCCGGTTGCCAAGCACCCTCTCAGGGGTGTATGGTGACAGGACTCTCGTTTTATTTAGTTAGTTATTAGTTAGCAAACAATTTTCAAACGATCTTTCATGGTTATACAAGAAAGATCGCTTTGCAAAGAATGAAAAAAAAAACATATAACGAAGAAAGATATCGTTTCTAAAAAAAAAAAAAAAGAAAAGGAGAACAGTACAAGAAGATTGAAATGATTTGTTGAACATCAAAGTGACACTTTACTTCTTCTGATAAAACCAGTTACTCGAAAAACCACTAGATGGTGCAGGCCGTTTAATGATAACTGATATTATTAAATAATTACATTGCCACGAACGCTCGATGTTGGACACCTTCCTTCGGTGTCGTGTGATCACCAGCTCGTCCAAAAAAAAAAAAAAGAAAATCCAAATTTCATTACATACTTTTCCTTTAATCGATCTATTACTAGGCAGTTTGTAAAGTGCTGTATAATAAAGTAAGTTTCTTTCTTTCGCCAAGATGCTTCTCTTTTTTTCATTCGTTCGTTCAATTTCACGTTGGAATTACAGTGAAACTGCTCGAACGAAACACATTTCGAATGAAACACATTTTCTAACTCTCGAAAGAGTTTACTTATCTTGTGCTATATTAATTTACAGATCGATACGAAAGAAAGTAATAAGAATTTCAACATTTATTTTAACATAATATATCGATAATAGCGGTAAACATAGGAGGATCGTATGTTAAACACGATCCATAGATTTCGTGAGATCGAGTCAGGTGGCGGTCTGACCAGGTGGGTCAAGTAGTGGGGGTAACGCTGGTGGTGGGTAGAGCCAAGGGAGAGGTTAGTATGCCTATAGAGGGAAAGGTCGACAGGTCGATCGTCTCATGTTTTCATATAAAACCCTGTCACACTGTATTTTTTCTTATTATCCCGCGTTTTATTTTCTTTCTATAGTCATTACAATCGGAAGAAGAAGCGAATACCGAATACTATGCGTACACGATACGAGATAAACGTAAATTACTCGGAAGATGATCTAACGCGATAACGTAGCGTCGGTGGTGATACGAACGATCACAATCGAGATACATAATTACACTGAGGATCGAATTTAGCAGTGCGAGTGAACGTTTTCGTAGCGGAACGCGCCTGACCAGTAGAACGAATTACTTTCAGCCGAAGTCTCGGAGGTGGGAGGATCTCTACTTGGCTGAGAAGCACGGCGCACGATTCCGTAATATTTATTTTCTACTGGCGGCTAGTGAGTCACTACCTGGCCGACCACGGTGCGGCGAGCTGGTCGCCTCGTGTGTCCGTGTCCTTCTGCGCGTGCTTCTTGCGAACAGTGAGTTCACGGTGACGCTACGAGCCAGTCGAGATTGTCTTGTATAGAAGGGCCTGCAAAGGATAACGAGAATAAAGGGGATTATTGGTGAAAAAGATCATTCTCCTTTCACGACGATCGTATCGATTCCACGGTGATCGTATCGATTCCACGGCGATCGTATCGTTTCCACATTGTCGAAATCCAAGACGGAACGGAATACAAAAGCATCATCGACTCATTGAATTCGGTATAGTTCAAGCGTTAAGCAGAATATTCTGAACCACTGACGTCATATTTATCGAAGGACAACTGAAAACAAGTACAGCACTTGTTATGTTGCGGAGGTTATATCGATATTCGTAAAAATGGGTCGCAGAACACGATCGACAACAGACGCTAGTGTTGCTTGACATATCGGTCTAATGTCTAACATCGAGTTTCAAGATACTACGTTGAATCGTTTCAATTTGACTAGCAGTCGAATACAATTTGTGCATCGATCACTTATTTATGTACGTGTCGTAGTGAGCAGTGCGGCAATTTCTGCGCGTGTATCGTACCTGGAAACGATCGTGAGCAAAACGGTGGAGGGGTTACGTCCGTATGTTATACCCATGTTGGTCGTTTCGAAGCGTGGTTACATTGTTGACTTTCTATCGCAGAGCCAGGAATCGTTGCTGCTTCTACGTTCGCGTGTAGTAACGAGGAAACGGAGCAGAACAACGGAATTAGTCCCGTAACAATTCACCTGGTTTTTTCACTCGTCGGAAAATGTTGCATTGACAATCGATCGACAATCGATCGACAAGCGATCAGTCGAATGTCGATCGATGCTAACCTAGGATTTTCTCGCGGCATATCTCGCGGTGACTCTTTATTTTCAAATTATCTCGAAGGAGTCGGTCGTGCGAGCGTGTATGTGTAGTGTGACGTATCGTGTATTGGCTACGATTTATGGAAATATTCGAGAGCAATATATTCGTCAAAGGAGTATATTTTTTACGTTCGCGAGTGTGATCACAGCTGATCGTTCCTGATAGTGAGAGACTTTACTGATCGGCGAGGGAACCTGTTTGGATTCCAACGTGTCGTGCACGAGTCGAGACGAGGAAAAAGTGAACTTCTACACGATCTTTATTATTGCACACGCCGTGCAATTTATTTACAATATCCGAAGGTGAGCGGCATGACTCACGTATGATTATCGATACTTTCGTTATTCAGTTGTGTTTTCGAAATTTTGAATCGGCGTGATATCCACGCCACGCACATTCGAATATTTCTAACTTGAAGATAAGCTACCTTAATTATCAAGGTTTTAATCGTACACGAAGAAACAGTCAAAGATTCCGCTTTATATCTTATATATTTTGTTGATACACGTCGATACATTGTCCATTACTTGAATACCATACGTCAACGATTTTCTTCGATAAAGAATGAAGATCGAGCAAGCTTCAACAACGTCGCTCTTCGAGTGGAGATCTTAGATATGTATATACTACGTATTAATGTCCATCATTCGCGAAACGAGTATCGCGTCGTACGCGACATTCAAACTACGTTATTTCTAGTGGATTGCCCGTGTTGATTAGCGTGTATACCCGCATTTTCAGCACTACAAATGACTTTGACGCGTAAACGAACAGCCACTTGGTTTCGCGAGTGTCATTATTACGAACGACAATAAAGGTCGCGCGTTGGCCTGACACGTGACATTCGATCGACAATTGGCGAGCGTGTAGCGACTCGCTACCACGATGCTACCGAAAAAAGACGGCCATCCGGAGCCGTACGCTCTGGAGGATATGATATCCGATCTTCAAGCGCGACGAAATTCCCTAGACCAGGAGGACCTCGAGGATCCGGTAGAACTTTTAAAAAAACGCGACAAAGACCTTGTATTAGCCGCAGAATTGGGAAAAGCGCTTTTAGAAAGGAACCAGGAATTAACCAGACAAAGCGAAGCACTCACCGAGGAGTACTCTTCAAAATTAGAGGTAAGTTTTTATTTGAAGTTGATCGGTTATGTTTTTGGGTTACTAGCCCCCTCATTCTAGTTACTTTATTACTGTATCGTGAAGTTATCATATTATTATAACACTAGATATACTTCGTTGTTAACTTCGTTGTTAGGAAACGATATTTTCTTGAATCTTCGTTAATTTACGAATTGTTATATTGAGTACGATATAACCAATAAGAGTAAGGGAATAGTTGCGAGAACTACCAGAGATTCCCTTTTCATATGTATAATACATTTCCATTGCGTTTCATGGATGTAATAAACAGCATAAATTTATTACTTGCTATATTAATTTCTGTTGTAAGAGATAAAGAAAGTATCTTTTAATTGGGTACGATTAAGATAGTCTGTTTAATCAAGAAAAAAGAAAATATAAAACGATAAAATCATTGTCTCGCGATAGGTTCGTTTCCATCGAAATCAATGTTATAGTTGAAAGTGATATGGCATAACAGTTCGTAGAAAGATTAACGGCACCGATTCGTATTGCGTAAGGGAAGGTTTTATTAGATTAATCGTGGAGGAGTGGTTTGCCTCTAGAGTTCTCACACAGACCGGTTACACACCGTTTCATTACGCTGAAAGCTCGCATTAAGGGAGTCGCCGTATCATCATCTCGTATTAATAGAATAAAAACAGCCTCTAACTGATCTATGAATAGTGTAGGTAGAGAGCTATAGGACGACTGTATGCCAGTACAAGCGTGAATCGTTGGAAAAAAAACCTAATCAACTAGCTGTCCTTAGTCTAGGTCATTCTAAAATACGGTTATCTTTTCACAATTATTCTTATCGTAAAAGCTTTAACGCGTTTATTTTGTACGCCTCAGATCAGAAACTGCGTGAATTTTTGCGATATGTTCGCGATATCGCTTTGATCGCGTCAGTTAAAGCAAAATTCATGACATTTCGAAGGAAAACTTCCATAATAAATAACAAAGCATATACGTATGTAAACCTTTACAATATGGTAGTAGATCCTGCTTGTTAGCGTGCAGGATGTTTATCCCATTAATTCCTCAGTGCTTTTCCTGTAGTTGGTAGATTTACGAGAAGCGTGGCAGAAAACAAATTTTCATTATATTTTACGCGCAATATAATAACTTGGAGAACGAAGTACATATTTTCAAGATTTTATAACACGGTAGATATACATATTTATCGTGTACAGTTAGAAAATACTATTGTTTTGCATCAAGTTTTGCCTTGTTATAGAAAACGGTAAAATTGTTCCTCTCATAAAAGGCGACCTCCAAGAATCACTTATAAAAGGGGGAAAAAATATTTGGTAATAATAAAAATTCGATCGGTAACGAACATTTTATAGTCATTCGTCTTGAATGGCATTCGAATGTTTCCCGAAACAGTCAAGTGGACCGGTTACGGTTAGGGTTGTTGGTTTGGCTGCCTCAAACGGTAGCCTATTAGCGTGCGATTCGCATTGCGTGTGCGGATCCTCCTGTTGCAAGTTTTCATGACTTCTGTCGACTTTTCACAAGAATGAATCGAAACATGGAACGAAAAGAAAAGAGAAAAACGAAAAATGAAAGTCGAGGTGCAGGCTCGCGAGCGGATAAAACGTTTCTCCGCGGATTTCGCCGGAATCGGGCCACGGGGCACGACTCTGAATTTCAAATGCACTTTTAACGAGTGCCGTGCCGCGATGGAGATTCGAGATCGTGGCGGACGATAAATTTATCTGCGAAAACTAATGGCAACGCTGACATTGAGCGCCGCGTCATTCGTTGATAAACTTCTCTCCGTCACGTGTGCCGATTTCATTTTTCACCTTGTCGCGTTGCTTTCGCGTTCGGTGCGACGCATTTGTACCGCGATCAACGCGTTACTTTTCTCTTTCCACGGCTCGATACTGCTGCGACTGACAGCTATACAGGAATACATGAATAAATAAAAAAAATGTACACAGTTTGCAGCGCATCTCATAAATATAAAATCACACAAAAACTTCCAACTTTTATATAAAGTCTACAAAACTTCGTTAACCGTATCTTTGGCTATTTTAGCTTTTGTATATGTCTACTATTTTATGGTGAAATATTATATGAATGTGAAATACAGAAATCAAGAATAACGTGCTTGTTAACGTTCTCTTTTCCGCGTCCTTCGTGTTGTATTACATATTTTTATGTTTTAATGATATACGAATCCAGATATGACAAGTTTGGAATCGTATTGAAAAATAATTTGTCATTTGTTTCCTCGAAAAGCATAGATTACAATCACTGGAAAATAGAAAAATAATAGAAACTAGTTTATCCTCGCTTCATAACTATGGAGCCAATGTAACGGAATGTTTTATAAGTTTATAAGTTTAACCGTTCAGTTTTACTAATAAGTATTATTAATAAGATTAAGATCGTGTTCTATTTTACACTTGGTGCCTACCGAATAAGAATTCAAAATTTTAAAACGGTTATATTCTAACAGTATATTATGCGTCATGAACATGATCAAATTGTCGGGAATACCGGAATAAAATTTACAAATTTTTCGCTGTTTTCATCGCTAATTTTACTCGTTGTCGAGTCACTCTTATGTGTCACGTAACTTGCAACCCGTGGAAATATTATTAACAGCGCTCTGTTAAACGATGCTCGAGCAATCAGAATTTAAGGAAAAATCACGGAATCGCTTGTTTGAAGTAGCGGAAAACACGCTAATCGCAATAATCACGAACCTTCCTGTACAGTATTTGTAATTCTACCTAGCTGTTAGAGCATTCAACGCGATTTTAGATATACATATATGATGGCTTTCCATGTATGTTTTTGTATGGTAGTCTCACGCGAGATCATTACCACGAGTGGAATTTATATGTATTCGTAATATCGTCCTACAGCTTGGAAAGCGTAAAATTGAGATGTTCGAACCACGTAACTATATAAATCTTTTTTATTACAATTATGTATTCCGTGAAAGGTTATTGGCAGACTGCGAATATACAATGCATCCATAGAGAAAGAAACCGTTTATAATTATATAAAATATGCGCAACATACGTATATATAGGAAATAAAATGTAGCTAACGTAAAGTGTAGTAATGTAAACGTAATATAAACAACGTGTTGGCCGGTGCAGGTCAAATGTCAGCGTCCGATGACACCACATTGATGTCACGTGCAAGTCGATCCATTATGTAAGATTTACAAACTTGACATTTTTTACCAAAAGACGCCGGCTACTGGTTAAAGCTACTATGTTAGTATAACGAACAGAAATAACGAACGAGTTTAGATTCAGATTAATATTACTCGGAATAAAATTCTAGCAGTTCGAATGCACTTTTTGTGTCTCAGAGTAAAAGAAACGTATCTTTAAATTTTATATCACAGGCAAAGAGAGAAATAAAAATTTGCATAATACAATTGTTGGATTTACGAGCAAGCATTCGCGTATTTATACGATCGCCACTACACTTGCTGTAATATTAGGTTGTCCCGAAAGTTTCTTTCCTTTTGTAAAGAAATAATAGATGCACAACCTGTTTTCGTTTTATATTATTTTATTGAATCATCTACGATCCATTTTCTTCTATTTCTATTATTACGATCATACGCGATTCGACAAAAATAATATAAAACAGAGAACGTGGTACATCCATGATTTCCTTACAAAACGAAAGAAACTTTTCGGACAACCTAATATTTAGAGGTTGGTATCGATCTCTATTTAACTTCAATCTCTATTTATTTAATTGTAATCGTAAAAACACGAATTTGTATGATATTGTATCAACGTTCAATTGTGGATATTGGTTTTATTCTTAAAGACACAGAGCATGTTGCGCGCATGTTGCGATGGCATGTAACTTGCCGACTTGGAGTAGGCAGTCGTACACGGTGGTGGACAGAAAGCCACGAAAGCGTGGAAACAAGTCACTTAGGTCTTAGGCAACGTAACGTCAAAGACAATGCCCGGCACCACGGTCTGCCTGCCCGCGTACCCGCTTCTTCGTCTATCTTTCCGCGTTTTGCCTGTCACCGTATTTTTGACCTCCGGAGAACACGCCGTGGGCACGCTCCTGTGTTTCTCTTTTGTCTTTGGTTACAATGCTGGTTACACATGGTGCCTGGCTCACGCTTATAAACTGGGATTCAGTTCACTGGGTTACTTTAAACTTCGTCGGTTCGAGACTCGAAACTTTCGACCATTAGTTGAATACGAAAAGATTTTTTGGAAGGTCGTGGAATTAATGTACAGAGCGATTCAACACGAGGGAAGTTGGTTCCGCTGGAATGCGTATTTTTTATATTTTATATAATTTTTATCGAACGTTACATTTCTTTCTGCTCCGAGTTTCGTTCAATTTCGCTCGAAGGGAAAATTCTGGCGAGCGAAAGACAAAACACGCGAATATTACGATTACTTGGGCGTTCGCGATTCTTTTTATATTGCAACGTGATGCATTCCAGAAATGATTGTGCTTTCTTTCGAACGGATCTACGTGTCTTCCGCCTTGCTACCGGATATAATTATGGCTTGCGTCATAGCGTTCGGCGAAGATGCACGGAATCGCCAAAGAAGCGACACATTCGATAAAACGACGTTTCATCGGTGGTGAATCATCGATTTGGTCGATAATTATGCAAAGCTGGAAAAGTATCGCGTCCAAGAGATATCGTCATGGCAGTACGAACGATTGTATCGCGCCGTTAAGTACTCGCGTTATTGCCCGCCTATTCTCACTTCGTTATGTTCTGAAATGATTATTTATGATGATTATTTCTGAAATGAACTATTTATTACTGGAGTACATTCTTATCCGGTATCGTTAAGAAAATATCCACGGACGCGTCGGTTCTCTCCTTTTCTCCTCGGTTTTTGTTCGATATACTCCGCGCTGCTTTCAACAATTTCACTTTCACGATGGCCTTCTCGTTCACAAACGGCGCACGACTATGCGTGAACTTGTTCAGATACGCGTTGGTACAAGGTGCGTGTATAAATCGCAAGAGGGACTCGCACGAAGTAGCCACGACGAGTCTTTGATTGAATGGTTACAATGTTTCCTTTCCGCTTACTTTAATTAAACCCGTTCATGTTACTTTTACAAGTTCGCGTATCCGGCGTTATCGCACACGCGGTATATCGTTAAAAAGTTACGTAAAGCCTTTAGAAAGCATTTTAACAACGACCGGTCGACGTTAACTTTTCTTGACCGATCCACCTACAACTCGTGCGTCAGCTGTTTCTCCGATTCCGAATCAATTGCATCGTGGTTTGTTATACCCTCGCATGAATTATGCAGAATCGAGCGACGACTATACGGTTGTTAAATTATGTGTTATCCTTTTTGGACAGTCGGTCGATGGCATGGTCGCGTTGCGAAATATCCGATTATTTAATAATAATGCTTTCGTAACGCTCAATGGTAACCCTTCCGTGGCCGAACAACGAAAAATAGTATGGTAATCGAGGGAAAAGAATTTTAATAGCGAAAACGGACAATGGATTTATGCGTACAGGCGTTGAAACGGAGCCACTTACAATTAGTCACGGAAGAGTTTGGAAATTATGAAATTCAAATCTCGTTCATTTACCGGCGATTAGACTTTAAACGACATCGGTTAGGAATTAATGTTCCTATCATCAGGAGTTTGATCTGTGTTTTTACAGCAGTTAATTAGACAAAGGACAGTGAGTTCCGTTTGAAGATTCTAATTAATATTCGCGTGGCATGATCTTGTAATGCACGCTCTTGTAATCATTTGCAACTACGAATGATGTGTAATGCATAGTGTTAACGTTCGATGTACAAAAATGATTAACGCAATAACGAAACGCTATTTCAGTTTTGTATTTAAAAAACTTTTTCAATTTAGTTCTATGATTACGTATCTACGCCGCAGTAACTATGAAAACGAGTTAAACTAGAGTTAATCATTTTATTAATGTAAATCATTTGAAAGATGTTCAGGTCAAATGTTGATTAGTCCTAGGCGTTTTATGTCAAGAAATTATCAGAAAATCATAAAGAATTACTATGTTTTAGAGATAAGTAAGATAGAAAGCAGCAAAGAATACAATACCGCGGTATAGTATTTTAAAAGGGAAGCAATGCGTCTAAGGATCTTTAAAAATTGTATTGTCACTGTTCAATCTCCGGATCACAAGATTTGTCGATACTATACCTCGTTAGAGACTAATGAGAGTATGAATCGAACGCAATTGGACGAGTATAAGAAGTAGAACCGTTCGTACGAACACTTTGCACGAGGAAATATATCAAAAATGTTCGTTATACAATAACAGAAAGCTATTCAATAGTTTCAGATTTTGAAACAATTCAACTAAACCGTGGAAAGTGTATTTTAAAAAGAAACGACGAACCTGATAGTTAAAAAAAAAAAAAACTTCGTTAGATCGTCTTGATCCATATACAAGATATTAAATACAATGGAATTATCAATTACAAGAAAGCCGCGATACTGCGAAACATTCGTCACATGTGTAATAGCAAAGAGCTATTTCAAATTTTCTATTTAAAGAAAATTTGGAGCAACTGAAAGGCATATCTAGAAAAGAGGGCGATGAACCGAAGGGGTTCCAAGGACTTCGGTATCGCTGGTCCAAATTTACCGAGCTTTTGACGCACTGTTAACAGATGCTGAAAGAAGAAGTGGGTTAAAGTAGCAATGAGATCGAGCCGCTACGTTTGCCTCTCGTTATTGTATAATTGGTAGTTTGAAAGCGGCGGTAGAATAATCGCGGCACCGTGTCGGCAATAAAAAGCGGCACTTACACGGTTGGCACAGCTGAGATCTAGAAAGCCGAGATTCCACGGGCTCCTCGCAGCCGGTGACCTGGGAATTTCGAGCGCGTGAATTACGCGATCCTGCCCATTTGCTCGTGGCGCGATTCTGTCTATTAAAAATTCATTAACCTCGCGATAATTAGCCGCGGGATACGCGCCATCATTCTCCTAACCATCGGCGTATCCCCATTATCGTTCGTGTCGGAAATTGTTCATCCCAGTGTTCTTTTGTCCGCGTTAACGACACGTAGAAAATAAACAATTGGATAAGGTGGTGATACAGCATTGGCAGATGTCGTGAGAACGAAACGCGTATTTCGTAACAACTGTAGTTCAACTGTTATTCAATTCGTCTAGATTCTCGATCGTTGGCAGAAATTACTAACTTGGGAGCAACGTAATCCTCCACTGGTAAACGTTACAAATAATTCAGTCGTGCGTCGTAATGCAATTAGCTTTATTGTTTTGCGATTCGACGATGAGAAGAAACTTCAATGGTTCGGTATACAATTCCTTAGGAATCCTTGTGAGAAAGTGCGAATGCGATCCAGGTTGGCCCGCGCCTATGATGCGAAGTTTCCGTCGGTCCACTATTATGCCGCTAATATTTGTAGGAAAGTGCCTCGTGAGATCGCGGTTAGGCGATTATGAGGAGATCCAGCGTTGCTACGCCTTTCCCTCTAAATATTTATCGCATCTACTTCCAGAGCTCGACGTGTTTTCCTTCGTCGAGCGCGTCAGGTACGAAACGATAATCGCCGCTTTTTACAATCGCGTTCTCAGGTAGATTAATACGGTTATTTGCTTTGCCTTAACACGATATTTGGATTCCCGCGGCGGCTTTTAGTCGAAATGACCCGTGGAAAATTCTTTCTCAACAAAGGGATACCTTTTCCGAGTCGTACGAATTTGGTGAGCGGATCATCGCACTTACGGACTACCTTCTCTTTCGTTTCGAGGCAGTCGACGCAGCAAAGGTAACTAGAGAAGTCATTGAGAATATTAGCAAGAGAATTCCGAGATTCAGCCGAGCATTCGATCGATGCACAAGAGTGTGATTTCAAGACGCGGATACAGTTTTCACGAAGAAGAAGAAAAAGAATGAATATCTGTGCGTGTTACAACGATGTGTTCCCAGACACAGGCAGGACTAATTGCCATAGAATGAGCAGTGGCTCTTGCGACGGTGTGATTCCAAGTCTAGGAGAATGCGAAGCAGACCGGAAGTCCGCGAAAAAGCAAACCGTTACTTCAAAGGAACGTTCTACCCTCTTTCCTCGGCTTGTTTGCCTACCAACGCATTAAAGGGAACACGAACCAAGCGACAACCTGGCCAACGAACCTAGCAAATTTCGCCAATTCTCTATTACTAAATTCTCTGTTATCCCTGATCGCGTTAACACACACGGAGCACGTTCATTTCTTCGATTCGTAATCATTATCAACGGAAATTCGTTGCGAGCATCGGGAAATGCACGTTCCTGGTCCCATGCGCGGAATTCGCTTTTTGCAACGGAACAAACGTTCTTTAGCTCGAGTTTTCGGCCGTAGGTAAGAGCGCAACTGTATAGGAAAAGTTTTTAACAACGCCACACGGAAACTCGAGTCAGAAGGGTACTCGTGTTTTCAACGGTTCGTTCTGAACGAGCGCCGTCGTGTGCCACAGGGCCGTGCCGAAGAAACGAGCAACTAGTCGAAACGATCAACTGGTAAAAGAACAAGTATTTTCTCTTAAGAAACGATCACGAGCACCGTGATCCAATCAGGTTAATCGTTACAACGTTAAATCTTTGTTACGAACTGCAAGAGATTTCGTCGAAATACCATTAAAATGGATGTCACGCGATCGCTAGATAAACGTTAGATGCCGTAAGCCTTCTACTTCCATAGATTCTTCCACTTTTTTGGCTCTTTTATTGCACACAGTTGGTACTCTATTGCGAACGGATACGACTTACACCCGATGGATCATAGAAAGCCACGATATTATACTTCGTTGAGTACCAACGAGGATACGAATTGAACGGAATTGGTGTGCAAGAAAGGAAACGGTTCGTAGAGACACCCTACGGGTAGGCGGAATTAAAAGAGCGGAAAGAAGAGACGTTGGAGAAGGTTCAGCGCGGTTTGTCACGAAACAGGCTAGTTAAGAGCTCGTGTACCGTTAGTCGGAAACTCCGATTGTTTGTTTTCAATTTTATTACACCTCGTTCGTTATCTTTCCCCATTGTTCTGCCGGTTTCTCGGCGGCTGGTGCTCGTAGGGGCCGGAGAACGAGCATCCTCGTACGAGCGAACATGCGTGGCTGCGAGCCTCTTCCACGAACGATTTACTTGCAAACGAGTCGAGATGCAGTGAAATTGATTTGACGGTGAACCTGTGCCGAGCCACTTCCAAATGTACCGTGACGCTTTAACAAGGCAACTATACGGCTCTGGAGTTAGCTCGCGAAGATGGCTGCACCGGCTCGATAGGTGGATGCTTTCTTCCTTAGGATTCAGGCGACTGGATTTTATGGATTTCCTTTTATTTCAGGTTTTGCGTTTCATCGAGATTTAAGATCGTAGTCGTCGTTAAGTAGGTCGACGCGTAGGCTTCAGGTATATGAAACTGAAGTTTAGGGAAAGTAAATTCCACCTCGTGCCAATTTCAGAAATTCCAGCGTTTCATTCCAGTTGTTCTAGTTATGTATTTATATGTCCGAAGCTACCTGTTTCTTTAGACCTTTATTTTGTTAGAAAACGTTCTATAAATTCAATTCTCTCCGAGACGGAAAAAAGGAGAGAATTGAAGTTGTATGAAAGATTTTGTAATAGTTTCATATTATGGTTTATTTAATTAAAAAAAAAAAAAAATTCTTAACAAGTCTGAGTTAATGGGAGGATACGACTCAATCTGTTACTCGAACAGTCGATCTCCTAGAAGTATCAATTTCCTCGTTTGATTTTTTATTTCGTAGAGACCAGTCATTTTACACTATTTCGTTCCTATTAAAAACAAGTTGTCGCATTTATATACGCAAGAATGAAAACCTACCTAACCGTGATTCACGTTTTCTCCAACTTCCAACTCCGTAATTGTAGAACTCTTCCTTAAACTTCCTTAAACTTACAAAGGCGAAGACAGTAATTCTCTTAAACGCGGCTGCGAAGTGGCACTTAATTATCGCACAGTGTCTCCGGCGAATCACCTTCTTTCCTTCCGTGATTATTCCACGTCAATTCAATTGTGCTCGGTCTACGCGAATTTTACGACAGGGAAAATTTCGTGGCTACGTGCTCGGATCGTTGGTTTTTCCTTCGTTCTCATAATACTCGTAGGCCGCCGTGCGTGCATGAAGTGCGTGCACTCTCACCTGTCGGTGTCGGGTAACGATTTGAAACGGGAGATCGGGTACGCTCGTTTCTCGAGACGCGGTTTACCGCTTAAGGGACCATTGTAAAATAAAACGTTAATTTTTCTTGGTGGCAATATCGATCCGGCTCGTGACTGTTTCCTTATTTCCCACGATTTCAGTGGATGGCGCCGATAGATGGATGAGTCGATCGCGTGCGAAAGAATTTTACATCATTCACAGTTTCCATAGGGAAGCACTTTTTTTTTCTCTCTTTGCTATTATTAATACATTGATTATTTCGTTTTATTGATTTACCTATGATCAAGTACCAATGCTACGTTAGAATCTAAGAAGCGTCGGATGTCGTCTAGCATCTTCTTCTAGATGGTACATCACGCTATCGTCGTCGTTCTATATCTCGAATTCAACGCGATCATAGATCCCAGGATAGACTTAATAAGCCCCTTTGATTAATTAAACTGGCGTTTAGTCGTTATCTCCGTTCAAGTTGCCGTAAGATTTTAAGATTTCGATTGGTCGAGGCACGCGTCATGCGACGAATCGACCGAGCCGATAAGATAAAACGTATCGCAAACACTCGAACTTAGTCGCATCGTGGCAGCCTTGATACATTTCGAAAGGTGCACGAACCGCAAACTTCTGGTTACTCAATATCGCTTTAATTGCTGGTGAGTCACATAAGTTTTGTAAACAATAATAGTAGCCATGAAACGACGGTAACTGTCGCTGACACGATTGCGACACCGGCCTCCTTTTGGTTTGTCGTAATCGGCCGCTAATCTCATTAATCGTGTACTTGGCCAGCAGCTACTTTCGCAGATTCTACAGATAATCGGCAGCCTTGTTTTCTACTTAGTTACGCGATCTTCCCCCCCACAGAACGCGTCATTCCGCGTTCTCAAACGAGTTTCGATCATCGATCGTAATTACGCTAATGCAGCATACATACGCGTCCTTTATCAGCGTTTCGCGCAATTTCCACGGGAACGTTCACTTAGTACAATAATTACTTAATATCAGCCTCGATTTCCAGCGTAGATCGTTGCTACCAATTCACTACAGTTCAAGATAATCATTAATAACGCATTGTGTTCGCGTTCCCGCAGTGATCTCCTGATCTACTTTCTTTCTGTACAAAACGTAGTTTTCCTTAAAGCCGAACCGATACAGAGATAGTCTTATCGCCTATAATTTCAACCAGTCTCTAAGTATATCAGTCTCTAGTTTCTAGGTACGTTTTTAGCTTTCAGATACCTGCTGGCCGATAGCTAGAGCGAGATGCATCGATACGAGACGAACGTAATCCTCCGAAAATCATTCTGGCCACACAGTTTTCTAGCTAGTTTCAACTTCCGCAGTGAAATCGCGAAATGTCTCGTTAGCAGAGATACCAGATTTTATTACGCTCCGTCACAGTAGATTGAATATTCGATCGTGTAAACGGTTCTCAATCGTGCCACCTTGGGGCTGGCAACGACGATCGCGGAATCGAATCGAAGCTGTCGCTTACGTAAAACGATAACGCGATGTCGAAGTTGGTGAACTCGTTATTCGGTACATTGTGCGCGAAATTAAATAACGCAACGGGTCGAGCGTGTTAGATTATCGAATGTCGGTGGAGTAATCGTGACGCTCGACGCATCGCACCTGGTTAGGTGTTCACGTGGCTCTAATTACACAACGCGTTTACGTTGGAGAATATATCGGTTCGTTTCTTACCGCTGCGAAAAATATCGCATAGTGTTATCAAATAATGTTCTTTGTCCGCTCGAGTTCTGCCAGAAGCTTAAGCAAGAACCCGATGGAAGAACGTGGAACAAGAACCTCGAGCAAGAACTTTGGAAACGAGAGGCAAATGCAATCGAACAAGAGTCACGCTTCGATCCAATTAACTCTTTCCCTGATGAAGCGATATTCTGACCGTAATAGGCCCGGAGAAATTACACAACGCTTTTACGCCGATCGCCACGGGTTTCCTTTGCTCTCGTCCGCGTTAATGCTTATGGACGTATCCGGCTTTACCGTTACCTGATCGTCTTTGGTACATGAAAACCGTAAGGATCTCAAAGACGAACTTTTTCATTGATTAAAGTTCCTTGTTAGAAGCGACAATTATTCCTGACAGCGTTCGACGAATAGAGTCTGAAAATAGCAACTTTGAAGTTAGAAAACTTTCCAAATCCAACTATAACGCAAGGTCGCTTAATTAAAAGCTGGACACTCGGTGATCCAATATCCCGCGAATGTAGAGTTGTGCGCAGAGCTCGGTGTAACTCTCGAACGAAGAGCAGCTTTCGAACCGGAAGTTTCTTAAATTCAAAACTGACATACATAGGCTATACTTGCGCTTCTATACGCTAGAAAACATTTCTAGCAGCGTTAAAGGAACTTTAGCCTTTTACTAGTAGACGCAACACTCGTATGCATCTGTAAGAAACGTGTATCCAATTGGTCAGATCGTTCGATTGACAAACTCTGTAAAAACTTCCATAGAACAAACTGGTTACACCAGTACGCAAACTGCATATATAAAATCGCATATAAATTGACAAATCATACGTCGAATCTATAAGTAATTTGAATAGAAACATATCTACGTTCTGCACATTCCGTTTCGACATAACGGGTCAAGACAGTGGACCATAGAGGTGAAAGGAATACAATAAATTCTTACAACAATATACATGTACGCACCATGGTCTAATACTCTTTTCATATTGTATACTTCTAATTTTTAAAACGAATAAATAGTATACTTAGCGTCATTGAATACGTGGCATATTTAAAATGTTCAAAATGGTATATTTACCTACCTACACCACAGTCTAGTTCTTTTCGTTACATTAATCCACCGTCTGGAGCAGATCGCGCAATATGCGGATGGACTTTGGTTGTTGCAATAGTATACGATTATTGCCTGGTTCGACACGGGCCATTGCCTCCCTATTACGAGCCTCCCTACTTCTTCTCCTTTTCCTTCTCCGAGAAGGTTCACCTCGCATAATCGTTTTCTTCTGAGGGAAAGTGAACGAGGAACGGCGCGGCGCAACGCCAAAAGCCGAGCCGAGGCGAGCGCAATGCGTCACCGCGAAGTGCAATGCCAATTAAACGGCCATTATCGCGATCTTTTCGTTTCTTTTTTATTCCCGAACATTCGTTACACCCGCCAATCATGAAACACGTGCACCATTTCTTTTGACAAACTGTGACTTATACCTGTGGTATGCGCCAGGAAACCCGTTAGATAATACCTATTCGATTAGCTGCGCACGAGCCAAGACCTGTTTATTTATAAAAGCGGTTTATGGAAAAGTGTAATAGATGTATCACGTGAAAAAGTGGTGTAAGTGACAAGACATTTTTTTTTTTTAGAAAAATTGTGGCTCAAGTCAAACTCTGATAGAGAAACGTGTATGCTTTGGAATATTTAAATATATTACTACGTGTCGCGACCTCCTTTTATAATAGCTAAGCGACCAATGATTCTCCCTCTCCTTTATATAACACAAAAAAAAAAATTGTAATAAGCTAAAGAGAAGATCCAAAGAATCGATTGTATCTTCATATTTAATTAGAGCGTTAAAAATTTCCAATTTGCGATTCCTTTGGGATCGCCACTCGCAGATTGGGAATAAGGCTGTTCTCTTTCAGGCTATAAATACTTATAGATGGACTGCGGATTCTGACGCATTTATGCAAAAAAAGATGCGAAAGTGCACAGAATGCATGTAATGTTTAAAAATATATATACAAAGTAAAGTACAGTTGATCCTCGAACAACGCGATGCTTAGGCACACAGACACCCCGAGTAGTCGAAAATTCGCATATCATTTCTGAGCCTCAGAAAACTTAACTACGTATGTACGTACATGTACGATATAATAATCTGTTGTTGACTGAAAGTTTTATTCTGCATGTAACAAGCAATAACATGTGCTATTACTGTATTCTTATAATAAAATAAGTTAGAGAAAAGAAAATGTTATTAAGAAAATTACGTAAATATAAGGGAGAGGCAATACGTACGCATATTATTTATTATATTACTTATACGTATATCGTTTTTATACCGCGATAATGCGACGATCGACGCACGACTGATCTCACGACATGGCAACAATACGCGCACAGCCTGTCCGATCGTCTTTTAACAACAGCGACTCGCTTTTTTCTTCCACAGTTCTTCGTTAGTCGTCCAATTTGTTACAAAGTCACGTTTTACTATACGTACTACATACATAGTACGCGTGTCTTCCCGGAAACTCTACAATATTGATCGAAAAAAGAATCCACGTATAAGCAAACTTTTCGCGTTGTTCGAGGGTCAACTGTACTCTGCTTTCATTAGACGAAACAGTTCCCAGTCTACTATTAAAGATTTGGAAATTCACGAGATAATCGTCCCCTGTATTTATCTCGTTTTTGGAAAGACGCGATTATGCCGCTCTTGCACCGAGCAAATTATAACATCCTCGAATAATATCGTCACGTCGCGTCCTGAAAAGTGAACGAAGAACAACTCGCGGTTGTAGCTATTAAGACGTTTGTTCCCTTTTGTAATTAAGCCGCGATTATGACACTATGATTCGTAATTACGTCGCACAGTTTCTGCGGTTGCACTAGGTAGCACTAGGTTGTCTTTTATTTAACGGTACAACGGATACACGAAAGGCAGAACGAAGGATCTTTCGTCGGAGGAAATAAATTTGCGCGAAGGTTCCTAGTCGTGTGATTAAATTAGACGCGGTACGAAGATCGACTCCGCAACGAGAAGGAAATACGCGGATTGCCACACATTGTAAAACACTCGTCATTTCGTTTTCGCAATCGGCGGATCGTTAGAGCTCGTTAATGAGAACGAATAGGCGTATACTTCAACTTTTAGAATTTTTTGCTCTGGAAATTAATCGAAGTGGAGATTGTAAGAAAGTCGAAACGAAAAAAAGTCGAGTTTTATGGTATATGACTGCGTATACGGAGGAAAATGATGTTCGTTACATATCAAAAAAGTAGGTATACGATGTTCGTAGTCAGAGCGGTATCACGCGGTTGGACAGAGAAATGATAAATCGAAGATCCGCGTCCATACGTACCAGTCACTGTTCACTCTGCTTCCTTGTTTCGGTTACTTCCCTTTCTATCGGGCGGATGTCTGTTTCTTCGAGCAGAAAGTGACAGGAGCTCAGCCATTAAATTAGAAGTCCGATAAAGTGTGCCGGAAGATGTATTGCTGGTCACGGCTGTATAATTAGAATAATCTCCTTGTCGTGGATGGTTTTTCCTTTAACGGAAGGAAACGTTATGCATGTTTCGAGAAACAGAATTCCTCGAGCGAGCTATATCGGTTGATGTAGTCATGAGAAATTGAAATTCAGATTTTTCGTTTGCCAAATCGGATTGCCATGATCGATCGAACTATTGTCTAGTCTATAGAAAAGTTTTATATCCGCTTTACGCTTCAATCAACAGCATTTCCCAGATATCGAAAATATTTCGTAACTGATTTAACGTTTGTAACGGACAGAAACTTTTTTTCAAATCCGTTGCGAATGAATTCTGTGTCTTGATGAAAGTATTTCGCTACGTACATATCACGATGTACCAACGATCATTAACAGCGACATTAGCTTCGATGTCGAAAGAGCACAGGAATAAACGAGAATGGAACATCGAACGTGATTGGTGACTCAATCGGTACTTGGACCTTTTAACGTTTTTACAATTGAATGACGCCTGTAATTATGCACGCCGATTTGCTCGTGAATACGTATGTGTAGCTTGTAATCGAACTGAGATCGAACATAATTGTAAACGAACTTAATTATAATCGAGCTTAATTTTAATTAGAAATAACAGATGCGTCAATCTATAAGAAGGATCGCCAACGTTTACTTATCGATGATTCATCCCGATCGATAGATAGCGAAACAGGTTGAGTCCAGTACGAATAGCAGTGTTATCGTTATCTACGTTGCGAAGGGTTGCGCGCGAATAATTACTCTGTCGGAAAGAGTAATTTAAATCGAACGTTTAAGTTCAAACACTCATCTTCAAATTCAAATCTCAATTTTTAAATTTAGCTCCTAAAGTCCCCGACATGGTCAAATTCCATTCTATGTTAATTTTGTTTTAACGTTATTGTCCCGTAATAACTTTTTTACTTTATCGATTTCTAAGATACGGACAGGCAAGATGTACCGAAGCGAAAGTTTACTCGCGATGCCAGAGACGCGATCTTTCTTTGGATTACGATATACAAATTTTCCTAATTTAGAAGTTTACATTTAAATCGTATAATTAACGTATCCGGAACTTTGAAATAGGACTAACTGTGAGTATGGCAATAACTCGCGAAGCTTAGACATAGTTCTGGAAGATAAAGCGCGAGAAATCGCATATTCCATGTGGACGCAAAGGTCGATGAGGTGTCAGAAATTATTATATGTTTCCCAAAGTACACGGATGTGGGAGCTAGCTTGGTAGCGTTATGGATAGCGAAACCACCGCAATCGGAGTAACAGTCGTGTTGGAGAACGGGTTGGAGATTCGTGACTCATGGATCTCCGCTAGTCACCTTCGGCCATGTTATATACCTTATGGAAAAAGCGTACGCGCGCGTTTCTTGTCTTTCCTGTATGCATCACACACGTGTTTGCCTTTCTGGTTTTTGTCCGTAGCCCCGTGTGTCTCGTCCCTTCTGCCGTATCCTCCACGTACACCTTCCTCGTTTTTTTTCTCCTCTCGTCTTTTTTCCTCTCTTTGTGCGCCCGGGGAGAGTTTAACCACCTCGAGGTGGATATAATCGGTAGGGCTTCAAATTAGCCGACGTTTAAGTTAAAATCGGCAAAGACAAAGGCTGTATCGTAGCCTTCTTGATAAACGCATCGGCACAATAAAATGTCAGGCATTGTTGGTCTCTAAGAGGCATTGTTGGAGGGTCATTCAAAGTGACGCGACTGTATTATGCTTTCTATAGAAATGTTTGAAATACTCGCGAAATTTCCAGATACCTCGGTCGTGTGAAATTGCGTTACTCATCGAATCAAATTTTCTATTTTTCATAAGATATCAGCATTTCATTTTTACAGACTCAACTCGTATGCACGCGAGATATATAATTATTATTTTGCATCTTTTATTAATGCATAATTCTTACCTTTTGGCGCAGCTTGGTCTTGTCACTTGTAGACTAACATATATATATATATATTGTAATTTTTTCGTTCTCCTCGTGCTCTGTCTTTGTCTTTCTTCGTTCAACTTAAATACGTCGTTACGTATTTCGTAACAGTCTGTACAATACAACTTTACTTGCAAGGTAAAAGATACACGCGTATAAAAAGTAACAGTACAAAGATAACAATCACGTATCCATTGATAATTCCTTATCCATTGGGTAATTTGATTTCAAATTCTTTCTGCTTTCCCCCCACCCCTTCTCTCGTCTCTTACGAAACACGTAATTACGATCCTAATAAAGGATCCTAATAAAGGAGATTAGCGTTAATTCGAGGATCGAATCGTTAGTGTTCGACGATTTTTGAACGATCGAGCGACCACGAGCCTTCGGCTGCGTCGACGATCGGTCGATGAGTAACCACGGGAAACCAAGGCCGTACTTACCTTCTAGCTCGATAAACTCCACTAACATCGAACCGTGTGATCGCTGTGTGCGGGCCTGTATTACAGCTGCTTTTTCATTCGGTTCCTCGCAAATACATCGCAATTCGTACCTTAAAACTCCATATTAGCGTTGCGTGAACGCACTCAAATTAAAATTCTGGAATTCCCCCGTGAATCGAACGTTCCGAGCATTTGCCATTCGTTGGTTTTATTCTTGGACGAGCTTCACGATAACAGATGATCGGGATCCAGTACGATTAATTATTTTCTAGCCCCGCGATTTCGCGATTTATAACTGCAGGTATCAGTCGCAATGTACCCTGTCCAATTATACCTAATCGTTATCGAGTGGAATGTATTAATTCAAAAGCGATCGATAAATCAGACCACGCTTCACGATTATGAAAATGTATAGAACGATTTTGATTATAACGAGACTACGAAAATTAAGCGCTTAAGCATCGAATTAAAACAGACAGATATAACTAGCCCATTACCCGACTCGTAATTGTCGAAGAAAGCCCAAAGCGAAGCTCAAACGTTTATAATATGTACACTGATTATAAGTAAATTGCGATGAAAACGATCGATACGTTAGAATTATCCGTGTCGAAGCGTTCGCGTGATGGTCGATTAGCGGAATGAACGAATTTTTCTGTCGTTTCCCAGAAACCGAATCAACGAATTGAAAAGAACGAGCGTGTAATTAATTATAAACTAGCTGATCTTGTCTGTAGTCTTTCTGCGCGCATTAATGAGAAACCATTGTCTCTAATTAATTCTTTAAATACGTGTACAGTTTCATAAATTGCCTCCTTCAAACGCAGAAAGATGGCAAAGATAAACGCAATATCAAACCAGGTCGTTAATAAATGATATCCGTATCTCGAGTTCAATTCGAATTTTTCATATACGTTTTTGGCGATATCTACGACAGACGTGTCTGGAGATTTAATCGCGAGGAATAATAAACTGGAGAAGCCAGCGTGCATGTTTTCAATTTCAACGGACGATGAAACTCGTATAGGAGCTTTGGCGTTCTTACGAAACACCCAAACATTATCCTTTCACCGGATCTTGTTAGGTCTTGAGCATCAGCGTCATCATTGAACCTGAGAGAAGTAGGCGAGCGCCGTGTCGCCGCCGGTGAGTCACCGCGTGTGTCTTTTTAAAATTCGTCGAACGATGCCAAGTCGGTGAAACGAGGTGACAATTTCGAGAAAGGAGACTCGACGACAGAATCCTGTTTTTCGATATTCTCGTCAGGGACGTTTGCGGTAGCCTTCCTTCGTAGGTCGATCACGACGCTTCGAGGTCGAAGGTAACCAAGCGATTCAAGTTGCTGATTTTACAAACATCGTTGAGGTAGACCGCCGCTCTCTTCTCTGCAGTTTGTTCTTAACTCTTTTATTTTTATTATTCAATAGCGTTGAGGCTTTCTTGCCACGATCGTTTGTTAGGCATATTTCTCACTGTTATTACGTCGACCAGGCTGCGTGAATAAACATCTACTTTCATGGATACCGAGAAAGTATAGTATTCTCCGTTCGGATATACTTTCGAAATTAAGTATTCCGTTCGAGATCGTACGCATATCGAAGATTTGGTGAAAAATCGCGATAGAATGTCTAACTTATGAAAACCGTAGGTAACTCGACTCGATACTGTATTTCATTTTATCCTTTCCGAGCTCATAAATTTAATATACTGTAAAATATATCCTTTTGCGTTGTGACTTAATTCAATAGAAATATGGCAACGCGTACACGCAATTAATTACAAAAAGTATAGTCAAATCGTCAACATTTTTGAAAGTAATTCACTGACTATGAATCGCTTATGACAAAATGTTAAATGCTATACGGACTGCAAAGGGTTAGTCGAAAAGCTTCCGATGTTTTCAAATATTGAAACATTAGATAGCACCTTACGTTGACTAAAGATTATCACTATCGTGGTGAAACATTTGTACAATTTTTCTATTAGATAACAGATCTTACGTATCGTTTTCTACACTTATCTCGATTTCAGGAAAAATTGCATTTTGTTTATCTATTTCTTTTTTCTCTATAAATTTTTCAATTTTACGTATACAGCGAGATCATTTGCATATACAGACAAACACAGTCGCGTGTTTCGACACGCGCCGGGACGAAAAGTTTCGACGTCGAAACACGCGACAGCCTGTTAATTGGCTTTCATCGATCTCGTATAATAGTCTTAACGTTCTCGCTGTTTGTTGTCATAGAGTCTGGAACAAGAGAGGCACCTGCTTCGTCGACGGCTAGAGGAAGCCAGGAGCGAGAACGAGGCGAGAACCTTGGAGCTGCAGGCGGACGTAGAGACGTTGAGGAGTCAGCTAGAAGAACAAAATGAACGAGCTAGAAGAGCGGAACGGGACCAGGCGACGCTTGTCGCGGAGCTCACCGCACAAAATACGAGGCTGGCCGATCAGCTGAGAGAAGCCGCGAAGCAGGAAGAGCAATTGCTCATCGAGGTCAAGGTGCTCAGGGAAAAGTGTGCCCTCAGAAGTACCACGCTCCAGGATCACGTCAGTAGCCTGGAGGTTCTCAGGGACGAGGTAAATTAGTAGTTTCCGAGCGCAGCGCATTGAGCCACGTTCAGGTTAGCCAAGTTACTTTCAATTTGACGAATGATCCGAAGCTCGAGTTCAAACACTTTGCTAGTGTGAATTTCTTCTTTGCGTAACTTGAAATATTCTCGTCTAAACTTTGAGTCTTTTCTGGCAAAGTCACTTTAACTTCGAGTCGCTTGAAGTCATTTTACTAGCGGAAATACGTTATTTTTAATCTATTCAAGTTTCTATACACATTTTCATTATTGGCAATGTCATTCAACTTCGAGTCATTTGTGTTCAGTGCAGCTCGAAATTTCTTGATTAACGCGAACCCGTTACTCGTTTCGAAACATCCTGTCAAGTTTCGAGTAAGATCGTCTATGTTCCCTTAAGGGTTTTTTGACTCGAAAGGAAGGCAAATTGCTAAACAACGTAATACGTTATGTCGTCTTGGAGCGCGACGTTAGGTACACAACGTACGCAATTATTTTACGTATTCGCATTCCTTTCGACATTTATCTAAAATCAGAATCTAAATGTAAAGTCAAGCGATGCAACACGTACGAACGTGAAATTAAAACCAATCGATTCAGGCAACGTGAATTCAACTAATTTGGCTAATGTGAACGAGGCTTCAGGCAGAGCCCGTTTCTCGAAACAGATCCACGCTTCCGCAATCAAGTATTTTATTTCTTTTCTGTTTCACGCCATTACGGAATTGTCCTCGTAACTTCGGCAGATATTCGTGTCGAACGATTGTCTCGAGCGCAGTCCCCGTTTGTTTTTGCTTACGATTGTTGGATAATCGTAGCTAGATCGTTCTGGGAATCCAACTGGATGTTTACCGTTGTGACCGTGGTTAATGGATATTGTTCGGCGTTAGGAGACGTTGAATATGTATGATCCCGGGGATTATCAATGGGCTGTGTACGAGCGTCTAATAATTCGAGACAGGTCGCGGGAGGAAGTACACGTAGCCGTGAGAAGTTCGCGCGGTACGCCAGTTCGAAGCAAACGGGTCGTGAGTCGTGACCCTCGACGATCGACTTAACTTGCCTCGTCCTTCGTACTGGCGCCCTTTGTTCTCTTCTTACGTGAAAGAAACTCGAGTTTCAGGAAATGCCCTTCACGCGTGAATTCCCTACGAGTAATATACTCGTTACATTGTCTGTACGTTACGTCCACGTTATTGATTATGTCATGCTATCGGTTTATCGGCGAGAGATTGGAAAATGACTTCGTGAAAAGAAACTCGAACCAATTTACGTGGAAACGAGCTAGAACAATGGTGACTTTGGAATAACTTAATCGCTTCATGAATAATAGCACGTTTAGTTTCATTCAAGCATAATTTCAGAAGATACGCTTTTGTATATAAATGTTTCTGAATAGATGAAATTGTTTTACAGGTAGCACGATTTAACCCGTTAAACGCGCGGTTTCTTAATTAGAATCTCTTATGATCACGGAATTAAAAAGGCCGATAAGGACAAAGCGATTCTAGTTAGGTTGATTTTGCTTCTTGCAAATGTACAGATGATATAATAGGTTCTTAGGAGAAATAAAATATTATCTGTAAATAAAGAAATTATCATGTAGTAATAGGAGATTAGTAGTCCATACGATAAGATAATTAGCCTGATTAATAGGTCCCTCGCAGATAACTAAAAAATAGTTACTTTCCTCCTGGTAAATTTGTCTCTAAAGATGTTGATCTGCCCTTGCTACAACTTAATAAACGTTCCTTGTATTAGGCAAAGAGAACGACCGGTATTCCCTTTCACGTATCTATTACAAGGTCGAATAGAAAGAAAGGAGTAATGCGTAGTATCCAATATTATTGTTATTACGATATCAGCACCAAACGTATCCAAAACCTATTTCTCTAATTAACATACCATTGAATCTCACTCTGTCAACGATTGCACGCACGTCTATATTCTACGTGCTAGTTTCTCCTTACGAAAGTACCGGAAGCACGCGATCTCAGGTTGTATCACGTGTACGAAACATCGACGATCACGGTGGTTCGTGTACGGATACGCAAACGTAGGTAGGATTGTAGGGAGATCAGTAAGCTGATTGACACAGGCCGATATAGCGAAATCGAATAAAACACAAGCCAGTTACGTTGAACGTGTTCCAGGTACAGCTGGTGTCCGCACAAAGAACAGAATTAGAGAGGAGGTCCTTGGAGCTGAGGGAAGAGAGGGCGAGAGCGATGGCGGCTCTTGAAGAAGCGGAGGATAGAGCCGCGGCCTTGGAACGGCTCGGCCACGAGGCGGAACACCGAGCGAAACTAGCTGAACGCGAGAGGTGAGATACGACTTCTTAAATGGGTCCTTAACCGAGAGACATTCAATAAAGATTAATAGAGATAAATTAAAGGATAATGGTCAGAAAGCGCCTCTGTATCCCTTCGGGCATCTGACATTGTAACAAGACACTATACGTCGTCGTTAACTTATTATTCTCTTACAAGCGACATCGTTTCGATCCACGATGATAGTACAATATCTCCACGTAATGGCCAGTTATCTATCACCGTCTGTTAAAATCGTAGAACATTGTTCCTCTTAATCCTCGCAGCCCACGTATGTACAACGGAGAGTTTTTCCAGTGGTGCACATTGAAAGGACAGAAACTGATACTCGTTGTTCGTTTGAAATGCCTACGCGTGTTCGATGGAGTTCCGCGAGGCGAGAACCGGAAAATAGAGGAAGGTTTTCCAGTCTCTTTAAGCGGTGATCGATTTTTCTCGAGCACGGTAATCGCGTTCGTTTGTCTCTTTCGTTCGCCTATAGAAACTTATCGAAATGCGAACGACGTATCCGTACACGCGGGGAGCGAATGTCAGTTTGTTGGAACGAGTTGAGTTGGTCGGATGGGATTTAGAGGAACGATTTATCGTACGATTGACGTTGATCGTTGATCGTTCGAATCCACAGGGACGAGCTGGCGGCGACATTGGCGGCCATCGAGGCGGAAAGGAGAGGCAGATCCGGCTCGATACAGAAACCACCGAGGTCCCTGCAGGCGGAGATGGAGTGCGAGGAGAGCGGAAGCTCGCTGGGTGATCAGGAGGATTTGCGTGCAGAGGTGGCGAGGGCGGTGAAGCGGTTGAAGGAGCTGTGCGTCCATTTGAGACGAGGAGAGGACGACTCGGGTTTGCAGAGCGACTGCGACGAGTCCATGCTCGTGATCGTGAACAACACCACGGAAGCGGAGGAGGCGGACACCAACGGACAGGAGACTCTTGCTAGTTCGGTAAGGGGCTCGCGTAACTCGCTCCTTTTGTTCCGCCATTTCCGGTTTCCGGCTACGCGATATAGGGAACCTGTGTCGAGCGCCCACGAAAACTCGATGAACGTGCTCGGTTCACCGATCGGGACACTCGGCTCGATCGTAGATAACAAATCGGCCGTGACTGGTACTTTTAAGAGAGCTACGGCTGTAAGTACGCTATAGTTATAACGCTTCGACGTGGCTCGTGTTTGCAGAGTTTGTTTGCACGGTTGCTTTCATCTAGCCTGCACCGATAAGATTCTTCGTAATTTGCCGCGCGGCAGAGATATCTCTCTACGATCGATCCGAGTTTCAATGGCATTGTACTCGCAAGTGGCTCGCCATATGTTCGCTGTACAAGCGTTCCCTCTGGTTTTTTACAGGCCAATTGTCCCGGTGCTTTGTTGGACTTGGTGGAGGAGGTATACAACTTGGCTCTTTCCGGAAGAGGGGCACCAGGAGAGCTCGGTTTAGCCGTGGAACTTCACAGGGTGCGCGAAGAACTGGAGAACGTGAAGGACCAACACAAGCAGACGCAAGAGGAACTGAAGAGGCGCGGAGAGGCTTTGCTCGATACGACGAGCAAACTGAGTGTGAGCGAGGCCGAATTGCGCGGGGTCAAAGAGGAACGCGATAGAGCTCGGGACGATATGGAACATTCGCAGTTAACAAAGGACGAGATTTTGGCTCAGGCTTACAAAGTTCGAGACCAAGCCGTGGCTAGGAAAAACAGGGCGGAAGTGGAACTGGCCAAAACGAGGATAGACGTTCTCCAGGCTAACAGCCAGCTGATGGAGGCTATTCAACAGAAGATCGAACTTAGTCAACAGTTGGAACAATGGCAAATGGATGTGCAGTTACTTCTGGATGAACATGTTCGAAGCAAACTGATGCCTGTCACGAACTCTATCACCGCCGCGAACGCTGACAATTCAGAAATCGTGGCTCCGGCTAGGAAAAAGCGGAGCACCTCGTCGAGAAAGGTGTTCGGTCTGTTTTGACGAAAATGACTGTTCGCGTAGACTTAGTTGCGCGAAATGAAATCCAAGAGACACCGGTGCACGGTGAGAGAAGAAGACTGCGCTCGAAAAGAGGTTTTTTTTACTTTTCGTCGTGGCGCCAGGGTATCAGGGACCACTCACCCGCTCATCTATCCGTCACGTTTGGAAACAGACTGCTGACTCGAACTTTGAGCAGCAAACACGCCATAGAAGGCGCTTTGCGTACGTCGTTTTTTTTACGACAATTTGTATGGTTGTTAAGTTTACAGAGCAGCTCGTTTTTCAATAGCAAGATGGCGAAATCAGGTCTCGATCATGGGACGTTTGTCTTGCTTGGCGTAGATCTTCTGGCGTGGCCAGGTTTTTCCTAAACGTTCTTGACAATAGATTCATTACTATTATTGCTATTATTTTCTTCTTTTTTTAATGTCGAACAGTATATCACAGTTACGTGTTCGAACGCAAGACAACGAAAGAAAGTTTCTTTTTCTCAGATGTCTGCGCGACGCATCGAGAAAAGAAGGAAAGCGCCAGTTGGCAGACTTAAGCGATTACTTGGTATATGGTGAAGCGCGAACGTTTCTTTTCCCTCCGGGCGAATATCTCGTCATTCCCATAATCGTGAAACAACTCGTTACCACGGTAGGAACGATCTCTAGCGGCGTCTACTCGTAAAGTTCTCCGGAGTCGCGGTACAAACTTATCATTATTCTGAGCGATGCGTTTAAGCGAAGCTATAGCCAGCTCCCTCGTTCTCCTTTCTTTTTATTGGACGAAATGCAACGACGCGACCTAAAGAGGATCGATCTTTCTCAACCCGCGGCTCTAAATATATTATATGAAACGTTTGTGATAACGTAAGACAAATGAGTTTTACGTTGACTTTTACGAGAGCGAAATTTCTTTTGGACGTTGATTGCGATGACACGGATCTATGTAATATACATTATCGTTGGTTGTTACGATAAATTTTAACTGAATTTACGGCGTTATCGTCGTTACATTAGTGACAAGAAGACCGTATATGGTCAAAGATTAAGTCAAATAGAGGAGGAGAAATAAAAAATTAAATCCAAAAGTTACGAAGGGACTTTAATGGCTTATATTTTTGTGATTTTGTAAATGTTCATTAACAACGTCCGTCCGTACATCTGTCCAAATGGATCAGGAAATTAAGTAGTACGAATCGAAAATTGTATACAAAGAAAAGAAAGGGACAGTGTTAGGGCTGTAGTGGTGAATGTCGATCGACCAAGCTATAACCCTGCGAATCTTTTACACAACAGCAGTGCAATATCATGCTAGAGAAATTGTTTCACATGCGTTCGCGTCGGTCAACCGCGACGATGTTCCTCGACATTCTTTCTCTCCATTCCAGTCTGAACGCTTAGCTTTAATTAAACGATCGGTGTTAAGTAACAACGAAGCGGTTGTACGCGGATCACTTAACGCGCTCGCGCAGCGTTTGCGCTGGCGTTCGCGCGCGCAGTAGCCTTCTTTGTAAATTAGTAATCGATGAAGTCGAAACGTACTCGTCGAGATTGTACGATAGCTATATGGTTCCACCTGATCTGAACGATTGTGACAACAATATTTATTTAATAAAAATCTGTTTTACGGATCTGTCGTGTCCTCGAATAATAATCGCGTTAGGTTCGTTGAAACATATAGGCTAAAATCTAAGGTTTTCGACGAAAATTGACTTTTATTTTCGCAAGTAACAGTTGCGGTAAATTGCTATAAGTTCAATCGATATACATCGAGATTGCCATGAGAATAACAACGAGATTGAAAAGAAACAAATAGGCATTTATTCACAAGAGGCAGGTGTAGTTACAGTAGTTTCATTCTGTCGCTTTATATATATATATATTTATATATATAATATGTATATATATGTATATATATAATAGTATTCTCACGTCCGTTTATAATTATCGATCGGTCCATCTACGCAATATAAATGGGCATGAACAATGGGGAAGGGGGGGGGGCGGGTGCATACAAAGTGTTTTGTCCTTTCGTACGCTCTAAAAACGGCACGTGGACTCGTCGAATATTACGAAACGCGTCGCTCGGTGTTCTCGTTATTATTTTTTCCTCTCCTCGTTGCTTTTAGAACTTGTTCTCGTCTCAAGATACACGCGCACAGCAAGATTCTATTCCAGGGAAAAACGAAAGAACGGAAATTGGTTTGTCTAAATGTTCCAAATAGAATCTCGTTGGCTTCCACTCGGATAACGACGCTCGCGTCGCACCGCGTGGGATTTTTCGTAATGTTGACGAAAGAAGTCGATCGTTCTTCATCGTCTACGTTACACGTTTAATCGATCGCTCGACGCTTCAAAGCCGATCGTCACGCGGGAATATACATACATACTTTTTATACGTATATATAAAAATTCCCTCCCGTTCTTCTCTTATCCTCGTGTTTTCTTCTGCTCGTGTTTTTACTAGTCGGTGGTAACGATATTTTCTCTTCCTTCGTTTTACAATACTTCCCACTAACTACGACGACATGACGATGACGGTGAATTCCCTATACTTGTACTCCATATTAACGCGACGATAGTGACCGTGACTACAATTAGAATTAACAACGATGGTTCGATGATGCGTATCTTCGCGTGATTCGTTTCAATGATGAGCTCGAATCGAGTAAACGATGACGAGAGTCGTCCGTGTTGAAGGCGAACGCGAAGAAAATTTTCGTCCTCTATTTGCCGAAACGAATTGTCGATCGAAAATATCGTGTTGGATACATTAAATTGCCATAAGGTATAGAGAGGTACGTACTTTTTGAAGATAGAGAAAGAGAGAGAGAGAGAGACACTATAATTATCAATGAAGCATCGTGTTTGTGCAGAACAACTCTCCTATCAAGTAGATCGCATTTTTTTTTTCATTAAGGATATTACATGTCACAGTAAATATAGTTAGGTTTGCACTATTCTATGTCAGTTACAAGTGGCTTCCCTTCTCCTTTACCCTCCTCCACCTCTTTCTTTTTTTTTTCCGCCTCTTTCAACCCGTGGTTGGTATCTGCAGTATTCGCTCTTTTCACGATATCCTCCTATCTTTTCCCGACAGCGTGTCAACACCTATATTAAGGAGACAGTTAAGCTACGCGTAGTTTGTGAAAGTGTGTGTGTGTGTGTGTGTGTGTGTGTGTGCGTGCGTGCGTGCGTGCACGTGTGTGTGTTCTCTCTTTCGCGTGTAATGTGTGTGCCTGTGTATTGCACGTGTCCATGTATGCATGTATGTATGGTTAAGTGTACGCCTGAATAATACGTCGGTTTCAATTTTTCATTTCACTTGACGTAAGTGATCTCTCGAACGATAGGTGCAACGATGGTGTCCTTAACATCTGAACTTTTCCTCGACCTTTTCCTCTTCTCCTCGTTAGTCTCTTACATTTCTACACAAATGTATAATAATTATATTTACATCCATACCATATTATCTGCGCACTCGTCGCGCTCACGAGGCTATCTCGCGCCATCCTTGATCGCCAGCCCGATCTAACATTACGATAATGTAAATTCAACAACCATATATATGTATATATATTTGTATATATATATATTTATATATATATTCGTATATCAAAGCAAGAAATCGTATCAACGATATATCAATAGCAGAAGAAACGTCGCTGGTTCCTTTCCTATAAAACGTGTATGATCGAGTTTCCGGAGCGTGGATCGCACGGGAGGCCTCGTCGCGCGGCGTTCATTTAGTTATTGTTCGTGACACGGTTCTCAAACCTACCCGCGTAGAGATTGAGAGTGACCAGATAACGGAAGGAACGCAAGATAGATACAGGCGAAAGAAAATTCGAAGCTGCGGATAGATCGAAAGGGAATTTCCAAAAAGGTCCGCGATGCAATGCTAGTAGACCTTGGAGGACCTTCTCTTCCGAGATATTGTATATAACATTCAGCCATGAGACGAGGCGTTTCGCACACGCGGCATTATTCATCTTTCTTTCATAATATCGCTACGTTCCTCATCGTTTCCCTTCTTCTTATTTCTCATCTTCTTTATAATAAAAGGCAGGTGATCCTCGTCACATGTATTATTATGTACAAAGGGTGAGAACCATCTTCGCGATTCTGTCTCTCATCGTTACATCCTCATCTACGTATAATTGTCACACGAGAATCCCTCATCAAGCAGCCTACACCACGCACGCTTTCCTCTTTCTTACCATTTAACACATTCACGCTCTCTCCACTCAACTTTCTTTCCTATTCTGGCCAGCCACCCTTCTTATTTAAACGCTACATATGTAGAAATATCTCTCTTCGTTCTGGGTCCCGCACAACTTTGTATCTTTTGCAATGACGATGGCTACCACGACGTGTGACCGTCATCGAAGAACGACGAGGATGTGCTGCAAGCAAGAAACTGAACCGGCTCTCTTCCTTGAGAATCAGAGAGATTTTTAGTTCTCTCGCGCGGAAGCAGTTTTCCCTTCGGACGATTCGTTCCGGGACATTAACGTTGACCTACTGCTGGCCACCGGTAGCTTTCTTGCTGACAGTACATGCGTTGTTACGTAAACGACCGGTGAATTTTGCCGCTCCTTTTCCCGTTTCATCTTGTTTCTCTGGTTCGTTCTTGTCTTTCTGGATCGTTGCATGACGCCGCTTTTTCGCCTGTCCGTCGCGAGATTTTTTTTTTTATTACGCGCACAGCCAAACCAGAGTATTGCCGCGATTGCTAGGAACGTTTTTCTTTCGGTCAAACGTGAGAAGCGCGACTGAACGAGCGAAGAAAATTTAGTCGATAGACACATTGTTGTCAGTCGGCATAGTCGTGTTCGATTACAGCCGGAACAACGTGGATGAGACGCCGGTTCGCGATATCGTCACGTGTCTAATCGCGAGGTTATCGTACGAAAATAATCAAGGATCGAACGAAGCAGACCTTCTTCTTCGTTTTCTGTACAATTCGCTGCGATCTGCTGCAAAAATTCGGCGCGTATGGAAAAATGCCTAAAGCTATCGATAGAAAACGAGAACCGAAGGGAAAACGGCGCACGATGATACACGTACGGATTAATTATTCGCGGGTTTTTTTTTTCTTTCTTTTTTTTCTAAACTACTGATTGACATTAGGCATCGCGAGCACTTCAAACGACGATCGTTTAGCTAGTAAGGAGTGTAATTTGGTAAGCTCCGAGTTTACTTTCGAATCGTCGTTGTCGTGCTTTTGCGTGGTCACGTACGCGCAAACACGCGAGTTGCAATGATTCGCGGAATACGATGCGCGTTGATGCAACGTTTGTTAAAACGTGCCACGATTTCCGTTGACCGACACCGAACAGAGCGAATGCTATACTCGCTCCGTTGGTTTCAAATCTACGGTGTCTTTGAACGTCCATCGCGTGTGAAAGGGTGCAGTCGACGCTGTGCACGTGCGAATAATGAGTCTGCGGATAATATACGTGTACGCAATATAATTTATTCCTCTCTGTGATCGCGTGACACACACGTGCAAGAGTTAAAGCGTCGATGCTCGAGCTGTTCCGCAGAACGGCATCGTCGCGGCGGTGAATAAGCTCTCTGGACAATTTCTTAATGTTCTTTCGTTTCTCTTCTTCTGCTTCTATTTCTCCTTTAAATCCTCCTCCTTCGTACGAAACTTTATTATCGTTAACATTTTCGACGCCATTGCAACACATGGACGCATGATGGTGATCAGCGATAGTTAGTTTTGTTCGGCGAGGCGTATTACGACGACGATGGCGGCGACGGCGACGACGACGACGACGACGACGACGACGCCGACGCCGACGACGACGACGACGACGACGACGACGACGACAACGATAACAACGATTGACTGTTTCAACAGAATGCAGTTGTTAATCGTTTTTGTGTAGGCGTTAGCGTTATTGCACAACGATTGTGCGTACGATAATATATAATATTGTTTATTGCGTGTGTCAAGATCGGTACGTAGCTTGGTAAGTTCGACTCGGTCTCTTTTTTTGCCGTGGATTTAAAGGACGATCGCGCTATAGCATTTGTCGTATTACCTTCGTTTTAAAAAGGTGCAAAAAAATTATTTTCTATAATTCGCCATAAAAAATAAACTTCCTATTACCTGCTCGTGTAAGTGTCCGTGTATCTGTACGCGCGTCTGTGTCTTTGCGCATGCATATGTTATGCACATGTGTACTCGTGTGTTCCATCGCGTGAGTATCTCTATGCGTGTCTCTTCTATATAATACGTGTATTACGTGTTTTATTTCGTGTGGTCTGGTCATCCTCGTCTCGTTTCTTCTGTACACCCGAGAATACACATGTATGTTATACATTTAAGCTCTCTATAGCTTGTTTGTCTTTTCGTTTAATCTTCGAATGCCTCGTGGATACGCTAGGACGCTACTTCAGTCATTCCGTCACTCACGCATCGTTCCCCTTTCACTCTTCCTCTGGACTTCCTTTAAATCCAGCGAATTTACTAAATTTAGCGCGATAAATTACCATCCCGTATATATACAGATATTCGCTCTATCCTGTCCCAAACCTTGCAGGATACACCATCAGTCCTTGAACGTGCTTTCGCATCACGATCAGAGGATTCTAAACGGTGATAACGCTGTTTCCGTTTATTCGAAGGTCATCCCGAGTTAAACATGCAAGCGTTCACTCGATTGACATTTCGACCTTGAGAAGAATCCTACCTCGAGTTTCGTGGCGCCAATCCACGAGGTTCACGTTTTTTTTCTCCGACGATATATTTTTTATCTTTTCTTATTTTTTTCTTTTTCTTTTTGTCAGACACTGCGTGTAACATACATAACATTATATCGACACACGTAAGCGTAGTCCACTATAGCTGTGGTAATTAGTATAGCACTCTTCAGAATTTACAATTCAGTCGTTAACGTAAGAATACGATCTTCTGCTTTATTCTTCCTTCCTTTCTTTCTTCTTTCGTTCTTTCTCGTCGAGAGTTGTCTTAACCTGCAACAGCTACGTTCCTCTTAAGGATTGCTCTCCCAACGGGCCAGTTGAATACGCCTGTTGTCCAGAGAGGGCGAAAGGAGCGACCTGAGGGATGCGCTCGGTGGCGATCCGCTAAAGTACTTCAAGGTCAGGGGTGACTGCAGATGTCTGTGTCTGATGACTTCTCGCTCAGCAGGCAGCGGCCACAGTTCCTGCGAAGGAACGAGCGAAGGTATCAACTACAACATAGTGTTCTATGATTGGCGATCGTATCGTTCATCGATCGCGAAAAAACATACTTGGTCGTTTGCTATTTTTTTTCGTTTTAGATAATATTGTAGTAGCTACGAGTGATCATTTACCTGCAGCGAGAGAGCCTCGTCTCAGGACTCACCCTGCTTGTTTCTACGCCCAGTCAGAGAACCAACCAGAGATTTCAAGGTAGCGCCAAGACCCTTTCCACTCGGAGTATTCAAGCTACTAGCGTTTCTAAAGCCTTGCGGATGTGCGTCTAAGCATTTCTGGTACCTCAGCTGGATAATTAAGTACAGAATGTAAATCGAACTAGTCTAGAGAAATACACGGAATCGTTTTAACGAATTGATCACCTTGCAAGCAGCTTCGATAGTTTTGCACAGGGCTCCGCTGCTAGGCTCGCAATTGAAGACGTGTGCGATGAAGAGATCTTGCGCGGTGTGCATTATAAAGGCGCACTGTTTCACGTTGCGACCGATGCCGAGGAACGACAAATAACGTACCCTGCACTCGGTGATAAGTTTCTCTTCCTGAAACAGGTACCACCGTTTCTGTCTGCTCATCTACAAAGTACTCATCGCTCGTCGATCCACTTACGTTTGGTGTAAGGATGGAAATCATACTGGGTGCGACTGCTACGTTCACGTTTCGCCACTGGTTGATCGGCGTGTTAGTTACAATATGATCTATCGCGTCATTAAGAACCTCCATTCCAGTTGCTTGAGAAACCTGCATGGATCCGAGGTATTGTGCTCGCAACACTTTCTTTGGCTCCTCCATCGGTGTTGGAAACGATTGTGCTGAAAACAGGTCCGTGTCTTATCTAGTTCTCACCCGAAACAAAATCTGCAAACTTTGCAAATTACTCACTGACTAGTGCTTGTCCGTTTCTATGGAAGCGTCGATGCTCTGTGGGTAGATTAGTCGGTCTTGTGGCCAAACTCGTTCGTCCATTGATGTCGACTGGTTTCGCGAGATTTTGGTGTTGCGACCGCTCGATCATGATCTTCTTGCAAATATCGCGGAGCGTGTTCGCGATCGTGCGCGCCGGGATGTCGCAACGGAACACATGGCACATGTGTTTTCGGGTCGACCTGTCTCTTGCCACGTAAGCAAAGTCTCTGAAAGATAAATGACGCGTCGACGGGTTAACAGATCGCGAAAGAATTTAAATGTCATCGTTTGGAATGCGTCTTACCTTTCACTGTGCGAACATCAGTCAGATGGAACAGCCATGAAACGTGAATCGTAAACGTATTATCGAGATGGTTAAAACTTCCTCGAGTATTCGTCGAGATTTACTTACCGGCAGTGATCTCTGCCAACACCCCACACCCTAACCGTGTGAATTGGCTGTGTGTTGAGAACGGTAAGATTCTCTGGGTCTATCAGTTTCAGCGCGCCTTCGTCCAGATCCATAAACAGATCTTTGCCCTGGCAAGATTTCCAATCGCGTATTTTAATAGTTATCTTTATTTTCAATGCCATATAAAACATTCAATACACGATTGACACTAACGTCACCCCACCGTCCGACCACATCGAGAAGATCGTTTCTACCCAGCGACAAGTCTACGATACACTTGTTGACAGCCTTGCTGCTTCTTTCAGGCGTCAGGTCCTCCTCGGCGATTTCTGTCCATCCAAGAGAGCGTACGGCGAATCTGATAGGTTTGTCCCTGCCCTCGGAGTCGGCTCGTGCGGGATAGCTCCTTCGTCTGAAAGGCGAACAGACCGAGAAAGAGAGAGAGAGAGAGAGAGAGAGAGAAAGTGAAGCGAACCATTATATCGAAGAAAAATTGACAAACAAGTATCGATGATATCTCACTTGAGAGCTAGCTCCACTTTTCTCTTGTTCTCTAACTCCTGATCCAGGGCCGAGCTCGTGTTACTACGGGTGACGGTGTTCACCATGCCGCTCAGAGTGTGGAAGTTATTTATCTGTTATCGATAACACGGAATCGTAAAAGTATTGCCTCCAAATTTCTATCTATCAGAAATACTTTTTAAATTTCTACTCACGCTGTCGTTGTCTTTGATAAGACTCCTGCGCGACTCCCTCTTGGAATGTGGTGGCGCCTCTGGGGGCTCTCTCTGTATATTGCCGCTTTTAACGTGCCAATAATACGGTCCATTCTCGTCTGGAAGAGAGTCGAATCGTTCATCGAATCGATCCGAATAAATGTTTCGCTTTCTCCGTTCGTCTCGGCGTAGATAAGTTTACAACAAGCTATCCATCGGTAATATATTCATTCGCTACGTGTTCGTAGCTCAGATCCGATACTCACCCTCGTGTTTCTGCCATCCGGGTGGCAGATTCTCATCTTTATCCTCGGAATCGGTGGTATCCACCTCTGCCGGCTTCTCCTGGGTATTGTTCTGCACAGTGGTATTGTTCTTTTGATCCTTGGGCTGTCTCCGCTTCACAGGGACCGCGTATAGCTCGCTGTTCAATCCACCCTCCACGTGCGGAACGCCTCCCATTTCTGTCGTTTCGTTATCCGCCTTCTCGCAATAACTGTAATATCCCACGGCTCAAGATTATCACATTGTACGAGCATACCCTATAATATTCTCTCTGCGATTCTAGCCACTCTCTTTACCGCGAGAATTTACTCTGATAGATATACAGTAGACGTTTCGAAAGCAAAAAGACCGCAGTCTCGAAGCAACGATGATAACGTCAACGTTCTACATCGACGTCGTTCCCTCCAAGGTTGCGTTATCGCGTACGCGTACATGCTGCGATCGTTGGCGAGCAGACAACGATTTATCGGATTTATAATTCGACATTAAGCGGAGGAAGCTTCGCGCGCCCGGTACAGATGGATGGTCATCGTTAACATTTACTTATCGCCGTTCGCGTTACGATCAATCGCATTACGGATCGCGTAACTGACCGATGGACAATGGCTGCCAGAGTTTTAACGATCGCGCGGCTAACATTCGACAATGACGAATCGCGATCGTGCCGATGATTGCACGCGTCATCGGGCCTACTTACTGGGAATAGCGCGCGGCTCGTGATTAACGTACCAGGTGAGAATAGAAATTACGACACACGACTACCGAGTGAAACGAGAAACCGGCGACGAACCAAATCGATCGATTTTCACTGACGCTCCGTCCACGTTGGAATTTCTTTTCTTAGTGTTTCGCGACGATCCGCTACTTTCACGATGCTGACAATACGCACGATCTACGAGATGCACAAACGGTACGGATGGACGAAGAGAGTGCTACGTTAAAAACATGGTAAAAGCGGTGCAGCGACAGCGAAACGTTCGTAGACGCGAATCTCTATCGAATAGGAGTAGATTTTATTCCACCGAGCGGCAGTGTTCCGCTCAGCGGAATAAAATCCATTCTTCAGCCCGTAGGTACTGATGCGGCATTCAGACGCCCACTTTCTAGCGGATAAAGGCGCGGTCGAAAGATCGACGCGTACCCGGGGAAAACTTGGTTTTACTTTCTAATGCGAGCACCGTGGAGAGTCTGGTAGAATTTTTACTCTATTCCGCGTTTTCAACCGAACCGACGCGCTTTTTTTTTCCTCGGGGAAAAGTGCGATCTTCCATCGAGCTCGTTTCCTTCCGTGTTTGATTCATCAGAAAGAATATTTTCTCCTTTTCTTTCTGCCCCCCCGCCCCCCCCCCCTTTTTCTTTTCTTCTTGTCGTTCACCACAAGCCAAACTTCGATCACAATTTCCCGTCTATCTTGCGTCCAAACGCTTGCGTCCTTTTTATCAAACTTAATATTTGGAAAAATGGGTGGCGTAGTCGACCGAGAGATACGAAGAGGAGTTACCTCGGATACTCGATTGATCACGCGTCCCACGTTTCGAACCTGCGCGGTGTACCTAGCATGCAATGCCGAACGCGTCCACAGCCAACAAACTTCACAATACTGCAAAGTATACAGGATGTTGGATGGAGGAGAAGGTTGGCGCAAGGATAAGCAACAACAACTCGGGCTCGAGTTTCCTACGGAGCAGCGAGGAGCATTGCCGCCTACAAAAGCTCGCGATTACAGGTGGAAATCGCATCGGGTCAGCCATTGAATTATATACATATACATATACATATATACATATATACATATATATATATATATATATATATATATATATATATATATATATATATATATATATATATATATATATATACATATATACATATATATATTATAAGTATACTGGAGCAAGTATCCAGACACGACGCTAGCGGTTATTTGTTTAATAATAAACGAAATTGTGTGTAGCAGCGGGACAGCCAGCAAATAGTATAGTAACAACAACAACAACAACAACAACAATAATATAATACGTATACGTATGTGAACATCAAACAAACAGAAGACTGTGAAGCAACAACTTTGTTCGATTAAGAAATGGTGCAGCGATTTAATAAGGTTTCTGGGTACGACGAGTGGCTCTATCGTACGTACTTTCTCGAATCCGATAGATTCGCAGCGTCGACCGTGTCCGCGGATGCTGACTGAACGGGAGGCAGAATCGAGGAAGACGACGACGAAGATCGAGGATTTCCGTTGAGGGTGTCGTCGACCAGAGCAGACTCCGCAACACCCTCGCTGCGGTACCTGAATCAGCACGTCGTCGTGCGCATTACTTAACGGATCGATCGTCGGTGGACCGTGTTTCGTTTTCTCTATCATTTTCGTTATCATTTTCTCTATCGTTCTATTTTTTTTATCGACGATAAAATACCGTTGAAATAGGTCGAGTCGATCGTTCAGTCGACGCACGTTGATCGCTATATGATTACGTAAATACGGTTCTATCGCGTTTCACGATAAACAGGAATGGGTTTCTTGCAGGAAAGTTTTTCGATACCTTTCGGCGATCGAAATTGTACGAAATCGAGCGTGTTTGGTTTCTGGTTGATACATACATCGCACGCGATTGTCGGATTATCATATTCATGCGATTATTACAAAGTCATGAACCTGGGTTCGTTACGACGAGAATGGATAACCGTTCACTGACAGTATTTTGCATAATTAAACTTCGATTTAGTAACATTTACCCGGCCGTGTGGTATTTATACGTGCGAATTTTCCCGCAGATATTTTTGATCAGTCGAATCGAGCATTGATACCCGTTGCAAATAGATTTTGTCCGGAACCTACATTTCGTTTTATAAATACGCGTTACAGATGTTTTTTTCATTTTCTCGTGGTGGAAATATCACGAATGGCGTCAGTCTCGGCGAATGTAGTTTACCACGTTTATAACACAAAGATTCAATTTTCACTGAAATTTCAAAAGGTATAATGGAATTTTCGTTACGAGAATTCCTTGGAAATCGACGTCGTTCCCTCAAAACTGTACTGAAACCTCGTCCACCCTTATTTCCCCCTACAAAACCTCGATTCCAATTCTTTCCTGCGTTTCAAAACCTCGCAATTTTTCAAGAAACCACGTCATAACGTCCAAACATATTTCTCCGCTGCTTTTCGCCCTCTTTCACGAAATTACATTCGCCCACGCCACATATCAGACAAAACGATCGCCACCTACTCGATCGAATAATTAAATACGTCTACAGGCGTCGTTGTAATTCAGAGCTGTTCCTTCATAACCGTTCCGTCTGTTTATTCTGAGAGTTTCCCAGCGAAAAACTCGACCGTGAGTCGAGCTGCCGGCGAAAATAGTATCGACGGTTATAAATTTTCCAATGAGCGAGTACAACGACTTAAAGACGAGCTCGATTAACCGTCGTGTCGTGATTTGCGCGCGCCATGCTAGCTGGAAATTACCGCGGCTGCAAGGAAGTGCCATTTTAATTAACGATTGGGGAACGGAGCCAGGCACCGACGTGGTTAGTACAGGGTCGCTAACCATGTCGAAGTAATTAGGGGATTAGCCGAGCGGTTTGCTGACTAACGTCGTTCGTCTCTCCGGAGCGTCGTTTAGCCTAGTCTTCGCCGTTTCCTTCGATCTCGAATCGGTCAACTTTTAATCCTCGATCGCCACTGGGATTTCAATTTTCCCGCAAATATGCGATACAAGCGGTAGTTTTTGATATACCGTGAACGTCCCTGTCCAAGCGTCGCAAATATTATCGATATTAACGTTGGAGATACAAGCAGCAGCTGTGCCAATATTTATTAATTATTTCTAGTCTTTCCACGATTCGTCGTTGATGTTTGCATTTTCGATGATTTCTGCAATATTCTGGAAACCATTTATCATTTTCCATTGGAAGATATTCGTGGAACGTTACGACCACACCACCGTATCCTCGAATAATTACTAATTTCTATTTTCTACAGGACAATTCTCGTAATAGATTCCTTTACGAGAGAAATACGTTTCGTTAAGCCACGAATAGACTTTGACGTCTATCTTTCGAATGATTTATCGCGTTTGTAAGCTTATAAGCAGAGCTGGCTGGAACTTTCTTCTTAAACGATTTCTTTCCCATCATCCCACCGATGCATTTTCTTCTTGCGACTATGACACCTTCCGAAGGTTCAGTAATATCTTCCTGCAGTAGCGAGCGCGATCTTCAATACCGTGTTCCTGCCTTCTCATATAGATCACGGTTATCCATCACTATGCTAAGAAAAGTGGAGTCTTCGGGGATCTTTGAAACGTCTCGACGTTGATGCACATTTTCTTGCTAGGCTGATCGAAACCCCGCGGGCCAATCTACCAATTTCTTCCAATCATTCACATTCATAGTCCATTATTTGGACAAGTTTCACTGTAACGAATCGTCCGATGGAAAAATATTTGTCCTCCCAACTAAAAGCTCTCGAATCGAACGATATCTCGCCGATGGCAGGGTTCTTCGACAGCGATAACAGCTCTTATCAGAAGCCGATAGATTATTAATTCATCGCGTATCAAGATGCGAAGGCAAAAGGACGGATAGATTATTCGAGGGAATCCCGATCTCCCTTTTGACGGTCGGAAACTCGATCCTTTATCCGGACCGGATGACCCGACCATGAATGACACTTATCCCTCCGCACCCTCGACTTTGACCATATTTTAAGTTGACGCCGACCAGTCAGGGTCTTCGTCGGCCCGATATTAAATTTTCTCAACTGTTCGCCTTCGCGTCGTGCATATTTGCGACTGGCCATCGAGCTTGAATAAATGCATTTCGGTAGACGCGGCTGGTAGCAACCGTTAATTACAGTTGCCAACGAACATGTCGTAATTCCTTGTATATGTCGTTAATTAGCTCTCTAAACACACCCCTTTGACCAGCTGGAAATATCGAAACAAAAGCAGAGAACGCGGCGCGTTTCGTGCCGCTACGGTTGATATTTGTACGATGTACGTGCATTATTTATACAGGGAACGCGTTCCAGGAATATGATTAAAATTGAAAGCCGCAGGGAGAAGACACGACGAGCAGGGTGTTTCGTATTTTTCTGACGCCACGGACAAAATTACGATTGTCTGGTATTTACGTCATTCGGTAAGTAAAAAAAGAAAAAGGTAATTTAGTACGAGCTTGTCGACGAAGAGAATAATCTGATAACGACAAATCTACGATGTTTCGCAAGAAATAAGCAACGTCAGTTTAATTCGATTAATATTAGTCCGCGTATCATTAATGTTCTTACTACCTTTTAAATGTTCCAGAGGGCGACTAAATTAAATATCCGATTGTAGAACTCTCGTGGAAGTTTCAAATGAAAATCATTACAGTTGCAACATTTGGTACGTCGTTGGCCTTTTCACAAAATTTCGTTGATCTGTTATCCGTTGTAAACACGACCAGATAGGTTGTCCTTCTTTTCAACTATATCGTATTTAAAGCACGCTTCTTCAACGACTAGAAAAATCGATAAAAATTGTACTCGTTACGTTTCCTCCCTGTAGTTTCTTTCCACTTATGATTCACCTCGAAAAGGAATGTCTCTGTTCTCGTACAAAAAACGCATTGACACACTGCGATCGTTAGCTTGCCTCTGAATCATGCGCCACGCGAAACAAACCCCTTTCCTCGTTCAAACGCAATCGCAATCACGTGTTTTCGTTTAGAACCTTCGTATAGAAAGACGTCTTTCTGTGTAGACTTTACAGTGCATATAGCAGCTTTGAACGGTGCAAGTGGAAGGAGACGAGAAACAGAGACAAGGAAAGCGGAGAAGGAAGAGAATGCGTTGTTGGGAAAACAGAGAGGACCAAGAACTATCTGTATTAGGAATGGAGAAGGAAGGCGCGAGGTTTCGCGCGAACGACTGTCCGGAGCTTAATAACACCGTTTTAAGCAAGTATGTGGGTTAGCAAAGGCACGGGCAGAAGCTTGGAAATTCGCCAGAAGTCACGGGGAGGAAGGCAATGTACATAAATGCGGTCGGACCGCGGATGGCGATCGATCAAGCCGAATACCTTTGCGGGAATTCTCTATCGATCGTCGACGAATGCGACAACTTTCGCGGCGGCCAATTGTCCGTTTGTGTACCGATCGCAGCTGACTAACGCGAAACGAGCGATTTCTGCGCCGTTTGCCAACGAACCTACGCTCCTTAGCTTTCACTTTACGGGCCAATGTTTTAGATTACGGCTGGACCAGCGGATGCATTTTCCGACTAACTGACGTTTCCACGTCGAATTACGCGTACGTAGAAATTGATGTGCGCGAGTGGGATTAAGCGCATTTTACACATTAATAGATAGGCGCGAGTGAAACATAGACGACAATGAGCATTATACCGTTGCTGTTAATTGACGCGGGCGTGCGATTAGCGATATTTGTACATTTATATATACGCACGAGTGGAGTATTTCGTCGCCATGCGTCGTTCGCGCGAGTCCAATCCGCGTTTAATACTATGACAACCGGTTAGAGACATTCCTCTAAATGTGTAAGGGAACTGTAGAAAATTTAGTTATGGCAATTATACGCTAATAGTTTGACACTCGGGCAGGCCAATAGCGTCAGTGTTCATTAACACGACGATTCTGTAGCGTCCCTGGCCAGCACAGTGTTAATACGCGCACAATGTGAAATTCAGGAGATAGCAATAACTGTTATCTATGTTTCGGAAGAGATAAATATCCGTAAAGGTATATTAAACGTTCGATTAAATCATACGTCGTGTTTGATAATAATTTGACGAATATATTCCGCGTCAGATAAAAATGTGGAGAAAGTTCTTCTTTGTTCGTAATGAAATCTGAAAGCGAAACGCACAAGTAGATTTTAAGAGAACGTTGGTTATCCAGTGATCCTATTCTTCTTTCTGATTTTTACCGATACGTTCTTCGGACAAATGTTAAACCGAAGATAATGAAATCTTGATGCGGCAGCAATCATTCGTGAAATTGACAAAATCGTTCGAGTAAAACCACTGGTAGCGATACGAAGCGAAAAACGATATTTTGCAGTGTAATTACTGCGGGACAAAATAACTACCTGAAAATCGCTACTATGGAATAGCTTCAATACTGCCTTTATACTACAAGAAAAAAAAAAAAAAAAAAGAGGAAAAACCGCTCATTTGCATCTCTTACTACGAAGAACAATGTTGCGCCGCAAGTTGTTCGCGACTTCCGAGCAAGCAGTGTTTCGCGCGTTTAGATTCCGTTTCCCGGGTCTCTTATTACGTTCTCTCGAGACGTGCCTGGCGGAATGTGAGTCACAGAAAGGCGGCTCGTAGCTTACGGTCCAAGGGCCACCGAGAACATTGTACAACCCACCAGCGTCAATATTTAGTTTCTTTTCTTCGTACAAGGGAATTTCTCGCAGTATTTTCGCCGTAATTTCGCTGGACTGTTTCGAAAGTATCAAAGTCGAAACAAAGCCAAAGTTGTTATTATGAATAGCGAATTGAGTACTTCGTCGATCGATAGTGTCGACTAGCGTGTGTAGCGATGAAAATTACTTCGCACCTTTTTCCCCCGTTAGAATAAATATCTCGATAAGCCCTATCCTCGTAGAATGGTAAAGACAGAGCACATAAAATTTCGTTATTAGCTTACGAATTAGAATCCCTTGCTTAGAAGAGCGACACGATTGAAGAGAGTAATTCTTTTCGAAAATCGATTTGATATGGAAATCTTGAAACACGTAATTATTAATCGCTCGATTATTTTACAATGAAAATATCCTTCTCCTTTTACAATTACAATTAAAAAAGGGGGCCAATTGCCACATCCCTTGATAAATAGTATAATTTTATTAAATAATTATGCCATTGCTATCCAAGTAAATCGTCTTCTTCGCTCCTAAAATTCTTGCACGGTATAGATCGCAAACTGTAGATTTTTTGCAGGTATCTTAAAATCGAAGATTTTTTAGACGTACCATCCTTCGAAAGCATTCCATCGAAAGCGAACGACCTCGACCAAATTATATATCTTCCTAATTACGTCTACTCCGCGTAAAATAACATCTCCACAGAGAGGCGCGGGTATTATCGAGTATTAATCCAATTACGTTACTAAATTCCTCGTCGACCTGTATCGCAAGATTTCCATCTCATTCAAGTTACCTTTGGCGCCATAGTCGAGACTCGATCCCCTAATGGTACCCTTGCAATCAAAGCGCGAATCGAATCGCGTTTGGGAACCGGTTTCATGATCGATTAGCTGTTCTGTTTGCTCTGCTCGTGATTACCTTTAGACACACGAACGATCAGAGAAACCACCGAACAGACTGCTGCTAACCGTAGAATCGTGTCGTTATCCAAGATATCTGAACGCGAGCGAAGATAGAAATAGGAGAGAGCGTACGAGATCTTAATATAAACCGTGGCTGGTGGTTAGCTTCACGACCTTAGAAGCAAGAACCAGAGCCGGCACAGACGGCAACGACGAGAAATCATAGACGGCTACGTAATATGGCCGATCATGGTAAGTGAAATCAGCTGTCGGCGGCTCGTAATTGTAAACCCACCCTATATACGGACGCACGGTGTTGCCGTAACTTTCAGCGAGCTGTAATTAAACCCAATTAGGTCGTAAGGTGAGCAACTTGTGACGCACCTGGCTGAACCGTAAATTACACCGGAAAGTTCTCTATCCGCCGTGACCATGATTACGGTATACGCAACTTTGCAATTTCTGGCCGGAACACCGGTGTCCGAATATCGGTAGAAATTAGACAGCCCGTTTTAGCGAGCCTCTCGGCTCAAAAGCCGATCGACGGAATCGGATTAGTTCTAGCTCTTTCGCGTAATCGTGACTCGACTGGTAATCGTTGGATTTTCTGTTCGCTGCGGACCGTTTGTCGAATCGTCTGTTAACAGACGCTCGGCGTAATGGACTTCGCGAGGCGAGGTATTTGTCTATTATTTAAATAGCAAGATCGCAAAGAATCTGCGGTTTCTCGTGGAAAAACCGTCGGTTTAGAAGGATCGTGACCGAGGTTGCGATCAGTTACGAGCGAACCTTGTAATTTTTATTCGCTGAAGGGTGGAAAGATTTCGAATTACGATTAACGCGTCCGATGTTGCGTCGCTTTCGTGCACATTTCTATCTCGAGTGTTACGTTATCACGCGCGCCACCGCTGGTATATTTACAATTAATGGGAAGGATGCAGCGATAAGTCAGGTACGAAGGGACGAATGCGTCTGATTTAACCGCATGTGGTAGTATCGGTGTTCTACTTGCACGCAGTTTGCTTTGGTAATCAATTTCTATCGTTGTCAGCAGTTCAGCGATCTCGTAAAATCGGAACTTGCAGAACGTAAGTCGGCAATGAATTAATATAACTAGACTGCGAAAGTTTTTGCAAACTCGTATTCTTGCACACGCGAGACAAGAAACGGTAGCTAAATGAATATTTCTTTCACCCTGTGAATATTCCGATCGATGTTTCTGATGTTTGATCTATTTTTGTATATCGAGCGTGCATTAAACATTTCAATTTTCTACAACTGCACGAGCATCCGCGGTCTAATTACGATTCTTCTCCTTTACAAAGAAACGCACATCGTTGGTTAAAAGCATTGGATCAGTTTCCCAGCTATACTATCGAATCTCTTCTGCGAACTCTGTTACCAATTCGATATTAATACCATAGACGTCGGTAGGAATTTCCTTTCTTTCGATAGACTTTCGACTGAAAGTTATTCCCAGACTAGAAGAATTCCGATATCTCTGCACTTTTTCAAAATACAAACTCGAGTTCTACGAAACACGAAGCGATTGCAAACCCCTAGCCTGTGGTGTGTACACTTGGCCGCTTATTTCGCCAATTTAGAAATACCAGTATCTATCGAACAAAGACTTCGTATCGCCGATGATCCACGTAACCCCGAAACAATGGTACCGCGGCGGCCCGAGTAGCGAATCTCAAACTTCCAAACGAACTGTTCCAGCGCTTCGTCAATTTCGCGATTCCCCGCCACGGCCAACGAGCGGTTTAATTACCAATCTCAATCAATCACGAGCCGATTCAAAATTCACGGATCCGGCCAATCTGAGTCGTTGCACGAGCGAGGGGGGAACAGGCCATCAATTTTCTCCAGCAAGAGACGCCAAATAGAATTACTTACACGGCGGACCATTAATCGGATGCGAGGCCGCGTAATCTGTTAGGTGTTCGGTGTGACACTCGCAGGTAGGAAAGAAGCGCTGGCTACGGAGGGTTGTGCGCGCGTATGTGTGTAAGAGAGAAAGAGAGAGAGAGAGAGAGAGAGAAATAGAGAGTAGGGTGGCGAACGACGGCTGCGAGGGTGAAATGAAAACGGACGATATAAGAAGAAAGAATCGTACACGAACGAAACACCGCGTACGTGGGCGTTCGTACGAAGTACAGCGGAGTCGGGGGCTGCTCCTCTGGCTCGATCAATACACACTACCAGCAACCCCTCTGCGTCCCACGCCGTCCCTCGTCCATTTCGTTCACCCCTGACACCCTATCCTCCCTATTCCATTTCGAACGACCCCTACTATCGTCGGTTTAGACGCTCGAGACCGCTGTCGTTTAGCTCTACAAGTCTTATCGCGCGAGCGCCTTCTCGCTTTTTTCGCGCCACTCGCGAGAGGAAAAACCGATTAGCGTGCACGTGTTTTTTTTTCCTGGCTTTTCACCGCGCAGATCGTTCGAACGGGCTTTGTTATCGCGTTCGCGGGTTGCCGTACTTCATCGGGGTTAGACGAGCTGTTTCGATTTCGTTTTAGAATCACGACGGTGGAATCTCGATCGGGATCGCTCGTCGACTGGGAACACGGTGGAATGTTCGGTGTCGATTTTAGTTTAGGCGGATCGTTGAAAATGTTTGATAGAGTTTGCGAGAGTCTTTCGACGCTGGGCGGAGGGTAAATGAGAGTTAGGTATCGATTATATCGACGGAGAGTAAAACACTGTGATCGTGACGCGTAATTGATGTCGAGCCGTTGCACGTTAAGTATCGCGGCATCTGGCCGCCTTGTATCCGTTGGAAAGCTGTGACAAATTTTCCTTTATTCCGTGTAGTTTACGTTATAAAGCGTACGATTGATCACAAAGTATTTGAACGCTGAGGTAGGTATCTTTTATAAATGTATCGCGCACGTTTACATTGACAAATTTCATGAATATCGCCTTGAGATTCGATCATCGCGATTATATCGCCAAATAGGACGAGTCTTTTCAACGCAAAAGTTGTCTACGAAAAATATTCAAATTGAACGGGGAAAAGTCGAAGCTTTCTTTTTTTATACGCTGTCTTTACTTGGATCTGAAACTAAATTCAGTTCGATCGTCTTGAAGAATATTCTGAGAAACAGTCGACGAGTGGTATACGAAAGAAGACGCGATACTCTTCCAAATATTATCACTGGAATCGACTGGCTTGCGCAAGAAGGGTAGCCAGTTAAGTCTGGTCGAACCGACAACGTATTCCCTGCGGACTCTGCGCCCTTCCAAAGGGTTCCAGGGCTGTACACAGTGAACTGAGGTAATTAAGTTTAGAGTGGCGGAAGGAGCGCTACGGAGTTCGGTAACGCGTTCTTGCTCTCTTCCGAGGTACCGTCTCTCCCGTTCAGATTAATTTCTATAAATATCGTATGGCGCCGGAAGTCATGGCTTGAATTTAGATTCGCAAGACTTCTCATTCTTGTGTACAGTGGCAGTTCTGAGAACCGTAATTACTTTCAAACGATATTTCGATATTTATATGTAGTGGAAAAATAATGTCCTGCATTGATATTTTACATTTTAAACGCACGGTTTCTTCAAATGCAATAAAACATTCGCAGATGGTTAATAAATTGTGGAAAAATAGTTTGACGCGTTCTTTTCGCTTGGAAAAAGAGTCCGATATTCGATTATAAAATGTATAGACAAATCATGTATAAACAAATTACGTACAGTGGAAATATTTATAATAGATCGCTTATCTTGCTGGTTGTTTTCGTTTGTCTGCACACGAGTTTTTAAGTACTTTAGTTTAATAAGACTCCAAATATAAGAGGCGGTAATAGCTACGACTGATATTGAAACGCGTCTGCTACGTTGGGAAATACAAGTATGCTGTTAAATAGCAACACTCTGCGTTTAAGAGTTAACAAGTTAGGAGTACTTACGTACGCGTATATAAAATAGACGAGAAATTGACACGAGTCATTTGCTGCGAAATATTAATAAGCAAACTTCTGTAAGGTTCACGCAAGCAAGAAACGAGGTCATTCTGGGTTGAAACGATCACGAAACTATGACAGTTTCGTAATCAGAAAGTTTCGATAAACGATTCGAATGGCTTGATAAGTTCTTGGTTCGAGAGGTGACTCGTATCCGTGAGAAACACGAAGCGTCGCCGGATATAGTTCGCGTTCACGATCCGTGTATAACTTTGGGTCCCTCGGTTTATCCTTGCCCACCGTTAATTGACTATACCGCGTCTCTCGAGCGAGTAATTTGATTTATAACAATTTTTCTAGAAATCTTTTTCGTCTCTCATACCACGTAGAACTGGTAGAATCATCATTTTGACGAGTTTCAGATCTCTTGGTTTTCTAATTATAAAAACACGTAGGTGCTTTCGATGAAACTTTTGTTGCCTTCTTCTAGTCGGAAAAATAGCTGTATACACATACAGCTATTTGGATGCACGTATTTTTATTAATATTTTTATGGCTTTATTTATGGTCACCTACGTATTTTCTATATACATAGCGGAGAGCATAAGCGAATCGATTACCATCGGTTTCGTATACATTTTTTATCGCCATCAACATCGAACTGGACAAGAAATACACACAACAAAAACGTTTCGCGCAAATGAAGCTAACGTAAACAATTTTTTAAATCTGTGATAATATTTCTTGTTCGGTCTCGCACGATGTTTCCGCTGATCGAATCGTTCGGCTTTAGAAATCCGTCGTTATCGGCTCTTCATAGAATAAAAAAAAAAAAGAAAAAATGAATAAAAAATGAATTCTTAGAAAGCAATAGAACGTGTTCTAGGAAAACCTTTATGAATTTCAAATACACCTATAGCAGGGCATTTAAAAAAGCATTACTCGTGGTACTTTTTAATATTTATACTCTATGTCCTTGAAAATAATAACAAGGGAAACAAGCTCTTGCGTGCCGAATAAATTACAGAAACAACAAACGAAGACCGCGAAGTCGCGATTAAAGCGCGAAACTTTTTCGCCGTCGACCGTAAAGCTTTATGATTGACGTCACTAAATCGAGCATTTTCTTTCGGCACGGAATTCGCGCGTACAATGCGGTTAATAAACTGTCGGTTCTGAAAAGGATCACTGGCTCGCTTGCTGCTTTATCAGCTCCCTTACTTTTTCTTTTTTTTACGAGACTCCACGTTTTACCCTCTGTCTTACAGATCGCAACACATTCCTCCCTTCGTTCGTCTTTTTAAAACTAGATTTAAATCTAACTGTACGGCGTCGGAAGCGCCGACCAAAAAGATATCGATCCACCACGCGTGCAAGGAATGATTCTATCGATTTTACTTGGCACTTTATGTTTTATATACCTCTGGAGAACATATTCCTTTATGCGAGGATAAGGAAATTTCAGGGTTCCTTCCATCGAAAAATATTTAGGGCTTTTACACGTCGCTCCATTTATCGTACACGTTTTTTTTTTTTATCTTGCCAAGGGAGAAGTCGAACGCGAGCAAAGATAAAATAGGGGCGAGAATATCGACAGCCGTCAACGTGTCCCTTATATGGAATCGCATATTTTAGCTGAGCCGAAAGACTACGTGTTCTTGAAGAGTCAACGTTCGATCTACGTTGGTTTCTTCCTTTTTCTTCTTCTTTTTCTTTTTTTAATAGCTTAAATATCAAATTAAGATTCATCGAGTCTTATGTTAACAGAAACAGAAAAAACAATGATCTCCGTAATAATTCCAACACTAAATCAAGACTCATCCAGCCTCCAGTTAATGGAAACAAAGACTACTTGTGTCGCCATATTAACATAACAAAAGGACATTCTGAAATCCACCGCTTCTGTATTCTACGAGTATACTGGCCGACATAACCTTCCAACAATTAAACGTTCGTTCCATAATAATCTTGCGAATCTCGTACGCGAGACGACGTCTCGATACAGAGCCCATCAACATCCGTTATATCAAACGAACGCAGATTTGCTCCGTGTAACGATGAGAAATTCCACTAATCTGGCAACGACGCAAGCAAGAAGCAAGTACGCGTGTACCGTTTCCATAGATTCTTAAAATGCTAACCCCCGTAGCACGATGGTCGCCTGTTCTTTCGTTCAGAGATCGTTTTCTCTTTCTTCGCACTTTTTCTCGCGGTAATGTCTGCGCGACGTAATCGGCGATCCAAGGAAGTTGGCGCGCTTGATAAGTCTTCTCGCGCGGTGCTTTGTGTAAAAGCTCGACCGATTCAGGGGCAGAGAGGAGGACAAAGGCGTCTCGGAGGCTATCGCGGATAGGAGAAAGAGTAATACTGGAAAAAGTCCTTCCGGGGTTTCAGCCGAGACGAGATTATCGGGCTAAACTGAAATCCAGAACGGGGACGCTCGCGAACCAGCTGTCCCGCACTGGCTGGCCCCATTCCCGCTTCCGTTTTACGCCGTTTTCTTCTTTTTCTCGTTGCCTCCGGTTCTTGTTTGTCGGACAGGCTTACCTCGCGGACGAATCCTACCGAGGGGAACTTGCCTATCTGTGTTTCGAGGACGTTTCCTGGAGTGGCTAGTACAGTTTGCGTCGTGTGTTTGCGGCTTCTTTTAAAAGACCGACAAGAAAATGTCTACCGTGGGAATAAGAAGCTTTTTCTTGTCGCTACAGTCGAGAACGGGCATTAGGTGTTGGTGATTTTAACAGGATACGAGTGGAACAACGACGAATCGGTTGGACGAGATAGAAAACTAAATGGATATTCGTTAAATAATGTCGGCAGAAATTCGTCTTTTTAATAGAACGCTTTTAGATACTCGTGGCTTTAACGGAATCGGGTTAGTCGAGTAGAAGGATACTCGATGGCCAGACGGGATAAACGATGTCATCTTACGAATAACGAATTCGTACTTTTCGCTCGTATTCTTGAATGTTATTTACATCTAAATTTCACCAGAGATATAGAAATATCCATAGTGCAGTATATACGACCGACGTGTATTTCTCGTTTAGTTTTCGATGAATTTTGCATCGAGAATTTGATTTGTTGAAAGCTACAATTTTTATCTCGCGGTAGATATCATGCTCGTCGATAGTCGTTTCTCATCGGCCAGCGTTAGGGGAGTATACGAAGTTATTCTCGCAAATAATTCTTCCGCGTTTTGAGGAATAGCTCGTAGCTGCCATTATCGTTGCACCTGCGAGCGTTCCACGTTGCTTAAATCGCCGATATCGAAGAATGGTTGTTCCACGGCTAATATACGGAACCGTGCATTTTTAACGACCGAAATATATCTCCACATCCAACGGTACAACGAAAGAATGCGTAATCTGCGCAACAGCCTGCCAGCTTCGTAAAACGCTCGTTCGTGTTACGGGTCGGATCTTCCCTTTTTCCTGTGTTGCAAATATTTCTCTCGGCGATAAACGATCGCTCGCGCTTGTAGATCGATTTACAATCTGCGCGGAAAATTGCCGAGGAACCCGTGAAACGCGACGTCGAGAGTCGTTGCGGATTACGCGGTTGTTTCTTGCCTCGAGATATCAAATGTTATCGACGATACGGTTAGGAGATCGTAATTTTACGAGTAAAACTTCGATTCAGGTATTGTGTTTCTACAGGATGCCAGCGTGTGTCAGCGATATTGTTAGTTTGATAGAAGAGCGGCGTAAGCTAAGACATCGATTTGAAATAGAACCTACGAAGTAGAAAACAATACGAATTCGCGATCTTTTATAAAATATTGTTTATATTTGTATACCATTGAAAGAGGGATTAATAATGATCAAATTAACGGTATGACTTTTTTTATTAAGCGCAATCCTAGGAACTAGTCTTTTAAATAATTTAAAAAATATAAGTAGACAGATTTGTAGATATCTTAAAATTGATTAACTGAGAAACGTATCATTCTTCCAGCAAATCGACGATATGCCGTTGTATTTAGCACAACGCCATATTTTTGACGATCGATCGTCGCTAATCTCAACGTATCGTACTCGATAAGACTATTTACACACCTGTGATATAGTGTTTTCGTTAAGCCATAAAACACTTCCGAGCATTATGCACCCACGAAATTTTGCTCGTTCTGAATGTCTTGAAGGCCTCCAGCGAACCATTAAAAGCTCGTCTACGGCGGACAGACGAAAATACTTGGTGCACCGGAGTGAAGAGGCCCTCCATCGCTAGTCTTAAAAGGATATATTTTTAGCGAGCCGGCCGAAACGTTTCGATGGAGTAACGAGCTAGCTTTCCCCGGAGCGTGCTGAAAGAAACGAGCTCGCGTTGCTGGCAAGACCTTTAGAATTCACTGAACGTCCGTCCTCGACTGTCGCATTCTACTTGCGAATGACGTACAAGACAATACGCTTGAGAATTTATCTTCCACGTTTGTCTGTATAAAAACCGCCGCGCATCTACGCTAATTTGACACTTTAGATCGATCCGTATAAAATGCCAACGCGTTAACCGTTTCCTGATCGATACTCGAAGTTTGTCGACTGTCGCTTAGCTTTAATTCGTCGTGGCAGAGAGAAACGTGTGATTGGGAGAGAGAGAGAGAGAGCAGCGAAAGCGACGAAATCCATCGTTTGCAAGAGCCGCGAGTAAAATTGAATTCCAACGAAAAGGTCCGTGCGTAGATGCAATTATGATATTTAGATGTTAAAACGCTTATTACGCGTGACCATAAAGGTCGGAAAATTCGTAACTAGACCGCGGATGTCGATGCGTTTTTAGGAAATTTCAAGGCAGGAAAATGAACAGAACGCGCGCGATACGTCAATAAACCGCGTAAAATATTCAAAGTACAGTAGCGATTGTAACGTTCAATGGGTCAAATCGAATTTCTCCTCGTCTTCTATCGCCTTAGCTGTATTCACGATACGAACGATCATCCGTTCTTAACAAGATCCTCTAGATTCCACGCGAATACCGGCAAGCATCGTTTTCGTAAATGAAAATACGTTTCCTCCGAATGATCAGCAATAAGCATTTCCTTGCCCATAAATATCATTTTATCATAACGCAGAGCGGTGTTAGCCGTTTCCATCGCCGAACCTTTTTAATCGCCAACAATTATAAAATTCTCCTCCACAGAGACGGCGATTCTACGAACGTTCCGCAAGGTGGTTCCTTAATCGAGGACAGGTACATCGTTGCACACCTTGTGTTATCTAGAGTGGAACGAGCGCCACTATTACCATTAGAACGGGCAGTGTCGGTGGATGATAACGGGGAATGGACGACGCGTTAGAAACAGTGCAAGTGGCTGGAGGAAAACCGTCGCGACAAACGTTACGCAGCTCGTAAAGCGAAACATTTCGAATCGTCTAACTCTTGCTGGCACACGCTATATCGATCGACGAGTACAACGTCTGTTATCGACTGCAGCGATTATTTAGACAGAACCCTTAGGAAAAATAAGGATAAAACGTTGTTAACGAGCATCGGACGCGTTTGCGCGGGATTCGTCGGAACACGAACGCGTACAATAACGCGTTTATAATTGGTTTTAGGGATTAACGGGTGGACATTTTGGCCGACTGTCCAATTAGCGAAATACACTTCGCGGCATTGTCTTCATTTAACGAGATTTCCCGACTGCATCGTCCAAATTGAATTCGAATCGTGCGTTTATCGAGGCTCGTTCTCTTCTTCCGTTGGGCGGTGATCGCGGAGGCGAGAGATTCCTAGCTGGAATTCCGCTCGTTTCCGGCTACGCGTGCATGGAATTACAATGTTGCTCCTTCGAGCTATTTTCCGGATGATATCAAAGCGGACGTTGCAAATGGGAATTGGACTGGTGTAACGGTAAGCATGGCGGGGGTAGAACAGATGGGGCGGAATTAGACGAGCAAAGTGAATTCCCGCAGCGGCGGCAAATAAAATTATTCGGTAATTGCTCGGTTTCTTTGTCTCGAAGCGATTAAGCCGCGGATCTGCGGCAGGTACGCCGGGAGGAAGATCGTTCAATTAGAGAGAATCTGTCGTTGTCACGTTAATGGAATACACGAGCAAAGCATGCCCTCGAGAAGCGACGCTGTATCGTGGATTTTCCAAGTGGTGCGCGAAAGCACGAGCCCGCGAGGAAGGAGCTTGGCAAGTTTTTCAACAAGGGAATAAGTGCCGGATAGTAAAACGGAAGAGTGGTTGTAAAACTCTACAACTTTGAAAATTGTTTCCCGAAGCTCTTCACGGCGGTATAACTGTGAGAGGAGAGCAGCGTTACGTCCAAAATTGATCTCCGAAAATCAAGAGGCGCCGCGCGGCGAACACGACGAACACCGAAGGCGAACGTCTGAAGGAAAAATCCGTAATAGGCTGAGAAAAAGAGAGAGAGAGAGAACAATTTTGACGAGACCGGTCGATTCTTTGAAATCCTCACGAACACAACGAAACGGTGTTTGCTGGCGCATGAATTTTCTACAGCTACTAGATTCTGCCGTTGGGAGAGATGGCAAAGATGTAAGCACGGAGTGGAAAGAGAGAGACGAGGTACGATCAAAGAGGAGAGCGAGGGAGTGATTAGGCGGTAGGGAGAGAGCACGGCGGAAAGCCGGCCGAAAGGGAAGAAGGACGGGTAGGATCAGACGGGCGAAGTGGATTCTAATTTTAGAGAGACACCGTGTGTACCGAGCCCGTGTGTCTCGATGATCACAGAACCAGCCCGGTTGATGATACGAAAACGCGTTCAAGTGCAGCCTTGCAACGAAATACGATTACGACGTGCTCGTCACTTTCACGAGTACTTTGCAAACAACAACGGCGAAATCCTCCTTGAGTCGCGTCGAAACCGTCGGCTGTTCGACGTTTCTCTCCTAAATTCCACGACACGCCACATGCGACAGATTCATCGATCGAAGATACGAGGGAAGTAATAACGTCGATGTTCCCTTTTCGAACATAATTCGTTCTAGTCTAAAGGAACCGCGTTCCGGAGAATTTCAGCAGACACACCATTTAGCTCTGCCGATCTTACACCGAATTTCTTTCCACGCTTATAAACAGTATCCTGTCAATCGTCGAATCTATAGCTACTCCTCCTTCTCAAGTTTGTCCCCGTTAAACGAAGCTTACGTTTGTTCCAACGTTCCAGCCGCAAGAGTTTAATTTCGATCTAGTCGATCCTATACGAGCGAGCAAGAATCGTTCCGACAACAATTAGTCAATCGATCTACGCGTCGATGAACAAACCAAGCGTCCTGTTCGAGAAACGAAATTCGTGCTCCAATTCGGTTTCACTTTGGACTTTCATCGCCGTGTACGCGAGAATTAAGCAAGTACGATTTTAGTACTTGTCTAGTACTCGATTTTAGTAGATTTTAATAGTAACACCGTTCGATTGTAGTTGGTCTATTTGGACGAAAACTAAGAAGCGGCCTATGGGGCGTCGGCGACTAGTCGATCCGAGACCAAACTCGCTCGGAGAGAAACGATCCGACGGATCCGGCAAGCATCACGTGCTTGTCGGTAACTGAGAAGAGAGTTCTTTATTTGTACGCGTTTCGCGGCGGGATGCCACGCGACGCTATTTATAAATGCCCCTTGAAAGCGATTATACTCGAATCGTGGCCTCTCCCCGCTATAAAATCCATTTCACTGGCGGCGAGCCGCGATTAACGAGGCATTGAACGTTCTCTAGCTACGAAAGGGGAGAAAGGGCCGACAGATCGGCGCCAGCTGATCCCAAGTGCAAGTGCGAGTGCTCTGGAGGACATTCGGGTTTAATTAACGATTGTCGCTAGGGTTAGAACGCCGGGACGGCCCAGCCGAGTGTACCAGCCTCGATAGATCGGTTTCCACCTGAAAAAATCCCCGTGTCCTTCCTATTTCCCTCTTTCGTATCTTTATTTTCTTTTTTACCTGTCATCCGTCGTTCTTCCCCTCGATCTATCTCTGAAAACGAATTAATAAAACGTTTGGCTGACACTCGAGCGATAGATTTTGGCTTGACGATAACATATTACGGCGAATCGATATTTTCAGGCAGCGAGAAGAACGTCGATGGACAATTTTGCACGATATCCTCGTTCCAATATGAATTAGCCAATCTGTACGGTTAAGATAACTTTAACATACTTGCACTAACTTTGTTACGTTCTTGCGTTTATAAACGAAACTCGGTTTAAACAGCCGTCACGTTAACGGTCTAAACCAGCCGGTCGGTTATATCCTCTGCAACGAGTTATTCGCAAAGTGGGTTAGATAAATTCTCGGCTATTTGCATTTCGAGCACGGATCGCGGGTTTCTCTATCGTGGCAGGTTCGTATTACCGGAAAACTGAAGGAAAAGCCTTGGCAAAAGAAAAAATACCACCGCTTATATTTGTATGTAGAGAGCGTTTCAGGATTTGTCGTATGGCTGATCATTCTCGGGAAATGTTCTATGGATACAAAGGAAGGAAAAGATGTTACGTAACCTTTTTTTAACGATCGTAATAAAAACAGGAAATCCGAAGGAAGCAATATTTCCAATTTCATACTACCATACTAACTCTTATCGCGTGGAACCTAACCGAAGAGAAAGGTTTATCAAGCGAAATAAAAAATTGACCGATCGATCGATACGAAAGAGTACGAAAACGAACTCTGTAAGAATAATAGAATCAGTTTTTTTTTCCTTTCCATAACTGTCCTTCTTTTCGACGAGATCGGTGAACGTTCCGAATCGAGATATCAACAGCTCGTGTTTATTACATTTTTACATGACGAAACCAAGATATAGAAATATCGTAGCTTGGATCCGTGAAGACCAATTAACGAAACAATTGGATCTACGTTTCAATACATAGAATATATCATCAACCAGAAAAGTCTCGAACACTCGGACGTCTGACGAAATCTTGCCGATTATCCGGCATCGACTCGAACGATTTCAACAAGTTTTCAACACGATTTCCACGATCTTGGATGGATTTGGTCGGCGAGGTAGAAAGCGCGCGCGTCGAAGACTGCGCCAAAAGAAAAGCAGGAACGGGGATCGCGGTTCTCGCTAACCGTCCGATCGATATTCGCATAACAACGACGCAGCGCCATCGCCGCGATGCGGCGGCCAGATTACGCCGGCTTAATCGTTCGATCGTCGTTATCGAACGGAGGGCCGACTGGCGAGCTGGCGACGCGAAACGAAGCGAAGCGCGTGCACGCGAGAAGCAAAGTGCAGTCATCGAGCGCGCAATCCCTCGCTTTATACGTAATAACGCAGCCACGCGAGGGTAGCTTTTATCGACCACCCCTTCGCGTCTAGTACTCCTAGCCTGCCCCCTATACATTCTATCCGCCCCTAGAATCCTCCGGCAGACTACTTTTTCAAACGGACAGGCTTCCGGGCGAACGGTAAACTCGCAACGCGCAACTTTGACGACCTCCCCTAACACGTTCGAGCGGAGGAACAGCGCGAATCCCTGTTTAACTCGCGCGAAAGATCGCTCGACCGGCTGCCCCTTCAAATTTTAGTTTATTCACACCTACCCTCCGTTGGCATAACGATAATGTATCGCGAAGATCGTTCTATGTATTACGACGAGCTTTCGTTCGATCGCCCCTTCGAATTTTAATTTACTTATGCCCACTCTCGATTATTGCAACGATATCGTATTATTTATATTTTAAAGCCGGCTCGACACCTCGAAATTTTATTTTATCTACGCGCGTTGTACGTTGGCGTAACACTGCGTACGTATCGTATTTGCGAAGATAGTTTCATCGAGTGAAACTCTTAGAAACTTCGTCTTTGTTCACGACTATCGTCGTTCGTTGACGTAACGGCAGTGTACCGTGCTCTATATTTTCTTCGTAGGCTTGGGAAGTATCAAATTAAGTGAAAAAATGTGAGATTCGAGCTTTCGAAAAGAAGAGAACGGAAAGGGCGAAAAATTGGAATGTGCGGTGTCTCGAAGGAGGCGTTAAATAAGTGAAATAGCGCGGACAATTCTTTCGTTTTCGTCCTGATGAAAGTGTCGCCGTGTAAGACCAGAGTGATTCATTCGTAGCTTAGGAACGCTCCAGAGACGAAGGAGACGCCCCCTGCAAGGATTTATACCTTTCGCGTACACGAGAATCCGTATTTTCAATTTGCTAGGGTGCTGGACAATTTCATAGCGCGAATGTCTAACCATATGTTGGCGAAAACGGTAGAAAACAGCGACAGGGAATTATCGAAGTTCGTTCATGCGAGAGGGAACGTTCCGCCGGACGACAACGTGGAAATAAAATAAATGGATAAATAAATAAGCAAATAAATAAAAATGGAGAGACAGGTTCAGCGTGAAAACGGTGGCAGGTCAGCGCGGGTTCGATAACTTTTTTCCGCCATCCGATCCATTTCACGCAATGCTGAACAAAATGCGGACGAGAATTTGCGCCGCGCAGCGGAGAGACACGCACTTCAGCAAGCGAAGCGTGTGCGTCGGAGGACGCGGTGTCGTCGACGATTGCATCAGCTTGTCACGACGCGACGCTCTGATCGATCGTGTCCGGCGAACGATGCGCGTCGATCGATCCATGCGTGAATCACGATCGAGGCTGTTCCACGATCCAATCGTTCGTACGTTCGGTCGCGAGTGGACGATACCATCGCCGGAATTTCAAGTGCAATTTCTCGACCGGTTGTTCCGTTTTTTTTTCTTCTTTTTTTTTTTTCTCTTCGAAACGTACTAGTGAATTCAGCAGACGTACACACAGAGGCGACAAAAATCGAGGAACGAATACGTACGTAATGACCGCGAAAGAAAGAAGAACCGAGACAGACGTTGCCAGAATTATAATGCGGTCCCAAAATTGCTGAACGAACGCGTCGGTGCGACTTCCCCTAGCCTGGGATCCAGCGGAGCGTCGTGGTTCGCACGGCAGTGGAGCGAATCAATATTTTCTTCCAGCGACTTTAAACTTCGATTACCGGCCTCCACTCGTTTCCAGACGCTTCGACGTCGTCGACTTACACCCGTTCGCGAATAAAGAGGCAGGGTAGTCTAGCGGAGAGGCTGGCGAACGGGAAGGAAGGACGAGCAGCTGTGAGGAGGGGGAAGGGGATGGGAGGGGTGGCCGAGAGAGACGAGAGCGAGGCAAGGAGTTCGTCACTGCGAATACAGGGGGCAACGAACTTTAAAACGGGAATCGGAACCACTTACAGTCAGCTGCCACGAAGATCAGCGTGCAACGGGAGTCGCGGCACGAGCTCGACCTCCACCGCGCCGGGATTGTTATTCATTTAGAAGCGTGCTAATCGATACTCTCCTCCTTCTAATTCGGCCAGGTGGATCGTCGTTGCACCGCAGTCAAATCCTATTTCGAATTTTCGACGCGAAATCTCTTTCGACCGTACCGGTCTTACCCGATTTACACGGAGAGAACGTTCGTTTCACCGGCACGAGATCGCCGGAGCAGCCATTCGGCGAACAACCACCGTTCGATTTTCACGCGAACGACTCATCGAGGCGGGGGATGATATGTATAGAGAACGCGGAGAGAGAAAGAGAACTGGAGAGCTAGAGAGCTAGAGAGAGAGAGAGAGAGAGAGAGAGAGAGAGAAAGAGAGAGAAAGAGAGAGGAAGCGAGAGAAACGAGAAAGAGTTACTCGAACAGGTATACGGGAAACACGACGACAAAAACGTCAGAACCTCGCAACGGTCGACGACAGACTGAACGCCGCTCGAGAACGAGGCGGTACATTTCGCGCAACTTCGTGTCGCCTCGGTGATATTCGTCGCGGGCCATGACGTCATTCTGCCGTACCATCGCGTGCCCATACTACTGGCGCCTTGCGGTCGCCCGCAGGTGGATCGCGATGTATTTTCCAGTTACGAATGTTCCGCCACTTTTTCTTACTGCTTTTCTTCGAATTTCCGCAAGCCAGCGGTATGCGAAGCACCGTACAAGCCGCTATTTGAATTAGGCGCTTCCGCCGTTGTTGGAATGCCTCGTGAATGCCTGCAATCAGGGTCCGTTTGCCTGACTGGCTATACGGTTGATCCCTACTACTTTCTTTTCAAACACACGCGGGCAATTACAATAGTTAGAGACCGTATATGTTAAGTTAAGATCACGGTGATTCGAAAATATTCGAATAAACCCCGAAAATCACGCGATTAGATCGCAGCCAGGTCACGCGATACGACGTAAGTAGAAACACAGAGTAAGCAAAGTTCAAGCGTAAAGCATGATCTTCCTTTACATTTTCTACTATGTGGCTTTTGTCTCTGTGGCGAAAGTAATTGGTACGTACGCCCGGTTGGTGACATTAGTCAGAATCACGCGAATTTGAAATCAGTTCGATCGCGATAACGTAATCTACGGCCGGGGAATATGGAACGACGAAAACGCGTAATCCTTAATGCATGGTTGTTTAACGCGACAAGCTCGGTTTTTTTAATCGCGATTCTTCGTCACGATGGATAGGAATTTTTAATCCTTTCGGTGCGAGTACAATTTCATAAATCCTCCTCTTCAAACGCGACGAAAAGACAAGTTTAAAGTTACGATATAATTGTCGATAGAATACGTATCGTTCCTCGTTGACGCCAGCCAAGTTTAAAGGGTCGAACGTGAAAGTTGAAGGACAACGTAAAACAAGAATATAAAATTACGGACAACGGGTAAAAGGATAACGAATAAATAAGCGGAAAATATATGTAATCGAGTTAGAAAATTTTGCAAAAGTGCACAGCAAGCACGACATTAGCAGATTGGAAACACCGATCTCGCGGCTTTCATTTCCCCTATTTTCCTGGAACTTTTCACCCCGCTCTTAATAAACGCGAGCTACCTACGGAGAGGGCAGAGAAGTCCGCGAAGTAAGTTCGAAAGTTTGGCCTGGCACGCACGTACACAGACACGCGCGACGAACCAGCCCCACGAACAAGCCGAACACAGCGCGGAAACGCGAACAAGCGCGGCTCTGTTTGCCGACGAAGAAGTAGTTTGTCTAATTGACTAGATAAGGTGGAAGTTGCCAACAGCAGGAACGACTTGTTTACGCAAGAAACGAGTCTACTCGCTACATAACCAGGCTGTGATCGGCGTCGCTGTAGGAGCGTAGGGGAGAAACAAGTGGAGTGGTTTTCTTCCCGGTGCAACGCTCGGGAAATCTTCCAACGAGATGACTCATCGATTGGAACGGAGGTTCTTAAAAGGTTCTTGCTGTACGCTATTATTTACGCGATTTGGCGTCCATTGAATTTAAGAAGTACGATTCTTTCGAACGTACACGTGCTACCACCTTTCATCGCGCAGGGCAAACGCGGCAAGATAAATATTTTCCGGCTACACGAGAGAGAAAATGGAATAAAAATATCCGCGAGCAGGTTATTTATTCATCGCGTCTCGCCATCGAATCTATTACCAAAGAGGGGATTAAATATTTTCCACGGCGAGACAATAAAAACAGCGTGCAAACAGCGTACACGGCAAACGACGCTCGATTTTGCGTGGAAAAACCAGTGGAATAACAGTGTCCGTCTCCATTCTTGTTCCGTTACCTTTTCGCTCGCGTATCAACGAATGTAACCGTGACAGAGGAAAAAGGCAAAGAAAGAATAAAATAATTCTCGTCTCGTTGCGACGTCGCCACTGTTTGAACATCGGTTTTGCGAGACGATCGGAGGAGAGCGTACGGGCGATCGAATTATGGTAGCGCGAGATCCTTCTTCGTTTTTCTTCTATGTCCTGTGTCCCGTTGATTTATTTAATTAACAGATTCCTTTTGAACAGAGGGAACGCACGCGTGCGTGCAACGCGGCCGGAGATTACGAGACAGAATTCGACACAGAATGCCGCAGCCCAATCAATAGAGTACACTGGCCCCGGTCTTATCCAGTGCATTCTCTCGATACCAGATATATTGCCGCTCCTCCTAAACGAGCTGCATTCTCGTCCACGTGACCGAAGTGCCGCCGCTTCGTCGTCGTCCTCGATGCTTTCCTCTGCGGAACCAAACGCGAGGGGTTGTTCCACCCTCATCTAGCCGGTAGAATGGCTGGAAAAGAAGGGAATGGCGGTGGGAATAGAGGAGGAGGGGAGAGGGTTACCGCCGGTCGTTGCCAACGATTGAGACAAAGATGACGAACTGATAATAACGCCGGGGCCAACCGTTCTCTCTGTATCCCGTGGGAGAGACGGCGCGCGGTCACATTCTCTCTCTCGCTCTGCCAAACGGAAGAATCGTTTCTTCGATTCTGTAGCCGATATCTATTATCTCCCTTCTAAGGGAGAGAATATTGTTATTGTCTGTCCGTTGTAAAATTACCACCGATAAAGCAGCGACCGTTCGTCGACGAGCAATCTCGCGTATCGGCTTCGCTACCCCCGCCAGCGCGATAACAAAATTGTTGCCGAAACAATGTGTTCGCAGGAGAAATATCGACAGCCGCACGCCCGCGGTTTTCTCTTTCCTTTCAGAGGCCAACGAGAAGAGCAGAATCTCGTTCTGCCCGTTGGGGCACCCAGGTTCGTTCGTTTGCTTCGTGTAGCTGCAATTGTTGCTCGATCGAGCCGCTTCGTTATTGAGTCGATTACAACAGGGGTAGAATGAAATTGAACGGCGATACGGGCAGAAACGTTATTGCATGCGAAATGGTCGTACTCCAGTAGCGCGGCGATATATACGAGTCGTGCAACGAGACGGCGCTTTTTATTGGCGACATTTCTCTCCGGCTCTTGGCCGTGCGTAAACCGCGAGGAAAAGGAAGCTAACCACGAGGGAAGGGTTCGCCAACCCGGTGCTGAACGTCCGAAGTAAAATAGCTCGAACGTTTCGTAAGCATAATTGCAGATAGTATCGGAGCCCATCGAGGTAGAACGCCCGAGGGTGGAGTTTTATGGATTCATTCGTCACCACCCTACCGTCCGTTATGTATAGCGTCGCTTCATCGCGATATTCACCTCGGTTTCCACCATTTCCGTAATTGATAGTCATTTTCTTTAATTTCTCTGTTTATTCAACGGCGCCTTGTCGTTGGAAGAGAAAACCGGAACGCGGAAACGTCGATTATCGCTGTTTCAAAGGCAGTTTTACGTATCGTATCGATCGCCATTTTCCAACGATCTCGCGCCAACGTTAGATCTCGATTCGAAACGATAGAAAGCGAAACGGGGATAGGCGGGGATGGCTCGTTGATAGGCGCGCCGAGTATCAGGGATACATGATGGACGGCTTGCAAACTGTGTATCGCATCCGACACTGATGACGAGATATCGCGTGTACCAACCAGCCTGTGCGCCTTGTAATTCCCCACTGCGCAAGTTAATTACCAGACGAGGCGGGAGAACTCGCGTAAACTCGATAAGGATGTCCAATACCCCCGAGTCTTCGACCTCGGGTCTCGCGACAGAATTTCTAATCACCTGTCAGGATTATCGACGCCTTTGAAACAAGTTCGTCCCCTAGTCGCAAGTTTCGCGGTTCGTGCGCCGCCAGGAGCTCGTCGCGTCGCCGTCTTCGAAACGACCCGCCGAAATTTCCTCCTCCCTTGTGGTCACCGCGTGAAATCACTTCGTCGAACATTATACAACCCTACGCGACCTGGACAACCACGTTTTACGAGCAACTTTACGGGGGCGTTAAGGTCGGTTCAAGGTCGATTTAATGACGCTCTTCACCCTTCTATCTATACGTCGTAATTTTATACCTACGTCAGAGTAACGCTTTTATATTTGCACAATTTGCAAATCGTTGTCTGATTATAAGCGTAATATTTAAGGAACGCAGTTATCGATCGAGTCGGTAAGTGCACGGTAATTAATGCTAGTGCGTACCATTTGAAGATCACAGGAAGAGAACACGATACATAATTAGAGTTTCGTCGGTTCTTCGATTTTAACGTCATTCTATCATTAAGAATAGCTACAAGTTGAAAATCTATTACGCCCACAGATAAACAAAGTACATTAGAAATTTTGCTATATGTATACCCAACGAGATAAGTAATTTATTATACTTTCACTATAGTTAGCCTACGTCGAGCTTGTACGTTTTAGACATTAGATCGGCGAATTATTTTCGACGATCCAATTAATTTGGTCATTTTACAATTATATTCGCGCTATAATATCAAGTACATTGTATTGTTATTCTATTACATCCGAAAAAATCGATCATGGATTTAAGGGATGAACGGTTAAATATGATTGCAAGAATGATATTTCACGAACAGGAGGGCAAGCAGACAAGCTGGAACGTCCCGTTTTTAATATTGGACAGAGTACATACATCAGGTCGGCGAATTATTTCGGCTGAGGCGACGAATGTGGCGCACGTCCATAACGATGGATAGAGAAATTACGGGAAGGGCGAACGGAATACGATCCCCGAGTGCTGCTCCAACGAAGACGATAAATTAAATCCAGCAGCTAAGCGCAGACTCGCGTGAGCAATGAAATTGCTGAACCGGAAGTTATCACGGCTCAAAGCGGCGCGGCTCGCTGGATCTCCTGAAATTTCGTTATCACGCTGGCCAACGGGGAGAACGCGACGCGATGAGAAACGACGAGAAAGCCGAAAAGAGAGAGAGAGAGAGAGAGAGAGAGAGAGAGAGAGAAAACGAGCCGAGAGATAGGCGGCAGGAACAACGGACGACACGTAAATCGTTTAACATCGTTTATCGCGTGTCAAGGAGCGGAATGTTTTCAAATCGTTTGGTTCTCGTACTCGCGGAAGTTCGTTAGCCGTTCGACGAGTAAAAATACGAGACGACGCCAGTCACCGACCTATATTTCCAACGGGCTGCGTCGATCGTTCGATTAATATTTCTTGAGCGTGAAATTTTCAGCTGGCCACCGATCGAACTCGTCGAGCCAGCTAACTCGTCCGTTATATCGAACGATCGAATCGCAAGAGACAAAAACGAATAGAAACGTGGAATTTAGAGTTTATATATTCTCCGTGTTGAGAGATATAAATCGAAGAGTTTGCCGAAAGAAGAGTTTATAGATCGGTGGTACATTTATTGTCACCCGGATGAATTGTGAAATTTTTATTTAGTTTGCGCATACGAAAAGAACAAAAGTCTTCGAGGTCCGTTAGAATTATTAGGCCACGTACATTTGGAGAAATTGTTATTTTCACCAGCATAATTACCAAAATAAAACCTCCGCAAAGGCTTGTTTTACCTACGAAATATTATTACGAGTACTATCTTCTTCAGTATCTTCGGTATCTTTGCATACTTTGCGCATTCTGCTCATTTTTGCACCTTCGAATTTCCCATAAACGCGTAAAAGTCTAATAGTTGCAACTTAAACTTGGGTAATATTAAAAATCAGAATTAAAACTATCAATGCAATTTACTCGGTTCATCGTTTTGTACGGTGAGTTTTTTTTTCCAGAAAACTCTTCTAGTTTATACTTTATGAAACCTAGCCTGATTCGAGTCATTGTGCGTATATCATACAAATCTCGACATTGGGAAACTCCTAGAAACATAACCTAGTCTCTCGTTCTCACCCCCACAAATACATCTTCGCGAAAACGTCGACGTCCTCGTTATTCAAAAGACTTTCAATAGAAAGAAAGAAAAAAAGAAAAAAACGAAAAAACACATCTTCTCGTCGCATCTTTAACGACCAATAGGAACACAACGCTCTAGATATTCGTGGAGCTCGATTCATTATCGTATTTCGTGCCGCAGCACCGTGACAGCTTTTCTCGACGAAACAACAATACGATTTTGGAAGTCGTCACAGGACTTCGTGTCATTAGTAATTCTCTTTCGCGCGTTTCGTTTCGCGTTGCGATTCTTGTCTCTCTAGTCAGGTATTACGAAAACGAACTAAAGGGACGAAAATAGAGGGTGACTGGTGTAAGACAGAGTTACTATTCTCGCGGGATGAGAAGGACAACTTCGTAAGCAGGAAAAAGAAACGGGCTTGGTGCGGTGTCGAGGGTCCACTCGAACACGATTCCGCCTTTCCACCCTCTCTCTCTCTCTCTTCCTCTTCCGAGGGCAACCAGGGAAAAAGTAGACGAGGCTTGAATATTTATTCATAGTTTTTTCAGCCACGGTCTGCGTCCACTCGATTCCTCCACTCAGACTTTCGCGAATTGTCCGTCCGCGGAGAGAGCACTTTGTTTCGAATAGCAGGACTCGTAAACCATCGGTTCAACATTCTGTATAACGTTAGTTGTAATAATTTGCGAGTATATACTACGCAGTCAAGTGCGACGTTTCCTTCGTGTACACGGTCTGTCACGATTTTATTCGAAACGAGATCCAGAGACATGATTTTATTATTAACACCGAGACCGATATCGACACCTTCTGAAAGAGCGAATGAAAACCAAGGTTCGACGAATATTTTCAAACGCTTTGTTTCGTCGTGATAAAAGATTCGTCACATCGTTCCGATGTTTAGAATAAATCGTTCGCAGCAAGAAAACCGAGAAGTACGTACGTATCTGCAAGGCTATGATTACGTATTCGTATCGCGGTTACGCGTTCGAACGAACTGACACGCCGGTCTGAACTTAATACGTCAAAGAGATCGAATATGTACATAGATCCTTACGAGTACGTGAATTGCGATCTTCGAAAGTCGAGGAACGTCAGTTTGTTCAAATATGCATCCGCTGTAATCGTGTCTTAAAAAGACCGGCAGAAATAAAGAATACAATAGGAGGCTGCTTCGGTTCGAAGTCAAAGGTCCCAAGAAATCTCTGCTACGCTTAAAAGCGAATTTATATGACGCGACTCGATTTAAACGCGAAAGGATGAAAAGCGGTTCGCGTGGCTGTCGCAGCTGCTCGATCCATCTTTCTCTCTCGTCGATCGATTCTACGGTGCACTTGGTTACAAGCATCGTAGTGCACCTTGCTACAAAGACCTTCGCACACTCATAGCGGCGACTTGCATTGCAAAGCACTTCCGGTCGAGAGGATCCTTCTGTTGGTGACTCCCCTAAGGGAGGGGGGGGGAGGAGAGTGAGGTAGGGACTTGTACGAAAGGGTCAAAGGGTAAGAAGGGTTCGTTGGCCCTCTATCAACTCCCCTACCCCTCGTATAGGTCATCTAGTATCAACCTGTGTTATCCGTATGCATTTACTTGCGGTTGAAACTCATCCCTTCTACACGCCCGCTTTCAGTCGCCACTTTATTTTCCACTCCCCTTTCCTGCCAGACGATCGACGATTACGCTTCAACCGGAAGTCATGACCTTCTGCTTCGATCCTTTCGTCCTTGACGATCCACGTCGTTTGATTTTAATCTCATTTAACTTCTTAACTTCTTATAACGATATGGGAACGTTGTTACTAGATCGTGGATATTTACGTAAATTCATATTATTTTTACGAGTGCAGAGTTATTACTTATTCGAGATTAATATATTATTTAAGCACAGCGAAACAAACGTAACGTGGAAGCAGCGATTTCTTTCGTCTATTAAATATTATAATGAATATTTTATGTACATTCCGTATATTTTTGCGTTAAATTTATCGATAATGAACGAACGAACGTTATCGTTTTAGAGAAATTCGCCGAAGAAATAGATTCTCATGTTCACTTCGTATTTGCATATTTCAATATTCACGAATTTTCCTCTCTGACTTTGCTACATCGAACGTACACAATGCACTCGTGGATTTCGGAAAAACAAGTTCTTGTCGAAAATGTTTACACGAGCAATTTCGAAGCCGCGGCGAACGAGCCGGGCGCGCGCGTCGAAATTGCGAAATTTTCTCGTATACCTTCTAGTGTCTATCCAATGCACACCGAGAGTTTATTCCAGTTACGGATCTTTGACGGTGTCTTTTTGCTTTTCCTACGTTTCCGCTCTGTCTTTACAAATACAGTTCACTCGTGTTCTTAAACGAGAGTACTTTTTTATCCCGATGCGTTTCCGTGTACCGTTTCGAGGAACGATTTCTCGTTCACGTGAAACGTTGCAAAATAGATAGAGCAGTTAATTTCGCATAGGGAAACCGAAACGCCCCTCCGTTCGAGTGGACAGCGGTCGGATCGCGGAACCTAACGACGCTGCTCACGCACCAACGATTTTTGTCTCCGGAAACTGACACGTTTTTCAAGCTCTGTCGATTCCTCTTTTAGCTGTGCTTGCTGTACACGTGGAGCGTTCCAATGGAAAATTCTATGAATTGTTACACGATTCCCATTCTCATAATTACTTTGTTGCTTGAAATAAATATGAAAGTAATTTTAAATTGCTTATTACAATTTCACGTGTTTCGAGAATGCAAAATTTTTTTCAAACTTGGTCGATTTCAGCGCTCATCCGCTCGTAGTCGAGGCATCTAGGGAGACGCAACCCCTAGAGCGATTCGTTCTCATAACACGCGTCGACACATTTCTCGCGCCCGCAGGAGAACTTTCTTTTTCCGCCACCTATCTTCCTCGAGTGCTCCGCGAAGATGAGAGCAGGACGATTCGGTAGAGAGAAAACACGGCGAGGAAAACTTTACGACGCGACACGTGTCTCGCGTGATAAACAGTTCTCATTCGTTTCGCGTTTCCTATTTCGTCTCGGTGCGTATGCGTTTTATTATACAATCAGATAACGCGTAATTACGTTGTACAATGAACGAAAGAAGGAAAACGTGTCACGGAGAAAACTCCTGAAAATACTTATATCCATATCAATGCCTTCTGTGCCTTTCATAGCAGCAACGTTTAATGGCACATTTGACTCGTTTGTCCGATTACCACTCGTTAGAACGCTCTCCATGGCGAATAATCGAGGAAAACAAACGCGATAAACTAAACAGGTCGGAATAGTTTGGCGACTTTGATGAAGCGAGCACGAAACGGACGAATAAAGTCGCGTAATCATTTTAATTAACGCAACGACTCGTTTTCACTCGCCGATCTCTCCTTCGCGTTGACGAATGTTTCAAGCGCGTCACGCGTTCCTCCGTCACGTCGCGATAAACAAAGGCCACGAACAACAGAAATTTAACTCTCAATTAACGGCCGGCCCGCTAACGAGCCGTGCCCGGCCAACGTTCGTTATACGAGGGTGTCGTCCCTCCTCCGCGACGACGCCCCTTCTAAGGACGACGGCTGCGTCAGGACGAATTATCGCGCTTAAGGGAGCGTCAGAGAGAAACGGAGAGAACGTTAGAGAGAGCGAGAAAGTGTAATGCAATGCGCGCGTCTCAACGCTATAACGACGTACTCCCGCGGCTGCTCCCGTGGCCGTTTAATTATCGCCAAGCGTTAATTACGCCGCGATTAAACCGGCCAACGGACCGACCGCAATCGCGCGAGCCCCGCGAGAAAATTCAAATTTCCCGCGCGTGGCCTGCTATCGGAAATCCTCGTGCTTACTTGGGTATTTGCAGTAAATTTGAGGAAATTGGGGGGCCAATTTGGTAATTAAGAAGTTAAATGAACTTGGAATTTATTTAATTAGGTTAAGAATACCACGTTAATGTCAACACGTTGATTGGTATATCAGCCTAGTCTACTTGTCACCGGTATTGCCACGATATCATCAAACGTTCTATCCATGGTTTCGAAACATCTCAGCATCTTTTCGCGTCATCGTTGTTTCTTTTCGTTCGAGCTGAAGCATTTAGTCTTCATAGCCTGTATCGTGTAATTGCGCTTAAAATCTAAAAGATCACGAGGAGCTTCGAATGATTTGAACGTATCCGAAGAAACGAAAAAATTCTGGATAGCGTAATTTAACTAAGGAAAGAAACACAGGCGGTTGGCGTTACGTATTAGAATCAGTTAAAGTACTCAAAATTAACGAAACGGTCGTGCTCGTAAGATTTCCAATTTTAGTATCGTCGAAACAATATAAAGTACCGAATGTACCATAATGCGTGAACCTTTATTCCTCTAGTAAGCTATTACATTATCCAGATGGATATAATAATGTATCATGCTGAAAAGCGTAAAATCGTTTCGGTGCTGTGAGCAAAACGTGGCAAATTGATTGGCAAAACGTACAGCTGAATGAAATCGACTGGCAATCATCAATGCGTTAAAGAACCAAATTACCCGTGAAATTATTATTATTAAATGGTGGGTATTCGCGCATTTATAGGGTATTTAAAGAGGATGCGCATGACATGCAAACAAAAACTATTCAAAGCGAAGCTCTCGTTGTAGTATTTACTAGACGAAACGACTCTGTATTTAGATATCGATTGTTAAGTCCATAAATGTACGAGCCGGCATAAAGACTATCCTAAAATTAAACAAAAAGTAGATAACAGATAATATAAAAGTTGATCGACAAAATATTGAATCATCTCCAATCGTTACGTTGTTGTACATACGTACGAGTCTCTCGTATTCAAAGGTTGTGCGAGTTAATTTATTTAACGAAATTTAACGTTGATCAAAATTGTTCTCTGTTCGTGACGGACAAGGAAACGAGGGTGGATCAATTATTGCTAGAAACTTGTCCCTGACATCGGCGGGGCTGCGTAAGTGGTCCCCTAGAAGCGGCGTCGAGACGAGACCGACACGTTTCGTCGGGATCTCAAGGTGAAAACAGGGACCGCCACGTAGCTTTGAGTTAGCATATAAATGAAATTCGCCGTGGTCCGGTGAATGCCAATGGACGAGACGAGGGTTTCGACCGTGTTGCACGTGTGTGCAACACGCGGACCGTTTTCCTCGAGACGCACGCGGCTTTCGAATGATTATATCTTGCGAGAGGCTCTTTGTCTGTGGAAACAATTCTCTGGCTGAAGCTGTATCGATTTCAACCGCTCATACGTTATTACGAGGAGTATCGAGCGATTCAGACGAGATGCGATTCTTTTCTGCGAGCCTGTTTTCAAAGTTTCAATCTTTGTCAACGTAACTTTTTTCGGTATAAGAAAATGCTACCATCTATGTTCGCGTACAGTTTCAGTCTGCTTTTTGGAATTATCTATAATGAATATTATACGTATAAACTTTTCTATGGTGATAGTGTTTGAATTTGACGAAATTGTGCAAGTTGATAGCGATACGTAATACAGAGAGACGCTACTAGATGTATTTACTATTTAAATGTCACTGCTTATCAATCGAGGAGAATCTCCTGAATCTAACTTCCTGCACGGTTTAATGATTACGAGGGTCAGTTTCATTAAGGCGTAATGATTTGTAAAAAATCAACCTGGTCGCCTCGTAATATTCTATTATATATATATATCTCTCCGTAATGATTATAAAAGAGAGAATTATTGCAGTTTCATTCGTCCAATAATAAAATACATTCTGTCGGAAACGAGCGAATATGCAAATACTTCTGAACGATAATACATAAACCTCTGTCAAAAATTTGAACTTGCACGAACGAAAATTTATTTAAACGTAAAAAGATACGACGAAACGGTGCGAATTTGTTTCATTCTAACTGCGGAGAATAAAAAAAAAAAAGAAAAAAAATTCGCATAGGTTTCATCGAGTAATATATCCGCGTGTTATCCCGATATGGGATCGTTGGCGCCGCTAATCCGAAAAACACGGATCCGCGTGAAATGGAAGTGTTGGCGCGATTTCATCGCGGCCGTGCGTCATTAGCTGCAACTTTCCCGGTCAATTTATTTCGCCGGCCAGGGAGGGAGTAGACGTTCGTCGGGCATGCGGCAATTCCGCTCCCGTAATTTCCGTTTCGTGTAATATATCGGTATGAATCATTTATGGCGTCGTTAATTGAGTCGGTACAATGCGATGGCCGATACGGGAGCGGCGGCGAGAGGAAGTAGCGCGGGCAATGGTACAATCCGGCACCGTTGGCAGAATGTCAATGAGCTCAACGGTTTTATCGACGAAATAACGTGTCCCGGGGAAATGCGCTCGTGTTCGAAGGATCGGCCGCCCCGCGTCGCCGTGCATTGTACGCGAAAAACGATGCCAACGTGTGACCAAAGCCGATTTCCATCTCTCCCCCTTCCTCCTTCTTTCTATGGTGGCACACGCGAAATTGCCGATGAACTGGCGCGCTCGAAACCTGGGTTCGGTATCGAAGCCGCCAATGAAGTGACTGGCATTGAATGGCGGCTTATCGATCGATACAAAAAAGCGTCTGTGTTTATCCGCCAACGTTTAACGCGTTTTTCCACCGTTGAAGAATAAACAAGATAGGCAGAGGCAGCGGGGTAGGAGATAAAACGGAACGAAAGAATAAAACGGCAAAACAAAGGTGGAGGGTTTTAACGTTGCAGCAAGGAAATTAACGCGATCTGTAGGGATTAAACGATGAACTGTTCGGTAATTAAAAGTTTACAAGGGAAGTTCGTAGCGAGCTTAGAGACACAGAAAGCTGAGCGAAACTTCTGCTACCTACCGGACGTTAAACGACGCCTCCGGAAAATAATTATTCGGATCGGCCGTTATCTGGCGGACGTTTACACGTTGTGCCAGAGACGACGATAAGACGCGCCGGCCGCACATTCACTTGCCGCAACTTCGCCGGGCGTCGGCGTGCCCATTATCGGCATTAAGGGGCAAATTCGACGATAGCCTCGGAGCCGAGTGTAACTACAATTAAGGCCGCCGGAGGAGAGAACCGATTCGTGCCAAGTGCATCCTCCGTCGCGTTTTCACCCCCTTTTTCCATCTACAGCGATCCTTTTCTACCCCTTATCGAGCAAGATACGAACAACAGAGGATAGGAAGAAACGAGTGTTCGCGCGAGAGTCGTGTTTAGCTCTGCCAACGAAATAATAGCCGTTGGTAATTTATTTGTAAGACGGAAGAAGGAAAAGAAGAGAGACGAAAAATAATGGAGGAAGGTAATTCGAGTTCGAAAGAGGATCGATGAGAGTACTTTCGGTTTGTTCGCCTTCTTGGTCGTGGCAATGAAAACTCTCCCGATTCTTCGTAGCCATGGAGCGTTGTTCGATTTACGACGGTTCGTGGAACATTCGCGATGCGCCTGTTATCCGCCGCATAAATTTGACGAGAGCTCTCCACCGGAGCAGCGAGTGCAATCGCAATTAAGGTGCATCGATGGAAACCGATTCGTGCCAAACGTTGCGCTACCGTCGCTTCAGCTACGTACGACTAAGAACGTAGCTCTTCTACTGTGGCTCAACCGAAACGCGGTGATTGAACGAACAAATCCGTAATTATCCTCTTACCCTGCGGAGAACCACGATGGACCGGACTACGATCTTTTTCCTTTTGGTCCTACACTATGGTCAACGTTGAACAACGATACGGTCCAAGTTTTAAAATTTTGCTTTAATGTTGCGATTACTATTTTATGTCGTTATACGTGTACACGTTGTTGACTTAATTCAAAGAGACCTATCAAATATTTACACTGTCTTAACGCTTGAATTATCAAAGACTATAGTATAAAATGCATCGCGTATGAAAAAAGTTAAAATGGTAGATATGCGAGAAGATATAAAACGCTCTCTTGGCCACGTGTTTTACGAAGAGGTCACTCGAATCTTCAAAGATATACCGATATAAACGTACAACATTTCTATGAAAAATTACTAACTGCTCGTTTTATCCAATCTCGTAATTCTTATGTTAAATACAGAATACTTCCCGAACAAATCTAGATTTATCTTTCGAGATTTGCCTCCGAAAAAACAGCCTATTAGGATAACCTTCGCCTTCTCTTTATTAGATACGCGAACGTGATACACAGCCATTCAGGGATCCCATTTTACGACATGCCTCTACGACAATCTAATCTCCCGGTAAACTAGTTATTTCGTGTGCCAAATTAGCACCGTGACGCGCTACAAAATTCGTATACTGCACAACCTAGCGCGAAAAAAGCAAGTACATATTTCGGCCGGCTGGCAGCGATTGAATTATTCAGAAACGGGCCACGGTTTCTTTCGAGCCGTTCATAGTCCACGTACCTGTGTACACGGTCGATTTCCTGTTATCACCTTGTTATCTTGTTATCACGAGTTTAGAGGAGCGTTTACCATGGCCGTCCGTAATTTTCCTTTACGATTCACACTTATCGACGCGTCGACATGGCGTTGTTAAAATTTAATAAGCACACCTTGAAACCTGCCGCTATGTAAATATCGCTTTCGAGGATAATGGCAGCCCGGCGCGCGTTCCATCGCGGAAAAACCGTCGCTAACGGGAGTTTAACGCGTGGTCGGATAAACCCGGACACTCGCAGACTGTAGCCTGTTCCCAGGATAATGCGATTTATCGACGTTTTGCGCACTGCGGCGAAAATTGCCGATGAATACGAAAGAAGCTGCCAAGGGGTTGAGAGGAAAGAGTATTATCGGACCGGATGCTACTCGTTTCGCTTTTTCCCCGCTTCGTTTCGCCTGGTTGTTGAGCCAATTACGCCGATGCTTTATATACGATTTCATCGGGATTCTCGAAAGATGGATAGAAATCGGATATTATCGTTATTATTATGCAGTAGAATTCCATTTATACGAATTCCGCTTGTTTAAACGAAGTTTTACTGGGAACGTTTTTCGTTAGATTCGAATGAATTTCTGTTTGTTAAATCCGTTTATTCGAACACGAACCCCCATTGTACGAACGGAAAGTAATGGATAGCGGGAACAACGAACCGACTCCCATGATATGAATTTCAATTGCGTAAACTATTTGTCCTCCGACAAGTTCACATAAACGGAGTTTTGCTGCGTTTTGTTAATGGAGACCGTGATATACGTGGCGTTTCAGAAACCTGGTGCCAAACTTCGGGATCGTGTAATTCTCGTTAAAACGAGAGAGGAAACGGTTAATAAACATGGTTAGAAATATCGTTGGTTTTGTAGTCGCAAGATGCTTTCAATTAGTCTGGAACAAAGATCGTGAGATTTTGCTGCTGAATTTGGTGAGAAGATGTCTTTCCGAACTGCCAACGCCCAACCAATAACGTAATTCACACACGAGAGAGAGCGAGAGAGAGAGAGAAAGGTAAAAGTACATAGATTATGCCTTGTAGCTCTAATTCTACGTTAAAGATTTATACAACGTACACGAGAATTTCCATTAAAGCAGTCGAGGTGGTCAACAGAACAAATCGCGAAGTTAACAAATCGAATCGAGACTATCGTATTTTAATCTGATACTTTTAGTAGAATATTATAGGAAATATAATGTTTCCTCTAATATTCTTAGATGACATATAAATGCTAATCTTATTTAACAGAGGATAATCCGTATAATCCTTGATGTTTCTAAATTGAAAAGACCAAAGATCAAATATTTTCTTACGATCCATAAGTATCGGCATATCGAGCTTTATAGTTGGCTCTATACTTCGTGCAATCCACTATTAATACATATAATGTTTGCCCCAACTACGTACTAAGAAGGTGTTCTATATTCTATCTATATCGGCGAACAAAATTTTTTCGCTACGCCATGCGGAAAGACCTATCATACTATTTTGAATATTTAACGCGGAGATCCGACTCAGGCCGTAGACCACCGCGGATGTCCTACGATATTTTTGTAGTACAATTTACAGCGCGATTATAAATGTATGGAATGTAAATGGAGGAACGTTTGCCGTGACCTGTTTAAAATTCCTGCATTCCCTCCTTATTCCAGCCCGTTCTTCTTTTATTTCACTTGATTCTCTCCCTCTCGTTCCTCCTTCCTTTTCCTACGGGTTTCGCCATTCACCGTAAAAAGAAAAAAGAAGAAAAGAATGCTTCTTTTCGGCGGAAGTACGCTGTACCATAAGCGCTTTAATAACAGGCGTTGGAAGCGCGTTTATGCGGGACTAAAGGGAGGTAGTCAGTTTCGCGCCTGTAACCAGTAATTTGCATAAAATAGGTCAGTATTTATTGCAGCCGCAAAATGACGAAACTTTGCCGACCGAAGTAATTCCTTCTTCGTATCGTTCGTTCTCCTCTTCATGTTATTATTCGGACCGAAATTATAAGATAGAAAGCCTCGATACATATCTACGTGTATAGTGGTTCACGGAAACAGTAGAAAGGATACTTATCATGGAGAACTTTTATGCGTATATTATTAACATATATGTATAAATTAATAACGGCTGTCGTGAATATATCGGTAAAACTCGAAATCAATCTGGAAACGCGTATGAAAGTTGCAACACGCTTAGTCCAAACGATATAAACGGCAAAGAATTACTATAGAGAGTAAACAGTCGTTTTCAACATATAAATAAATGTTAAACCGAATATCGAGGTTTATCGTTACAATCGATTAATCGTGGAAATACTTTTCTCATCTCTGTGAAACACAGAATTGCACTAAATAGCTCGTAACTTCTATGCAGATTTCCAGATTTGTTCGAGTTTTATAAAGCTAATACGATGCTCGCCCCTGTAATTCCCATCAGAAGATGGCAACTTTTTTATACGATTCTATACCGGACTAACTTAGGTAAGTCCGATCGTATTAATAGACTTCGTTCAATTGTGAACGATGTTAGCGAAATCGTCGACTTCTTTCACGGATCCGTAACCTCCTTTAAAGCAACCATAGTATCTCCGATGAAATTGTAAAGCTTGTTGTTTCTATATCAGCTCTTATACTGGTGTGTCCTATACCCTTTAATATGGCCACTATACGCCCGTTAAATAAACAAATAAACGACGATAATGGTCAAATTTCGTTACGGCTTACTTATGGAATCTCAAAATGTCTCCTACAGCACACGCGATATATTCGTAAAAAGTTTCAAAATGTACGTCCGTGAGCCGTTTTAGGTACGCATCCTCCAATTTCATCCCCTCACCAACATCGGGCTCGTCGGAATTATCGAGCGCGAAACATAACGAGCAGAACGAAATCCCTCGATTCGAACCGTTCCCCTTTATCGAAGGCCGACAAAAACTGGTAGCTGGCTTTCATAAGCTGCAGAAATGGTACGGGGAAAAGGGGGGAAAAAAGAGTAACATTCGGAGACAGAAATTTTCGTGAATGGCCGAGCGTTTCCTGCGGTGGTGCTCGAAAAATCCGCAATATCCGGTGTATTTCGACGGACCCACCGGCCAGTGTAAGCATTTTAATAACAAGCAAGCGACGCGCGCGCGAGTCTACGTCCGTCGAGATACGTAGATGTGTTTGTGCACCTCTTCCAGCGATGCCCGCCGATTTGCATGAAATTGAAAGCCTCTTGGCGGTGCGCCGCGATCGACGTCCGCCTCTCGTTAGAATGGAAATCGCGGATTGAAATTTTCAGCGGCCGGTCGCGTCTCCTCGTGCGTGAATGCGCCCGGTCGGATACGTTTTTCCGTACGCTCAGGGATCGATAGGATGCGACGCGTATTCTTCGGCCGAAGAATAGCGGATTTAGACGCCTCGCTGAATCCCGTGCTATTCGAACGATTTCTCTCGCTGTAATTTACGTTTTCGTTTTCCTCGAACAGATTCTTCGCATTTAACGTTATTGGATATTTTAGGATTATTTGGACGTCGAGGATCGCTTAATTCTAGAAATCCAATTACTCGGTTAATTTTTTAACGACGACTGGTGTTCTCAGTTCTCTCGTTTCGAATTTTCATTTATCGTTGTTGGTCAGTTTGGGTATGAAGCGAAATTTGAACTGCGATGATTTGCCGATTTTGCAACATAAATCTTTGGGTTAATTTTCCGATAGCAGTTCGTTACTTTACTTCCCTGCTTTCTACCCCGTGTTTAATTTTTACATGTTAGAAGTAACAGATTTGTCGATTTTAGAATCTAAATTAGGTTTATTTTCTGTCTATAAATCGTACTTTTATGTTTCTCGTTCTGAAATTTTAATCAATCATGCGTTCCATATTTCTAAAATAAGTGGAACATGTATGTGCACGTTGGTGACTCATTTTGGAACTCGAATTTCAGGTCAACTTCCGGACTATGGTCTATTTGTTCCGCATCTATCTCTATGCTTTCGTTTCGCGTCATTTGATCGTTAATATTCCGAGAATAAGATCAACTTTGATATCGGTGTTTCCGTTATTCTACCGAATGTGAGACGAGGAAAGTGCATTTCTTTCGAAAACGAAATAAATACACGGAACGATACGTAAAACATCTACGTTTATTTAAAGCGTCGTCTCATGAATTTCACAACCCTCGCAAATACATATAATAATACACTTTAACGTTTAGGAATATACAAATTTCTCTGTTACGGATCAATTTTGTCCATGATTATTAAATATTTTCTTTCTTATATCCAGCGCTATCCTCAAACCTCATCAATTACGCAGACCACGTTCAGTTCTTCCTCGTGAAAGGAAAAAAAGGTGATCTCGTTTAATCCGTACTAAGTAATGGAAAAACCAGCTCGGTGTTGCTTTAAATAATTATCGCGGCGAAGTATCGATCCTCCCTTAGAAATTTCGAGACCGACAGACGTAATATAGGTTCTTGCTCGTAGCTGGGAATCGAAACTTTTCATAGTGATACAGCCTCGTTTTCATCAGTCGCAGGGGAACATCGAGATCCCGTTGCACGATACGCTTTCATTTTCTTTTCCCTTTCCCTCCCCCCCCTCTCTCCCTTTCTCTCTTTTCTCTTCTCGATGCCGCGAGTCGTTGAACGCGCGACGTCGAGATTAAATCTGATTGGAAAAACATCTCGCGATCGAAACGCATCGGCGTCTCACGCGGCTGCCTTGAAAATCGGTATTGGTTTCGAAACCGACGTTGTGCATTCGGTACGCCGTGTGACGTATTTATCTCCGTGGGCGTGGAATCGATAGACATTTATAGTTGGACGTCGCGCTATTGTAAGATGGCCAGGTATGACGTATAAAGCAAGTTGCAAAAGCCGTTGAAGAGGATCTATCGTAGCACGACACATTTACGCCGGCCAACTGTATCAAACGCGCCGCAATACGGTGTTCCGCAATGCAGCGTTGCTAGACGAGAAAGAGAGCAATTTCTCTGGCGTATTATAATATGAATCGAGCGTACCGAACGTTTCTAGAAACCGTTGCCCTATCTGACCTCGATTTCGAGTAACTGCTATTTCCATGTTTCCGGAAATCCACCTTCTCTGTTCCCGTAATAAAATTCTCGGCCGAACGTTGGAACGTCCGGCCATTAAGCGTTTCGATCCGCTTACAGATTTTCGCCGATATCTGCTTTCGACGTAGGAAAACAAAGACCGAGTCCTTTCATTCCACTTTTAATATTATGCATAACCCATTCGATTTATCGTTGAAAACGTATTTCGCAAACTCACAGTACGGACAAATCGGAGGGAGATGCCTATGAAACGAGGATAAGCGCAAAACAGCCCGGTCGCTCGATTCGATTTAAGAGCATCAAAATGATGCGGATTCGGATTCCTCGGGGCGCGAGAAGAGAGAGGGATAAAAAAGAAAATATGTCGTTGACCGAGTTCAATTTCATCGTAGTTAAACGAATCGGGTCGAAAGGAACTAAGGGAGGGAGGGGGGAGAGGTATCAATGTCCTGAACAGAGAAATAATCCAATTACGTCTATGGCAGATAATCGATAAGCCGCAATAAAACTTCGATCCGCGGATAGTCGTGAAAGTTTTATCGGCGAGGAAAATGCGGTCGACGAGAAACCGCGTCGCTCGAATGTAGCCGCGTATGCGCGGTCTGTGGATGCATTCGTTGCATTATTTAAGCGTTTGGAATTATAGTTGACCACCAAGCTCGGCCCACTAGCGAGCGTCCACGAGTATATTACTCGTCCCTGACAACGTGGTCCACTGTATACTCGATATTACTACCGCGCCGGTACGAGAACAATGTGTCGTTTACCTTTTGCCGCTGCCTCCCTATTGTACCTTGTGGCTGTTTCTTCCTTAAATGGTGTTGAAACGTTTGTGTTTCACGGTAGTTGTACGGCGCTCGCGATGCCTATCCTCATTAACCAAGTTCCTCAAGTTCCGTGGCCGACTATGTACTGACCGGTTCTACTTGCGGTCGTTTATTAGGAAACGCTCGTAGATTAAACTCGGGTGCCTTGCAACTGCCCGATTCCATCGAACTGTCGTGCTTTGATTCCTATACGTTGAACGCGTTTTCGGAAAATCCTTATTGCTCGATCTTGCCATTATCTTTATCTTCGAGGCGAACGATTCCGATTCTTTCCGTATCCGTTCGAAGGGATAGCTAGGGTCAAAACGAACATACGAAATCCAGGACCGGATCAAAGAACGATAGAATAATACGCGTGACCTCGGTTCAGAGGAAAATCACAGGATACACAGAGGTATATAGAGGCGGGATTATGCGTTGATATCAATTGGAAATCTTGAACGAGGGACGGCCCGGTTTATGTCTACCCTCTGTTTCATCGTGTTCTTTATTCGACGCGTGATCGACGATAATGTCGCGGCTCGAAATTCCCCGTGAACGATCGGTAGAAATAAGGAAAGCAAGACTTTGTTGCAGGTAACGGCGTAAAGGGATTACAGGGGCGCGAGGACGCCTACAAGCCTATCATAAATTTCCACGTCGTATATGGGAAGCGTGAGACGTGACGGGCTTGAAGATACAGTGACGATCGCGCGGAATGCATACGATATGACTCGTTCGCCACCGATTCGATTTCGTTTCAAGGTCAAGCAATGTTCAGCTCTCATGTGAAAATATTCGAAGCCAAGAAAAGAGAAAAGCGAAGGGGAACTTGCGTAGTTTGCTTCAAAAGTCGGAGAATGCGCGGACGTAGGAATGTATCGCGCGAAAGATGCGCGGGTTAGTCCTTAATAAGTTTCAAAATATACGAATCCTTAACCATAGTCGTTGAGTCATTGATTTTCGACTGTATCCAATTATAGCCCTATTTTGGCGTCAAAGTGTTCCGTTAAATCTCCAATTCCTCCTTTTCCCCGCTGCATCGGATATACTGTAATAAAAATGTCTATCAAATAAATGTTTGATCCGGACCAAAGGTGTCCGTTTTCAACGTAAATCACGACGTTTTCAGAGAACGTTCGTTTTCTGTCGGTCCTTGTGCATCGAGTTCGAGCAGAACGATCCTTGCGAAAGACACGGAGCGTCAGAGAGTGCGGACCCTCTGTTCGGTGATCCTGACGGAGGTTGCGGTTGCGAGGGTGGCAACGAAGAAAACTAAAGGCGAACGCTTCGAGGGAATGAGTCGCGGCTAGGCGGGGTGCCGACTCTAAAGAAAAGCTGCCCTAACAAAGGCGCCTTATTTCACGCCCAATGTATCCCGCCTCAGACACGATCGTTAAGATACCTATCCTTGCGAGGTGCGAGTTCCGCCACTTTTAGCCTCTTCCACGATACCTTCGACCCCTCCTCCTCCCTCCTTCGTCTTCCGACCGTCTCTTCTTTCTCTCCTTTTTTTTTCACAGAACCCTCGGAAATGGTCCGTTCTTTCTCACGGGTGTGTGCGTTTCGGCTTCGAGTGCTCCGGAGGGTGTTGTCGAGGTGACTTACAACGCTCCCTGAACGCTAGCGCGTGAATTACCCGAAAACTTTTTCCCATCTTTCCTACTTTCTTCTCGTTTTATTAAGTACAGTAGATGTTACGCCGTTTGGAAGTCGATGTAAAATAGAACTAATAATATCGTATCGGTATGTATCGTCGGAGTAATGTCAGCAACTAACAGAAATATAAGTACGTATACGATACGGTTCTACGAAAATTTTAGGACTGTAACTTCGTCGTTTAATTATATATAAAAAGTATGAAAGAATTGAAATATACCGAAGAGACGGTGGAGGATGATTTTTGTTAGGAGATGTTCAACTTGCCGATAAAGTAAATCTTTGATGTCGAGTCACACATACAGTTACGCGATACTTCTTCTTTGCAGCTTTCTCAGTATGAACGACATCAACGAGACCGATAGAGCAAACTTATAGCTAAGAGTATTCCCTGTCTCTCTCTCTCTTCCGCCTGTGCCAGTATTACAGAGGATGACCCGCAATTCACAGGGTAGTTCGAATAGCGACCGTCGTCGTTTCTTACGGGTTTACGCTTCTTGAATGGGCCAGATCTGCGAGGGAATTTTATCAGGATACAGGGATATGCCCATTACGAGACACCGCTTTGTACGCCAGGTCGCGATTATGCGCGCATATTCAACCCTGACGCGTGTGTCTGTCGGTGAAAAGCTCGCGTTGCCCGCACGTATCGCGACACATGCTCCCCGCCGCACAATAACCAGCTGATAATAAAAATGAAAAGGCGCAGGTTCCTGGCGTACGTTAACTACATAGCTTCGCTGTGGTTCGAAACCGGCGAAAAGTACGAAAGACACGAATGCGTCGTGGTACATGAGATTTGTTCTCACTATTACGAGGATTATTCGAATTACGTATAAAAAGTGGAGGTTCTACTACGCTCACGGCTAGAGGGCTACGAAGCAAAGACGTAATTCTCGAAATGTTTCGTAGATATTCCACTGTATACCATTAGAAAATGCTGAGATAGCTGTCGGTATATGGTTCAGTTAGGCATGTAAAATATATGAAAATTGACTAAAACCTGCGTGTATAAATTTAAAGTTCTGAATCTAAAGAATCGCTTGTTGTACCGATGTACACGAAATATTGGAGTTTCGCTGAGAACGAAAGATGTTTTAAGATTTTCAATCCCAAGTAATCCCTGACCTACCCTTTAAACGCAGAAGCCTAGGCAGCCTACTGACAAATCCACTAACAGGCGCCTAATGAAACGTTCTTTTCTTTCTTTCTCTATCCTTCTCTTTGCACAGCACCGCAAAGAACATCGATAACGAGATATTCGCGTAATAACTCGACGAATAACGCCCCGAAGAAGGGAACAACGATAAAAATTCAATTATCACCGGGCAACTGTTGGGCCACGGATGTTTTATATCGCGCGGCTACTCGACGGTAATCGGTCCATTTGCCTGAGCACTCGGTCTACCGGTACGGCGATGAGATGATTGGCCAAAAAAGCGAGAGCAAAATGATGCATAATAACGGCGAACAGGCGTAAGTGAATACGAACGGCGATGCTGATGGCTTCCTGGAGGGAAGACGGCCCTTCAGCTCCGATGGAGATTGATGCGGATTGCATTAATCTACCTCTGTCTGGCCTGTCCTTACTACTACTACCGTCAGGGAGTTGCGTCGGTTACTAGCTCTATGACCAAGCCAGTTTTCACCAGACGAAGAATAATGCGGATATATTAAGCGCGCCGGATGGCCGGCGTTCTCGTCCTTTTCCAGCCACTGCCATGCTTGCGGAAAATATATAATCCAGACTGTGGATCGTGCAACGTCCAGCTTGGTACCTGTGGTCCGATCGCGCTCTATCGGTCCTTCCTTCCGTTCGGTAGGAAATTTCCGTTCTCTGGCGGCACGTCAACGTTGAAACGCGATTTGCTCGCTTTCGAGCGCGTCGAATTTCACGGATCTCTCTGTCTATCTCTTGCTCTCCTGTTTTCTTTTATCCCTTCCTGGATTTTGTCTTCTTTTAAAGAGAAAATAGGAGCTCGTCGAAGGGGATCTTTTCGAGAGGAGATTCGCAAGACGAATGGCAAAGACAAACGCCGTTAATTGATAACGTTGACGTCTCTTAAGTCGTCCCTTTGATTTGTACTTTGATCGTTTTAGCCCGTTTCACCGTGGAGCACGTTACTTTCCGTTTTCCCTGTAGACACTCGGATTTTCTCAACTTTCCTTTGCCTCGTCTTTATCTCGTCCTCTTTCGAATCGTATCCTTTGAATATCACCTTCTCCCTTGGTTTCAAAGATCGAGGAAACATCCTTTTGACGGAGGAGAACAGAAGCAGTTCGTTGCCTGTCACCTAACTTTCTCTCATCCCTTCCAGCGACACCGTCAGAGTGGAACAAGGTTAAGGGTTGTAGCCGGAGATTCGACAGAAGTATGAGAGATAGCGGCAAGTACGAGCAAAGTTTGTCGCAAGTTTAGATGAAGTTCAATCTCCGAGCCAGGCGGTCGTTGCAGCGTTCTACTCATCCGTCCAACGACCCCTTTTTTCCCAGGCTTATCGTCTAATATCCCACCTCCGGGGGGGCGGAGGTAGGAGCGAAATATCGGGACATTTCGCGTCTAGTCCCATCATCGTCCAGCTTCGCCTGTTCTATTCTGCCGAGAGTTTACCCAGTTCGCGCTCGTTCTTCTCTCGCCTTTGACAAAGCGACCGACCCTCGAAATTGCACCGACTCTTCTCCAAGCGATTTTTGCCGGCCGAATGTTACCAGATACCGCCTGGATACCGGATACGGTGACAAACTTTTCATCGCGCAACTTCCGCAATCGCGACGACCATTGGGTTTCCCGCTGAAAGTTTGGCGTAAGCGAAGACGATCGACGCAATATTTTGGCGATTGACTGGTTTTTAAACTTTACGCGGCCGAATGTGCACCTCAGTGGCGGTATTCGAAATTTCTCTTTAAATTGTAAACGCGTGTTGCTTCGACTAATCGGTAGCGTACCATCGAAGAAAATATGGCAAAGAGTCAGCGACGCAATGTACGCGAGTGTAAGGTTATGGACGCGTTCTCCGACGAACAGAAAATGTTCCGAAGACAGTAGCTACATCGCGTGTATTTCGTTGTTCGGTGAAGCAGCGAACTCGGCTCGTTTCATTTCGTAGAAAGATAGTTCGTCAGACGAACGACTGAACTGGAATCTTCAGTTTCCAGAAGTTTCGAACACCCGATTCTGAAAGGCTCCAGACAATCGAATCTACATTCGAACATTCGATTCCGCAAGATTCCAAATATCCAATTCTGGAAAGCTCCAATTGGTCACGATGACTTCTAGAATGGCTTCTTCGCCGACACTTCAAACTTTCCCTATCCATTATAGAAGATCAACTAGGTAAAATCGAGGCGCTACGATACTGGGGAGATCGCTTAAATTTGGGGGAAAAGTAGTCCGACAACTTATCGCGTAACTTTCATCGTCTGCCATAATATCCAAACTGTATCCAATCAATGAGATCATCGCACTCGTACAACGTTCCCTTCGTTTCGACTTTGGTATCTGTCCACCATAATTTCTCGCAAAGAAGCACGCGAGTCGTTTATCGTATTTGAAGCGTAACGATCGGAACAGAGTCACCATAGGCGGAACGTGTAAACGAATCGAAACGATACCTAGTTTGAACGACGTTCCACGCGACGTAAACCAAGTTATCCGGGAAGATGGCCGAAAAAGATTTCGCCAATGGCAATTACCGCGGACGGTTGTCGAATAATTAAGCACGTTATTAGGTTACCGATTTTCCGACGACGCGATGGTGACGTAGCCACCTCGGATGCATGGAATTATACGAGCACGTCAAGCGCCTAACAACGTAACACTGCGTACGTTTCAGGCGCATCAGCGCAAACGAAGTTAACGTTACACCCACGATGAAAGCGGGTCGGCCTGCAGGCAGGGAAATTCGCTTTTCCACTCTGCTTCGACCGTAAAATTCGATCAGCTGCGACGGATTGTCATTCGCCGATAGCTTCATTACCTTACTATGCGTCGGACCTAGCGACAGGCGTCGATTCCAACCGATGAAACGTCCGAAATGTTTGTTTACGTAGTTTGCGAGCGTTCAGATGGATCAGTGCGAGCCTTTTAACCGTTTACCTCGTAGCAGGATCGACAGTCACGATTCGATTCATCGACAGTCGCGATTATCAAGGTTTCTCTCGTGTTTTAGCTCGGAGATTTCATTCGCTGATATTTTCCCTCTGCGACGTGACAGTATATTTAAAATCGATATCCTAAATTATCGATAGAGAGTGAGGAACGGTTTTCTAAAGGGGTTCCTCTTTTCTTTTTTCTTCCTTTCTTTTTCCTCTATTCGTATTCAGAATTCACGATTAATAGCAGAAGAGCGATCGTCTTCGTGGAAGGAACACGACATCAAAATACCAGGGACGATTAAGAATCTCCTTTGGTCGATCGCCTATTGAATCCCTTCGCCGTAGAACTTTTTAATTGCTTGAACTGGATGCTTGAAAGTTCGGTGTCACGGCGGCGTTCCCTCTAGTCTGTTTCCTGGGTTTGCGGCCATTTAACCAAGCCAACGGAACGGTGGACTGAATTTAGGCAGCTCGAAGAGAGGACAAAGGAGAAAGAAAAGGTAATGAAGGGTGGTAGAGGAGGAAGTCGTCGGGACGAGCAAGAAGAAGCCACCTTTCACGACGGAACAAGAAGTATGCGGCCTCTGCCAGACGCCAGGCGTTTCCTTAATTGCATTTTTATGTTTGTCCGGATTTCCGGGCAGCGAAAAGGAGACGAGGGTCAAAGGTACAGCCGAGCAAAAGAAAAAGGGTAGACCGAACAAAATGAAACGACGAACAAGGAGTAGTAGTTCGTTAAAATACGTGTTGATTGAACGCGTCGAAACCTGGTGCAGCTACAGGGTATGTGCTCACAGGAGCTAGGAGCTAGGAGATTCTTTTTCTGTCTCGTTAAACTTCGTTTTGGATAATTATTCTCTGGGAACGAACGAGTTGTTGTTGGATGACCAAGTCGCTGACTCGTCGATTGACAAACTCTGACCTCGTCCTTTTCTCTCAAAATTTCAGATAGAAAGAACGTATAGTTACAATTCTCATTTTCTAGGACAACGTGTAACTGGTTTTCACGTTTTCAGCTCGGATCCTGAACGAGTCCGTAAAACGTTGAAAGACGGAGCAATAGTAAGAGACAGTTGTTAGATAACCAACCTTTCAACATGCTCAAGCCACGTGACAACTCACTTATCGACTACACAGACTGTCCTTTTAAATGTTAATACGACGTGTACGTTCCTCGACAGCTTTCCAACAAAATATCTTTCTCGCGATAGAACGCAATTTTCGATCGTTTAGTGGGGATGAATCGCGGCGAGAAACTCGTCGGTGATCGTGAAAAGCGACGACGAAACCGAAGGAACGTCTCCGATCTAATTTCGAAATCGGTGAAAAGGAGCCGCGATCGAGTTCACGGGGACCTCGTTTGCGAGATTAACGAGTCGGGACGAGACTTGGGGTAATTCCAAACATCGCCGACAAAAGGTCCTCGAGACGAAAGGACTTAACAGCGGGGCGAGAAGCGGAGTGTCGAACGAAGGAGACGCGAAGAGTTCCAGGCCGTTGAACAATCGCGAATACGGCAGGGCCGGTGTAGCAGTCGCGTTCGAATAACTTGGAATGGTTCGACGAAGTTGCTCGTTCGATTCATCGGTGCTGTGTTCGCTTCTCTATAGTTGGGGAAAAGTCTTAATTTGCCATGATTTCAAAAGGATTCCGATCAAATTGGAAAAATAGACATCGACTTGACGAGAATCTCTTGTTTCATGGTTTTCATCGAAGGGAGAGAAAAAAAGAGAAAGAAAGAAAGAAAAAAGAAGAAAGAAAGAGCAAAGAGGGGAAAAACGGCGGCTCCCTTTAAGGTGGTTCTCGACGTTTATCAGGGCTCGATAACAGCCGTGAAAGACAAAGGAGTTTCGACGAGAGTGTCGGAGCTGAACGAGAAGAAGTTCCAGCGTTCGAACAAATACCTAGACCCTCCCTCTCTTGTAACAGTCGGGAATAAGTTCAAACTGGCTTGTACCACCGACTATACGTTCCTTCTGTCCAAGTCCTTTTCACGGGTCCGGATTTATTGAAATTTTATGCGGTAGTCCGATGAGGTCCGACTCGGGACTTTTATCAACGACTCTGCCTGGCCGGATCTTATATTACCTAGGTACGACCACGAGGAACATTCTCAGCGAGTCGATTTCTCGATTTCGCTTCGAGAAGCCGATTTCTCGCTTATACGAAGCTTTCGACAGCCACCCGGGAATATTACGAATAAGGGAAACTCGGAGAGCCGTCGCGAGCTCGCCACCCGTTTAAAAGCAGAAACGTAATGATATTCTGATGAAAATGGTGGATTTCTGTGACGACTAATATAAATCGCGGATTATATTATGAACGTTCCGGAGATCGGACTATCGGTTTCGCCAAATCGAGTATATTAGATATTACGTTATCGATTTCAGATGTACATACGGTGGAGCATTAATTATACAAACTGATCGTAATACAAGCTGTTAGAACGATCGGATTTTTGGACAATACGGTAACTTTATCTTCGTATTCGTTCGTTAAGTATCAGAATTAAACGGAAACAAATACTTTTGTATAAAAATGTCACATTGCCTTTAGATTTACATTCGAAATTTTCTTAATCGAAATTACGATAATCGATCGTCTCTTTAACCAGTATTCGGATAACCAGTATTCCCGATTTAAGACTACGAGAATAAAACATGATAAATTCTATTTCTCACATTTGCAAATTCTACTCGTATATACCGTCAAACTATCCAAATCTCCTTTTACATTTATTTCTGGAATTACACGCGTCTTTCCGAAGATATATTCGAGTTAAATATATCTTCTGCATCGCCTACTTTTAAATTATTCGTATCTTTGTGTCTACCATAAGATCGTTTTCTTCTTTCCAACTTTTGTCGTCAACTTTTGTCAAAAGTGGATTTATCATGTTTATCCCGTGTGGTCTTCTCGTTTGCTTTCTAGAATATTTTCGCATGTATCCAAGAATTTAATCGCGGCCACGTTCTCCGTTTCATATATTATTCGCGAACGTAAATTCCTTATTTAATGTCAGCGAAACGAAGTTACCGAATCTCTACTCACCCTAGGTTATGATTGTCGGTGTTGTCCGGCGCGTCCTCTGTCACAGAATCCTGTGTGAGTGGACCTTGAGTGACGTCAACCCCCATGCTGCCTAGATCCAACGTGGCGTACGTTCTGCGTGCTTGTACCCTCGTGCCACCGCCGCCGCCTCCACCGCCGCCGCCGCCGCCGCCGCCACCACCAGTTACTTCGCCGCTTCTGCCACCGTTCCCGACCAATTCCTGATACAATTCATCGTACAGAGAGCTGCCGTTCTCATTGCTGTTCAAAGCATCGTCCAGACGAGCTGGGTCCAAGTGATAGTTGGGATTCTCAAAGGAGAGAAGACCGTTTTCTGAAACACATTGGGAAAGATTTGCTTCGATCAAAATTAATTTAGCAACCTCGTTTAGAATCGTTAGTTGCTTAAAGGTATAAGCGAAGCAACGTTCATTGGAGTATTTTGATCGCTTCACAGTGGATATTAAGTACAGAAGACTGGACATGGCAGTTGGGCACGATACAGCGAATGGGAAAATCAATGTTTACGATTTTCGATGACTACGGTCGCAACAAGTAATTTGAGAGAGATTTGAGAGCAAACCGAGAGATATGCGAGAGACGTACTAAAAGTCACGATTGTTCTTTCGTAATGTATCTGTAATTTATATTCTGGTAGTTTCGTGTTTGTAACTCAATTGCCAAGCATGATAGAAATTTATTTGAAAGAACTATAAGGCAGGTGCCTATGCTTCGTCATGTTGCTTTCATTTACTCGACTTAAAGAAGTTATTTATCAAACGACGAACCAAATGATAATTATGCCCATTTTCGGTCAAATTAGCGTTAAATCGCAGCGCATTACGTTTTAGAAAAACAGCAAAAAAGAAAAAAGCTGTCTCAAAGTGCAAAAAGATTCGATCCCGATGTTAGAGGGTTCAAATCATTGGACGAAAATTGTAAATTACATTTTTCCAAGGTCGCCCCGACTATTTCGCGACACTATTTTCGTAGAACATGCGCTAAACCGACGCGCGCGTGCCGTTAGTCGCGAGACAAGAGACTATCGTTAGATTAGAAACGGAAGTCAAAGTTTAATTTCGCAAGAGCCTAAGACAGACGTAACCGTTGAAAGAGAAGTATGTAAAATACTATTGCGTATATGTAGAAACTAAAGCGTTTTAGTCGTCTGATAAGTTTGCGTTTGACGAAAATGCGATAGAAGCCCGGCTACGAATAACCAGGCGGTCGATAATTCTAGTTTTGGTGCCACTCGCGAAGAAGTGTGCTTGACGTTACGATAACGAAAGCGTCACGAGTTGTTCGTGATATACAACGCGAACGAAAATAAATCAACGGAAGAAAAATTGAGAGATCGTTGGAGCGGTAAATAGGAAACGAAACGAAGGGTATAACGGATCAATCGCGAAGAGACGACCTCGCGAGTTGAGATACGCTCGAAAATCCTCGAGAAGGAAGACCAAAAGTCTTCTTCTTGACGCTGTAAGAGGATTAAAAGCATTGACCGACTGATCAGGTCTCGTATAGGCTGAAGGTTGGAAAGCGTAAAAAAGGAGCGAGGTTCAAGCTCGTAGTAACACAGTGAGAGCGAGAGAAAGAGAGAAAGAGAGAGAGAGAGAGAGAGAGAGAGGGTCGAAGAGAGACAGAGGCGGAGACAGAGGCAGAGATATCGCCGATGATCATGATGACTACTATTTTAAACGTGACATTTTATATTTAGCACGGTACGTTTACGCTACTCACTGATGCTCCTTAGCAAGACGACAGTAGCTAGAAGAACGTTGTACAGAAACCGACAGAACGCATCCATGCCGACGCGACGCCGGTCATATTGTTAAAAAAATCTCGCCGGTTGATTAACGATTGTAAAACGTTGCGAAGAACCTCCATGTACTTATCGACAAACCATCGGTATATACACGGTGTACATACACGCTGGCTTGTACAGAGAGAACAGGCCCGAAGAATGTGTGTGTCTGGCTACGTGTACGTGTATGTATCCGGGTGTCTAAGACGAATCTCCTTGGCCTCCTTTGTCCCTTCCTTCCTTCCTTCCTTCCTTTCTTCTATCCTTGACACTCCTATCTCTTCTGCCGTCTACCTATCTCCCTCCTGTTCTCGGTATTGATTCAACCGCGAGCTTTAAGCTCTGTGCTTCGAGAGCCCGAGCTTCTTTCGGCCAAATCGACGCGGAGTTCGCGTTCGACCAGAGTGGCTCGTCAAAAAAACGCGCCACCTTTCGTTATTTGCATTGCTTTCCCGTGGATTAAATTAAGAACCGTGTCATTATGTTTGAAACAGCAACCGTTGTATATTTGAATGCAACAGAAGAAAAGACTGACGGGGTAAAAATATGAATGAAATTAATCGACCGGACGTACGCACGACTACAAAAGCGTTCGATCAAAGACAAGCTATTTTTAGTTGGCGAATTTCTGTTCCATACGCTTTTTCCACGGGCCTCGGGAAACAATGGGGCCATCGACAGGAGAGATAATTAACCGATCGAATTACGCGAACGAAAGTTGCTTTTGCAACCCTTTGATGCTACCTCTTTCGGCTAATTCGACGTTTGTTACGACCCTCGCCGATTTCCATCGACTGCAGCTATATTCCTGCCCGGAACAAGAGGGTAATCAGTTTTCTCGCGTTTCATCTATCTCTGACACGCGGTCGCCCATGAATCATCCTTGTTCGCCGATTTTACGATCCGCCACGTTGAAAATTTCACGATCGACAGAGTAAAAAACGAGTTCGTTAATTTCCAGGTGCTCGACTTCATGATTATCCTGAATGTCCGATAAAAGTTGAACGACTCGAGGGGGAAGTTCAGATGAATCAGCGAATGGGCGGCATGGTTAGGGGCGACAAATTGGCCATGTGGTCGCGTGCTCGTTACACGTGTCACGAAGTAGATACTCTACTGTTTTGTTAACATGAATACATCTCGTTATTTCGAAGCAGCTCGAAGGAACAACGAAGGAAGTACAGAGAGAGTGAGTGAGTGAGAGACAGAGAGAGAGAGAGAGAGAGAGAGAGAGAGAGAGAGAGAGAGAGAGACGGGGGGAGGGAGAAAGGGAACATCAAAGCTTTAGCTTTAGTGGAAAAGGAACAGTTGGAAAGCGTTGGAAATCCGAAGGTTGAGTTTACGGTGCTGCCGTTAGCAAGAAAAGGCGAACGTGGCTGTAGCAAAAAGAGCGGATTCGTGGTAATTGTCCGCGATAGAAGAACGCTCGTTTAGATTCCATTAACTTCTTTTCCGTGAATATTTTAGCCGTACAATCGGCTTGCGATCTTTACACGGTTAATTATTTAATGATCGAAGGGCGGAACGAGGAAGGGGGAGAGCGCGTAATTCGTAGGTAAGTCCGATCGAAATGTTCGAAAGATTTCGTTAATTCGGGATAGACGTCGGATGACTCAGCAGGAGGGTGGTTCGTTCGTGTACGATAAATTGGCCGGCGTCGCGATCATATTGCCGCATGTTCGTTATAGGTATGACCGAACAAGTGCAGTTGCAGTTGCGAGTTGCAGCTGCATGGGTCTATTCCAACGGACCTCGTTATTTCACGGAGAAAAGTTTCCTCGATATGTGGTCGAAGAGCGAGAACTTTACACTTATGCCGCGCGTCTGTCGCTCTACTTTCACCGGGTAAAAAGGCAATGCAAGAGAAGCAAGAGGACGATATCGTTCGAACGTGGCCAAATTCGTGGCATCGATTCGATGTTTGCAACGATCCGAGGTTGGTTAGGAGACCGCACTGCGGAGGAAAACGACACGCGGCGAACAAGAAAATAGCAAGCTTGTTCGCTCTCTCTCTCTCTCTCTCTCTTTCTTTTTCTCTCTCTCTCTCTCCCCTCCCTGTTCGCAACTTTTTAAGCCACCATCGAAGTCAGCAAATTCCGCGGACGAGCGAATACCGACACGAGGCCCCCGAATAGTGCATTTCGTTATTTCGCCCCCGCAAGGCAGAAGAAGAACAAGGAACAGTCTACGAGAAGAAGTAACCGGAACGTAGGTCGTACGCGAGAGTTTGAAAGTTTGGACACGCTTTCGGCGTTAGAACCGGAAGCAAAGCGATGGAAAGAGTACGAGAAAGGGCGTGGGAAGGTTGAACAAGGAGGACGAGGAATAAGGGAGGGAGAGAACTCCGTCACCGCCCCTCGATGAGTCACCCTATCGATTCCTCGGTCGAGTCTAGGTAAAGTCTAGGGGGGTGAAGGGGCTCTTTACCACCAACGAGTACCTCTCCTCCGTTTTTTCCCCCTTTCTTTTCATCCCTTCTTCTTTTCTCCGGCCCCTTCACCTCTGCTCTTCTCCTCGGCGTTCACCCTGTCTCTCTTTCTTTCTTTCTCCGTCGATGTCCTTACGTAAGTCCTTTCCACGGAATATTAACTTTCATGGGCGCGGAGCAACCTCCGCCCCACGAATTGCGGGGGTCACGTATCTCATAAGTACCGGAGGCGATTGACTATGTCCGTCGAGCATTCCTGGGACCGAGGGTAGCCGTTTTTTAACCGGGCGACGCAATGCAAACCAATTTTCCCGGAGGTCGATCGACGATAATTTGAATATCCAATGTCTCGACTGAAAGTCCACTTCCTCCTATAATTTTCTCAGACGGATTAATTCGCCGGTTAAAGACGGGGAAAGAGACAAGTAGAACGTATCCGGTATTTGTTTCGTTTTTGCAACGGAATAGCTCTCGCGCTGTATAATACGAAATAACAACGGAAAAATCCTTCGCGATCTACGTTCCATTCTTCTCGTTCACGGCTCACCGCGATAACATTCTTCACGGGCCGAGAAATAAAGTGATTCTCGACCCCGTGTTAACCCTTTCACGGAATTCAACGTTTATTCGAGCCCGGCCTTGCGATTATGCTGCGGGCCGGCTGTCGATGCTGCCCGCTTCTTTCACAGCCCCTTCTGGTTTTTTCCCTTACCCCCATAACAATAGAGTTACGGTCTTAAACGTTTCTCGCGCGAGAGACCATAGAGAATGGGGTGCGAAGAACCAAGCACCGTGTCTCGTTACGGCGAAAAAAGGCCGAGGCAATTTCAAAACCCATCGTTAACTTTTACAGCGCGCCGAAAATGTTGGCGGACCTCCGAAAAGGTTAAGATTTTTTCAGGTAATAGCGTCTAACGCTGTCTTCTCCCCTCCCTATCGTTCAATTTCCATTCGTCGTCTGTCCGAAGTTCTCGTGACCGATCGTCGTGTTCTGCGAATATCCGAAAGCGGCCGAAGTCGACGTCTCTCGAGCGATCGTTCAAAGACACGTTTGAAAGACAAATTTATTCGAGATTCCGATGTTTCCCTATGTACGTACGTATATGGACGTGTAACGAGACGAAGCAGCGAAGTAGTATCAAGATGGTCGAGAGGCAAGATCGAATGCAAACGATGAAACAACTCGGGCAACTATTCGCCGTATTTTTGCTACATTACCATTGCTCGAAACGAAAGTCGATGAGAAGGGACGACAAGGCGAATGTTAAAAAAAGAAAAAAAGAGAAAAAAGGAGGACAAGAGCGGAAAGGGAAAAAAAGAGACGAAAAGAATCAAAGAACAAGAGCATCCGCCCCTTCCCCTCCGCAACCACTCTTCTCGGTTCCCCCGTTCATTTTCGTCGAACAAGCTACGAACAATCTCGTTCGAGGGCAATTGGCCTTTCAGCCCTTTTTTCGCTCGACTCTCGCAATACCGTTTCCCGGGGATGTACGTAACTCTGCATGATTACGTAGATTGGCTTCACAGAAGGATGCTTATGCGTATTTTTTGTCCCCTCCCAGCAACAAACCGTCGACTATATTCCGACGATCGAACCGTACCGTATACCGTATACTTTGGAAACGCTCGGCCCGTTGGCGCTTAGACGTCCTGGCGCCATTCACCTACGGCGCCGCACGCAACCCTTAAACACTATTAGCCGCGCCATGCCGCCTCCAACTAGTCGTCTCTAACCCCGCCTGTTCTCGCCAACAACGTCGACCTCTTCCGTACGATCTTATCTGGCTTCTCGATACCGTTCAACGGTCACTCGGAGTGGACCGATAAAGTCTTCCGTTAGACTACAAAGTCATCGACGTGTTCTCGTTCCTTTATCGAATATCTCGTCTCGATACTATGATCTAGGTTCAGGATGTTTCGACGATGCGCGTATGACCGCTAAAGAAAATTGATGCATCGCATGATATTATTACCGGATAATTGCGATCGATAGTCGACGATAGTTCGACGTGCTTCGTACCGTGGCTCGTCAATGATTTACGTCGAGCGGGCCGTGGACTGGTCAACGATATATCATTCTCGTACTACGTCCACGCGGTGCCTCGAATATCCTGGTAACTGTTTTGTAATAAAAGCAACACGACCGGGAAGCCATCAAGCACGTTCGACCTTTTGCAGTTTCGCCGGTGAAAATTTCGATTGTATCTCGTGTGACACGATCGGTAGTTGCAGCGATTGCGGTAATAATACGTATAAAATGGTGTCTTTACTAGAAACGACTGGAACTCTGTGACTGTCATTAGGAAAATAGACGTAGAATCGAAGATGCGCCCTGTCTGACCACATGCTGATCGTTTTCGCTCAGAAATGTTAGCGTCAGTAACAATTCGTAGCTCGCGTGAACTCTACGATGTTCGATAATAGTACGTAAAATTGTCGAGAATAAAAAGACGCGTCCGATCAAATACTGGCCGTTTTCACTTGAACGCGTCAGCGCCGGCAAGAGTTCGTAACTGCCATGAATTCTTCGAACGTTCGATAACGAGAATGAAAATATAGGCGCGATGAAAATATAATAATGGCGCGTTCGTGTCTGATCAAGCACCGATCTTTTTCACTTAAACGTACTAACGGCAATACTAAATCGTTGGTGAATACTAAATCGTTTGTTCGATACATCCAAATGTTCGGTAACAACACGGATAAGATAGTATCTCCGCGCGAGAACACTTGAATTTTCATCAACGAGAATAGGGAAGCAAAGTAGATGGGAGACGCGTTCGTGTCTGACCAGACACCGGTCGTTTTCACTTAACCATGCTAGCGCCAGTAAAAAGGGTCATGGGTCGGTAGTTAAAACCTTCCTGCTGGTTTATGGTTCGTGTAAAGTAGGGACGTCCAATGAATATGAATAAGTGACAGTCTAATTCGCAAAGTATACCTACACGGCGATGCCAGGCGTCTTTTTCAATTCGTCCTTTTGGCATCCGGTTTCAAACAGTCCGCTACTTAATGCCCCAGACGGCTACTTTTCCCGATTGCTGTTTGCCGATGCGTTAGCGCGCGATTTAATGAAGAGTAAATGCTCTCGACCCAAGGACGCTTTCATAGAATTTCTTTCAGCTCGCGGCTTTACTCACCTCTCGTCGTTGGAAATGTATCGTTTGCAGTATTGACGTTTGAAAAGCAGAAAATTATAAAATTTAATATCTCCTACGCGGTAGCTGAACGAGTCTCGCGAGTGACACGGGTTTCGAAAGGGTTATCGAATTTTCGCCATGGCAATTCAACGGAAAGAGTTCTGACGAAACGTATTTCTTCGTGACAATGACAGCTGCTTCGTCGCACGTTCGACTCGGGGATGATCCGTAAAAATAGTCATTCCCACGCTTAGTCGCTCGAAGAACGTCGTAGCGAGGGAAAAAAAGGCCACGGGTTGGCATGTATACGTAAGTACGCGGTATGCGACCATGTCTGTACAGGCAGCGCTAAAAACGGCAACAAAACAGAAGTGACTGAGTCTGGCATCAAGCCATACGTCGCGGTAACGTCGACTCGAGCTATCGATCTAATCGTAAGTGGTTCTGCTGTCTCGCGTGTGTGCCACTGCAGAATTCCGCGTGCGAGTAATTGCGATCGACCGGTAGTTTCGACGTAGAATTGAGAATACTCGATCGGAATGTCCGGTGACAGGCAACAATTTCGTGCCAGGTCAAGGAAGAGCGTGTGTAGCGAAGATTTTGGTTGTTTCTGGCGTGTTTTCATAGGGCGGAAATAACCCCGCCCCATGGACTAACGCATCGTGGAAAGTATTAGGTCGGTGTATGTAAAATGTTGCTATCGAAGATATGAAATTACTAATGAAATACGTAGTTTGTTTAAGGGATAAAATATTTCATTAAAGTAATCTCAATGTCCCGAAACTGTCGCGAATAAATTTGTCTTTCTAATTATTCATTCGTCCTCGCTTTTTTTCAAGTTCAAGCTCGTAAGAAGAAAATTGTCCTCGTACTTTTGCTACGAATCTACGTAACGTTCGATTATATACGATTCGCGGCGGATATCTCCTTCTTCGGTATGGTCGATCGACAACGGGATAATATTTAACAGATGGTATTACGTGTTTCGTAAAACGTACTTCGTACGCCGTTTCATGAAAATTTCCCAAAGCAATCTTTAAGTTTATACAGCTGCAGAGAATTTTTTATCCTTCGCCGAGATGAATCCTTAGAGAGAAAGGTACTGCTTCTTAAGGATTCCGGCTGATCGCTATTAAGACGAATTATGCAAATCTATGCGAACGTCGGAGCAAAGTGCGGCTGCGTTTCAACGTAAGTCAGAAATCCAAGTTTGCCTGTCCTCGTATTCTCCAAGCACGAAGGGAGAAAAGAGCGAGAGGAGAGACGCTCTAGAAACTAAGACAGAGAGATAATCTAATTTGGCTGCGTCTTCTGGTCTGCTTCGTTCGTCAACCGCCATCTTGAAACCGTTCGATGTAGCCGTCGGATGCGAATCGATATTTCAAGGACGAGCTGTCGTACGCAAAGTACTTAACGACGATCTACCATAGTTGGCGGACACAGAGAAAGATCGAATTTCCTATTAAGAAAACGTCGAAGGAGGAAGAGAAAGAAAATCAGCAGGACACGGTGGAATAAAGAATATCGAGTGGACGCCTTGTAGGTCCTATTTACCTTTCCCCTTTGAATAATTTAACTCGTGTCCTCTTTACAAACAAGCGATACTCCGGAGGACAATAATTTCCAATTACGCACAGCGATAAAGCGTGCATCACGGCGCAAGGAAGGAAGCTGTTCGCCACATTGCATTCTTTTTATTCGTGGATCTTCGGTCGAGGATCGGTTGACTCGAAAACGGCGATACGCGGCGCGAAAGTTAAGCGAATTCGTTCAATTACAGGATAGTCTGGAAAGTTGGAAAGGTCGCGCTAGTTATCAGAAACCGTTGTACATGTCGTCGGCGAGACAGAAGCTGTCCGAGAAGCGCGATCCGCGAAACTGTATGTTCCGAAACACACAGCGACGCGGTATACGTATAGACGAGAGGAATACAATTGCAGAGCGACGACTTTGAGCCTGCGCCGTCGCACGAACGAGTTTGGGCTTCGTCCTCGTTAGATTCGCATTTAGATTAAACTCGGTGCCGCGGTAATAACCTAAGTTTGGTCATCATTTTTTCCTCCTCCGGTGGCACGATCGCGCTCGAGCGACTCCTCTTGGCAATTCCAGGCGGCCCGATTTCGGGCAACGAGCGTTGCCAACTTCTGGATATTCGGTTAGAAAGTATGTCGAAGATTTCCCTCAGGGAATCGTACGGCGACGATCAACGTGTTTCCAACGCGATTTCCCGGTATAAACGTGCGCGTCTTTCGAACGAGAATCTCCGTTCGGTCGGTGAAATGAAAATTCGACGAATTAGAAGAGGATTACGGATGATGGAGGCCGATAAATCCCGGGCATGATGCAATTTTAACGCGTTCCAAGAGGCAGGTTGCGTGCTCGCACCGCGATCTAGGAGCTTTATCGCGCTTTGCGGAGGCGCTTCTCCAATTCGGATCGTGCTCGGTTCACGGGGAATCGTGTTGGCATATGTACTTAAGCGGCATGAGACCGAGCCATTTCGTACGAGCGGCAAAGCCGCCAGCTAGATATTTCTGCCCGTACTTTCGATCGGCCATTTTTCACCTAAGATCCCAACGCGCCATAAATCAACTCCCCTTTAACCTTTTATGTACCGAAATCCTGCAGTACTTTCCCTTGTCGTCTATTAAGCTCTGCGCTTGTACGATTATCGTACATTTTTAACGTAACGACTTTTAGTTTCGTTATTCGAGTAAGCAACGTGCTCCGCTAAGCCGAATACAATTTTCACCACGCTTTCTCGTTCAAACGTGATTTAACGCCAGATGACAGGTTGACAATTTACCGCCGCTAATAAACACCCTTGCGTAACGCTGACAAGCCTGCTAACGAAACGAACGAAATTTTACAAGTAAATTCTACGAACTGTACGGGTTATTGGATTATCGTGTTCGAGGAAAAATCGTGATATCGTAAAACAGAAGTCTATAATCCGTAGCTCGTAATTTGCCGATATTATTTGCCGGTGAAGCGTCGCGCAAGCGGGTATCATCGCTCGTCGTATCTGCTATTCACGACAGAAATATCTATGAAAAAGTTTACCGTTCGTATTTCATACGAAAAATGACCAACGTCGTGAGAAGAAGGGGGTTTTGACTTCGACGATACACAAGTTGGCCTTGTCTGGTTTGGTCTCACGTGACTTAACTCCTTAATGTGCATCGAGCAGCACGTACACGTCATACAAACGGCTTAGATACATCTTTAAAGCGGGCCCGTAAAACCGATATTGCGCCGGTCTCTGCTGAAATTTTTACCAAGGAACCGTCGTGCCGGCATCCGTTTACCGTTTCCGTGCAATGGCATCTCGACTAATCCTTTTAACTACACAGGCAACCGACTTTAGTTTACGACACGCCGGTTTTATCGACTCCGCTCACCCTTCTTCTTAGATGCCGGTTTATCGTACGTTTGGTCTCCCGAGAATTTCCCGGTACGATCGATATTGCGAAATAATTTCTGTCGTTCGAAAAGTGCGGCTCCCTCCAACCGTTTGGGTAAACCGCCCAAACACGCGTTTCGTACGCGTATCAGTCGTTTGTTTATAGCGCGTTTCCTTACCACGACGACAGCGGCGATCCTATAGATTATGTAGAGAGAACGTAACAGACTCTGGAACCAGTGGGTTACAGGATTATAGGGGAAACGCGGCCGGTACACCTCTTCGACGAAGAAACTATCCCGGATTACAGCTCGGCGGCACGGGGCTTTGATTATCTCGTACACGCTACCTTAACGCTGTTGCATTACGTATTAAACGAGAAACGTTGCAACGTTCGGACAGTCCTGTTGCGCGTGCAAACGATATAATCGTAATTCGATTGTTCGACCGAGTAAGTAGCGATAACACTGGCTGAGCCACGATGCTCTCTTCCGATGCCGAAACTACGCGAAAGGAATTGCCGCTGTCTCCCCTCCTAACGACCTTTAACTTTCGTAACCAACGTAAAATGTAAATTTTGCAGCCACCTTTCGAGCGTTTAACGAGTTCGTGATAAACCATGCGATTTATCGCGGTTAGAATTTTTTTCAGAAGAAGAAAGTTTAGCCGGAGTCCGGGAGAAAGAAACTTCTCGATTAGCGACAGCGGAGATACGCCGCTAACGACGAAAATTGAAAAATACGGTTATATTCTTTTTTTCCTTTTTTTCGTGTTCCGTTGAAAAGTTTATACGTATTGCGTTTTAACGCGAGACGAATTCCGCATAGAAATCCGGCGAATCGGGATAATGGTAGCAGCTTCCGTGAATTTCATATTGCTCGTGTAACGTAGCGTTTAAAAGCCAGACGCTACCGCGTCGTATATAATTTTAGTCGCGAAACAATAATAACTTGGCGAAAAAATATTCTCCCTCCGGATCTTCGCCGTGAATTTTCCGGCCGGGCTTCGGTAACAAGAGTCGACGTGAATTACGTGGGAAGCGGATGAAACCCAGCTGGTATCGTTCGCAAACCTTCCGCCCGCGCGGAACCGGTTGCAAGAAGCTTTCCCGAGGCGAATTTTCCTGTTGCAAACTCCCCCTGTAACATCAGCGGCGATAACGAACGTCTGCCGCGATATTAGTTATTGAGCGAAAAAAAAGGTGCATCGACGCGGGGGAACAGCACGTGCGATCACGATCAGCGTTCGAGTAGCGATTAGAAAAATACCGTGCCGAAGGATACGAGGAAACTGTCATCGATTTGTGCGACATGGTCCTGAAAATGTTACGTCTAGAGAGGAAAACTTGAATTTAAAATTGTCCGAAAGAATTTTAATTTGCAAACTCGTGTTTGCATATAAATTTGAATTTTAACGCTAGTTCGAACGTCGACTCGCAGCCATGAATTTCAATTCGCAGACTCGTAACTGAATTTCTATTTGAACATCTAAATTTCAACTTGAATACAAATACAATCTTCGCGGGGTGAAGATCGTTTTTCAAGGATTTACCCCTCGCGTTAGAAAGAAAGAAAGATAGATAGGCAGAGGGAGAGAGACGCAAACATTCGCGAGAGCGTAACTTCTCCACTTTTTCCCATCTATATTGCGTTTAATCTGGAGAGAATTGTCTGTTCTCGTTGGGAGATCGGGAAGCAGGCATTAGAGGTGAAACGAGGTGCAATATGGACGTTGGTATCGCTCGCAATCCTTTCGCGGTGGAAGGGGTTATAAGGAGATTTCCCTCTGGCGGTGCTCCGAGTTTTCACGAAATATCAGCGGCAATAACAGTATTTCTCGCGATATTAGCTGCTAGTCGTTTAGTTCTTCCAGCTCGTAACCCTTCCACGATGTTTCTTCAGCCGGCCATTTCTCTTCCGCGTTTCCGTAAATTCTCCTCTCGCGTCTTTTAATTGATCCAGCCCATTCTGTTCATTGCCTTTCACCCTTCCAGGCTTTTCGTCGGGTTCGAACAATCGTCGAAATCGTCGGGACGTATCGCTGGCGAATCGCCAGTCAATGGAGAAGCAGGCGAGGCTTTAAGAGGTTTTCAATAGTAGCCAGCTTGGGCGTTCCGTTATTTCGCTCGATGTTATTCGGAAGTCGAAATCAATCGAACGGTTTTATGCGTCTTCTTCGGCCTTTTATATATCTCCTTATTATAACTTTTTTTATGGTTCTAAAAAGTCGTAGAAATATACGACTGTGCGTTATATCCGGGACCTTAACATATCTTCAAAGTGCTTTAGGATAGGTGTTGATAAATTATGTACACCTTTTAACCAATTTGAAAATCTGCTATCCTCGATTATACGACGCTGTAAAATCATAGGAACGAAAGATCACTCGTTACATACAAAATCCCAATCAATTTCTAACAACCTCTAGGACAAATACGGACAGATGTTATACGTTTTATTCTTCGAACTACTTTAAATACTCAATTATCGCGTCTCGTTCGTAATTTAACTAGCAATCGGAGATTCCAAGGATTCGTACGACAGGATCGTAGAACGAAACCAGCCGCGTCTTTGCAGCTCCGTCTCCTGGAATTTCATAAAGTCGTCTTTGTATCGATGCTCTCTCGAAAGAGGGAGAAAGAGGCGCCGAAAAGACAAAGCTTCCTGGCAAACCCTCCCGAGGAAGCTTCTGTAACTGCGTCACGAAGCCATGGCTCCTTTTATATCGTCCATTCCCGTTATTGCTAGCCATCCAACCCGCCACTGTCCCCGTTTTCTCACCTTATAATTGACTTACGGACTATGTGTCTTTGGCCCGGGCTGGGAAAAGAAATTGCAGAGAAGATTTGCTGGCTGTTCGCCAGCCGCCAATAAGAAGCAACGGAAAGCGACGAGTTTCCCGCGGCCGGTCACGAAACGGTTTTACGTTGCCCGATCGATCGATGGTTATGCGGTGCCGAAGCTCCTTGCGTGTCTGCAGCCGACGATAGACGCTGCTCCTTGCAACGTTTCGCAACAGAACTCGATCAGAAACACTTTTCGTCAGCCTCGAGAGCGATACCAAGCGTTTAACGTTTCTAATTGAATTCGGTCGTCCGAGATGTTTGACGACGCATATTTATTATTACAATAATATTCCATATTCATTACGATATTTATCGGTTACTAGGACGAATCGAATTTACCTTTGGTACGAAAAAAGATATTTGAAATTATCCGAAAATGAAAGCGCGAAGATCGTAACGTTTGAATGTTCGAAGATCGTCATGATTGATCGTTTAAATATAACAAGCTATATTTCTATACCTAGGAAACTAATATTTTTTCCGACGATCCGGCGAATAATAAATAGGTCCACGAGGGAGAAAAGCTTCGATAAACCATACATTTATTGAACGTAAAATACAAAAGCAGATTGAAACTTTTGTAGGAAAAGAGGTCATTCGACGATTTCAATGTACCTTTCCACGTAGATTCAACCCCTTTCGTGCCTCGCAAAAGTACTTGCAAACTTTCATTATATATTTCGTATTGTACGAAACATTTTGGAATTATACAAAAACATTGTAGAAAGACACGGCGGAAAGAAGGGAAGAAAGAAGGGCAGGGAAAGAAAGACAGAAAGAGAACGTGAAATACAAATGCTTCGAAACATTTAAGCGTTTGGACCAACAGCTTTGCCACGGAAGTAGCGACGAGGACGTTGGCGGAATAAAGGCGGAAGATGTTCTTCCTCTGTTACGAAATCCGCGACGGTATCCTCTCGCAAATTATCCGGGTCGTCTGGCGCGTTTGGTGCGGCAGTTTCTCGCGTGAACCTTCGTAAATCGCTGCGCGATAATAATCATACCGGAATACATGAATAGCCGACGGTAACGAGCCTGCACGCCTATTCTCGCTACATGTTCCGGGCACCGTGTAAGTCTCTCTTAACGCCGTTCACGTGCCTGTTTCGTTCGAGAAAAACGAACTTTGCGCATTATATGGAGAATTATGCGTGCTCCTGGAATTGCGACGTATCGCGGAGACGACGATGTCGGGTGTGGCATGGAGCTAGCCAGAGAGAGCGAGTGCGCGCGCGCCTACGATCATAAATAAAATATGAGCGATATGCAAATGTGATGCAGCGTGCTTGTTAATTAATAGACTGGCTTGAAATTGGCGACGGAACCAAGCGCCTCGTGAAACTTCTTCCTCCGCCCCTAGGGTCTCACCATCGCTTGTAACGCAGAACGAGCGCCATTAATCGGTCGCGTCGCGCGAACGACCGTCGCAACATCGTACATCGCGATTAAACGGCAACGCGAGCGTTTACTCGACGATTTTGCATCTTGCCGCGGATAATAAGCGGGGAGAAAAGTGCTGAGCGAAATAGCGCACCGGGCGAACGAGAACGGGTTCGACGGGGAGCAGGATGCGGCTGAAAAAAATGCTGGCGCGATCGTTTGCAAGGTGGCGGTGAAGCTCGTTGTTGACGAGCTACGAACCGGTGAAAAATTGGTTTCGGTCGTGAAAGAACGCGTATTAAGGGGACGAGAAGGGGCGGGGGTGGGGAAGATAAAGGAAAAAATCGGCGCGTTTAACGTCGTACAGAGAGGTTGCAGGAAAGCGAAAAAGCCGGTCGGTAACAACTGCGGCATACGCGTACGACGAAAAGAGGGTGAAAGAGTACCGCGATGGAGGGGGGAGGGTGGTACGTGGCGTTAACGTAACTACGAGGGTGGAATTACAAGGGGGTTAATCAACGTGCACACATACTCGCTTTGGCTTTCGAGTCCAAGGGTTGTAAATGCGCTCTGCTAGCCCACCGTGGTGGACTTTATGCTCGTCGAAAATAGAGAGAACTGCGAAGTAGCAGCAAGAGAAATGGCAAGGGTGAAAAAGGGAACAGCCGAAGAAGAAGGGAGAAAGAGAGGCATGGATTTTACGAGGTGGACGCGCCACTTGTCTACGAAGCTCGCGGCGTTCCTCGTAAATTTATCCGCAGATCTTTCTTTCTGCTCTCTCCCCCCTCAGCCTTTGCCATCTTTCTTCTTTTTCTTTTTTATAATTTACTGCCATAGCCGGCCGTAGCAACGGGAATACTTACGCCTCGTATTTCCTTATAACGCGACGGGTAACACGGTTCCCTACGACATCGCGAAACGACCACGCCTAATTAAAAATGTAATCGCAGTTGAAGCACGGCACGACGAATTTACAGCGCTCGAAGGATTCTTGCGTCGTTTTAACCGATCCGCTGTCACGGCAACCATCGTTGAGTCGTTTCTGGCGATTAGAAAGAAACTTTTCGGATCGGACTGTTCCTTGTTTGTCACGGACGAGAACGTGGTGTTCGACGGACGAAAGTGTGGCGGTTCGACGAGACAGATATTACGTCGGGCATAAAACGATCGGACGTATTAATTTTCCCGTAATTATTTGTTGAAAATTTTCTACGATGGCACAGAGACCGGTACACGGTTACTTCGCGACTTGATATCGCCTGCGAAGCAATTAATTATTTCCGATAAGTACAGTCGGCGCGCAGTAAGAGCGAGCTACGCCGTTACCAGCCGGTAATTAATTGGCTCAAATTAATATAGTTCAACGTTCCCGCGATCCTCTCCGTGGTGATATTTCAATATTTTAACTGCGGCACCGTGAATCTTTTCTTTTTTTTCTCCGCGAGAACCTCGGACTTACCGTCCTATCCCATCCCATCGGAGGCGAACGCGAAAGAGAAAGTAGGATAAGTAATTGAAGGGTGAAGTAAGTACTTGAAAAATGGGAGAGACGATAGATCAAGAAGGAAACGTTCAAGCAGAGATCTCGAGAGGGAAATGGAATCAATAAGGCAAATAACGAATAGAGTTACGATACGTAATTGATATGGCTAAAGAAAGGAGAAGGGTTGGGAGTTTGAAACGTTATCGGGGTGGATTGCTGGTTAATTCGAAGTAACCTATGCTCCCCTTTGCTCGGATCACGAGGCAACGGTATCGAGGTTGTCACAACGCAATAGAAACTGCCTGTTTCTTAAATAATAGATCGTTGCCTATTAAGGGGAGTTAAAACGATAAACGATGTAAACGTTAGAAACGATAGAAACGATACTTCTTAACGGGAATCTGTGTAAAGTTCGCGTGGAATGCGGTAAATAAAAGTACTTCGTCTCGGAAACTGTAAAGGTGGTGAAAACAAATGGCCATTTTTTTGCCATTCGAATCGTTCGCGCGAAATAAAATTCTACTCTAATCTATGCGCGAAATCCGAAGGAGTAATTTCAGTCGAAGAAATATACCATGAAATATAAAAACTTGGTAAACCTAAGTAGCAAGGTAGGCGCACGGCGCCACGATGCCGCGGCGCTGGTTATTTACGTTACATGTTGAGAAGTTGCGATGCGTGAAACGTGTCCCCTGAAATATGACGCAAGTCCCGCGTCTACCCGCCTCGGCCCGTTCCATTTTTTCGTGTTCCCTTGCTCTGCAATTTAATATTTGCGAGCTGTCACGTGGCAGTCGCGGCTGCTGCTTTGTTCCAAGGCGTCGCCAGACGCGGATAACTTGGCGAATTTTCGCGAATCGCGAGATACGAGCGCGAACACAAACGTGCCGTCTGTTTCCCTCGTTCTCGTTTTCACGAGACGAGCGTCGTTAGCGTCGCTTCTCAATACGTACAACGTGGCGCTCCTCGCGCTTCCACCTTCTTTTTCTTTTTTTCGCTTTTAACTTTTCTCTTTCAATCCTGGTTTTCGCTCACAGGGTACACCGTTATGATACCGCGTAATCCTTCCCGATGTAGCCAGCCGTCACAGACATCGCGATGTCGCATTGTTCCCCGGTGAAATTCCGTTAGCAGGCGAGAAAACGGCAAAACGACGTACGATAGTGAAAAATGAAAAGAACCGAGTAAGATCGAATGGCGAGATACGATCGTCTGCATAGCGTAAAGGGCCTATAAATAACCGGTGGTAATGAGAGCAGGTTATTGTTGCTCTTCCACGAAATATTACCACGGAGCCGGGCGGATAAAAGGGAGCAGGAAAAAAGCTCGTCGAGGGGTGAAAACGATAAGGGAAGGCGGAACAATCACTTGCGATATCGAGGCGACGCATAACGCGTCGTTCCACGCGTAAATCCATTTACGAAAATAGTTAAAAGGCACTTGATAGGCGTATGGTCGGTAGTGCCCTTAGGCGGAATAGCCGCCATGAGCCGGCGGATCTCGTAAGTTTCAGTTACAAGCAGGCTTTAACGACGTCGCGAAATATCGTAGTCCGTGTCATGGAGAGAGCAACGTCCGTCGCGCCTCCCACGGTATAAAAGTATAAAGGAATAAAGCGATAGCAGCGATGATAGAGACATTTGCGCGGGCAAAATGCATCGTAGGCTCGTGAAACACGTCCGGATAGGATTTAAGGCAACCGTCTGCTGACGTCGTTTCCACGGCTAAAGACCGTGAACGCGCCGAGCCGCACGAGGGAAACGACGAAACGAACTTCCGCGTCGCCGCCTTCTTCCCACGGAAAATTCAAGAGTCAAGAAGCGAGAAAGATGAGAACGAAATTCGTGGGTTTCGTACGCCGGCTCGTTCTCTTATCAGTAGCGCTAGATTCACGAAGGAGAAAGTTACTTTCAGTCGGTTTGAGTTCAAAGGTTCGACGACGGCCGAGTTATTCAAGTTCAGGTCGGATTATCGTACCTTCGATTCGTAGCAATTTGGTCGCCGGCCTATCGGACGAAAAGGAAAGGAATACTCGCCGGGGCATCTCCTCCTAATCGGTGACGCGCGAACGAAGCGACGGACACAGACTGGAGAGGATGAAAAAATAGGATGAGGAAGGAGGGCAAGAGAGAAGGGAAAAGAATGGGAGAGAAGGGAGGGAGAGCACGACGAGTGGCTCTCGAGAAATTCGTGACTAATTAGGACAATGGTGGGAGTACTCGGTGAGTAAGCAGGATTTTAATGGACGAGCCTTCCAATCATTACGGGAAAGTACTCTTTTATTTTACCCAGCCCTTCTTCCTGTACTCTTTTGTTTCGGACGTCTTCGATCGTCCAATCTCCCTGCGATTCGACCACGGTCCGATGCTATCTGAATATGCTCGACGTCTCGAAAGATTCGACCGAGATAACCTTCTAGCATCCATCGAATCTTCCCCTCGTCCGTGTCGCGCGTATCGATCGTACAACTTGTTATTCGAGGGAACGAAGCTTTGGGATCGGTCGAGCGCGGATCCGGGAATTTCCGTGATCGATGAAAATCAGTGCCGAACTATTTAATTTCGATAGTAGCGATCGAGGAAATGGATTCGACGGTACTTTCTAACGCGACTCGCGAGAGTCGGGCAAATGGCCGCGCTAATGGAATTCACGCGGTCAGATAAATTTGTTAAAGACACCGACGCATTAAATATCACGGTGGAAGAGGGCGAGGGGAGGCGAGATACTTTGGCCTCGGCAGCTATCGCTTCGCCTCCATGAATAATTCAATAAAACGATAACTGCGTTGCGTGTTAATTCACCGAGTCGAGTTTCTGCGCTAATAATTCACATAGTTTGTGATATATCACTGACGTTTCGCGCCCGGCGATTATACAGCGCGCTATGCTCCAGTGTAATTTGCTCGTGAATATTTCGCGAGATCCGTCCTCCTCGCTCCGTAGGAAATCTGCCGGGACGATTTTCTTCCGTCTGGCAACGATCGGTTCGACCGGGTCCAAACGATCCCGTCGATTCTCGTGCGGCGTAGCGCGCGCACACCGCGCGCGCATCTAACAGGAGAAACAAACCAATTACGATCGAACGCGTATCCAGCGTGCGTTACGATTCACCAAGGCTGAAATAACAGGATAATCCGGACAGTATGGTTGGTCGGACGATACGGAGGTACAAGGGGTGAATCGCGAAAGGTGGACGGGCAGAAATGACGAAACGACCGGTGGCCTTCGTGGATCGAATTTATGAAACGATAGTCAGCTAGCCGGTGATAATTGCGCGTTGCGCAGAGAACGTTATAGGATCGTATCGTAGTTGGTTTTATCGTCAATATTTGTCAGCAGCGCGGATACAAACACCCTTGTCTCGTTACTTTACTCCGTGCTGCCTTTACGGCCGCCTAAGCCGGTATCGTAATTATGGCGGGTTATAGGAGTATAAAGGGAGAAGTAGAGACGAAGTAACACTCTCGATCTCACCTATAAATGGCCTAAGGCCGATACGCCTTTCGTATTTACACGGCCTGACGATATGTGTGGACAAGCTTGCCTCTTTGTACGCGTATGTCTATATCTGTGTATGTGTGTGTGTGTGTCGAAGGTCGAGCACACCGGTACGGTATGCATGCATCGTCCCACATGCTCGAGCGTAATGCACTGTTAACTGTGGCAACAACGATGCTACGGCCAATGTTTACTGAAATATGGTAAACGCCGTTTGATGGCTTGTCTCGTATTTTATAATCCGTGCAATTGAAATCCGAGGAAATTAGCTACTCCGTTGTTAATTAATTCCGGTGCCGATCGTTGCATTTCCTCTGTTCAAAATGAAACACGCGCGGCTCAAATTCGATTCGTCGTTTACCGTGCCGTCGTTTATCGACCAATGTTTTATTGGTCGTCTGTCCCAACTGTTTGTCGGGTTCGGTCGACTAAACGAGAAAAAGGAAAAGGGCAAACCAGTGGGCGGCCCCAAAGGGATTCCTCGAACCGTTATAATTGCCTTTTCTACTACTTTGTGCAACTTGTTCGATATTTCGCAAACTGAGCACACCGGATCGCGCGAAAATGCAAAACCATCAAACAATTTCCCGGTAAAACGTTGTTCTCAGGTTCGTTAGCTACCGTATACTTGACGGGTTTCTCGCGAAAAGGGACGTTTCTCCGCAACCGGCGGACTTTCAACGCGAGCAGAAACGCGGTTACAGCGGGGCTTATTCAATTTTCCAAGCTCGCCTCCTGTTACGTGCCAACGCTGTAAACGTTTGACGAATAGAACCAACGCCGTACACAGCCGACGGTTGCGTCTTAAACTGTGTACATCGTGCTTGCCTCGATGAAATTGTAATCCGTCGCGAACGCGGCAAGCAGCGTAGGAAGCACGGCACGGCGTTTCTCCATCGTCGAAAGCAGTACTTTCCACGGTGAATTTTTTGCAAAGGGTTCTATCTCTTTAATTTGTTCGAGTTATTTCGAAGAGCCAGATGAGGCGTCTTATCCACGCTCGAAGGGCGATAGAGGAAACTCGAAGAAACATTTGGCGGAATATTTCCGCTGATCCTTCTTGTTTATAACAAGTGGCCGTGAAGAAAAGAAACAGGCAAGAACTTTCTTCCGGCGTCGACTTTCATTCTTTCGTCGAGTAGCTGAGCGAGCGAAACGCAAGGCGTACGAAACGGTAGATTTTTTCGCGGGATGGAATAACGGGAATATTAAAAGAAACAAGGCCAGGAAAAGTGTTCCGACGATGGCGCCTCGAACGTCCTTTGATAACAAGCAGCGAAGCGAGTGTTTCGTACAAAAAAAGTTCTCGCCTGCCACCTCGAGCTCGGCCATCAAAAATTATTCTTCGGAGAGACGCAGCCCGCCCAGAGAGGCTGTCTCGAACGCGCTGCTTAAACACAGAGGTGGCGAAACGGGGAATACCCTGTTTTCGCGATGGGAAGAGTCGTTACGGGTTAAGGTAGATGCAAATTCCTTGATAGAGACGAGGAAGAAGCGGATTGGAAGTTTCAGTCGCGAGCATTTCGGGGTCAGCTAGAGACCCTTTTCTCGTATGAAGTTGCCCAGTCGCGGGAGAAACTTTGTATTCTCGTTCGGGATGGAAACAGCTCCTCCTCTGGCCGAAACGAGTGTTTCGTGGCACCGTATCGACTGAAAGTTTCCCAGAGAGCTGTTTCCCAACGACGTAGGATCGTTCTGCGAAATGTCTGACGGGCGATCGCGATATCCGGCACAAAGGGAGGGGAAACGATAACGAAAAATCCGGCAAATGAGATGGAACGGACGAGAAAGAAAATTAGTTCGGGAAAGGTACTACCAACGGATTAACTTATTCGAAGAAGAAAATGTAAAAGGGAGAGGATAGAAAATGTTCATCGTACGGTCTATAATTGAGCTTCGTTAATCCATTCGACGATCTAAGGACGAATCAGACCGGACGATAAATTATGTAGCAGGCCGGATAATGCGGTCCGGGAATGTTCCTATTCTCAAGCTCGAGGAACGTGGAAAAAAGCAACGATTCATCTTGAGAGCGGAAGAATCGCGGAAACTAAAAAAGTTCGCCGATAAGCCTCAACTCGGGCGTCGTAACTCTCCTCGAGTTCATTGAATCCACCTTTCGTCCTTCATCGCCAAATAATTTCTACACCCTTCGGAATTACTCTTTTACGGCGTCCAAGTTGGCGTTCGCTCGATGTTGGCGTATCGGGCCGCCTTACCGCGCCGGTTTATCGATCTTATCTTCCTAAGTATCTCTACTTGACCACGGTGATTTTAAGAACCCGGTAGCGGTGGTCGCGGAAGAAAAAGAGCCACAAGGCCACGAGATAAATACCTCGAGATCGATTCTACGAGGCAGGACGAGGTAGCTCGGTTTACCGCTTCCTCCGATACCTTCACGGATTTTCCCGATGTGTTTTTTAGACGATAACGAGATCAGCGTTCGTTTCTACGGCAGACACCTATACGGATAGGGCTTCAACTAGAGCACGCGGGTTCCACCCTCTCGGCAACATTCATCCTCGTGCCAGTCTACTACATTCGACCCTGCACCTCTCCTCGGCCTCATCACCCCCCTTCGTGCTTCTTCTTCGGGATAATCTTGTTACCGGCGATAGCTACCCTTTTAATCCGCAGGAGCTTGTCTACGAACGAGCACCTAATCGTTCGCCGAACCAACCTGGCTGCCTCTATCTCTATCCCGACGTTGGAATCTTCCAAACCCGCTATAAGTTTAAATACCTATTACTCTCCGAAGATAAGCGACGCTGCTTCGCTAGACTAGCTGCGTAGAAAGCAAGTAGAGGGCAACTGGAATTCCTTTCGAGTCGTACGGATTTCTAACGAACAGTCCGAATCTGTTTGCTTTAATCCGTTCCGCGCGAATCGAGCGACCCAAGGGATAAAAGGGACGTCTCGCGTTACAAAAGGGTTGGGCGGGAGGTGGTGCAATCGTCACGGGAGACGTGTTTTTCTCGCGTATCTGATTCCACCGTCACGATGAAACTAAACACCGAGAAAAGGAAAAGAACGAGCGTTCGATCGATCGTGAAGACGAGTAAGCGACGCGTTTAATTTATTCGCAAAACAACAACTGAACGGATATTTCGAGGATGAGAAAGTTGATTTCTGGGTTATCGGAGAGTCTATTGACGCGGCCGCCCATCTGCTCGTTAATCCCGTGCACCGCAACGATTATCGATAAGAAGAACTTATTAAAGTTTCACGCGAATGGCGTTTCGTGTTGCACGAAGAAAAGAGACGCCGCGCTGTTGTGCTTCATCGGCCTCGATTAGGTCGGACAAATAGCAGCAACCTGTTCAACGCTCCCACGAGGAAGCAACGGCAATACTCGTTCCTATGTATATTATGTAGCGGCTTAATCGCGAACTAGGGATCCTGTCCATTTAGGGATCAACTTGACCGTGCTCTACGTATATACGCGTACAGTCGAGGGGAAAAACGAGAAACGTGTGTTTTTGGCTTTGAACACCAGGCTGACGCTTATTGTTAATAAATCGGTGACCACGTTGCCATTCGTTTAACCATTTCTTTTCCATTTCCCCGAGACACGAAGAGAGGAACGTCGAACGAAGAGAACGAAAGTAATACGCTCCCGTATCGTTTGTACGAGAACGCGTGCGATCTTCAGATACAAAGAGCGAGTATTTCATCCTGTCGCATAATGGCTATTTGTTCGAACGAGTACGTTTTTCCAGCTCGTGCAATTTCGCGTCACGACGCAATCGCGGTGAAAATCGGGCGATCTGCTTCCGTTCGAAGCGATCTTCGCGTTTTGATCTGCTGACAAGGTCCACTGGACTATCCCGCTTTAATAGGGACTACGACCCTTGAGGCAACTCGCGCCATTCTGAACGGACCGGACGTTAACCAGCGTACCAGGATCGCCGTCTCCATTCTCGTTTCTTCCCCGACCTACGATAGAGCAAACAATGGCTCCGAATCCGGCTGTCTTGGAATTAATGTTAAAATGCTCGGCGATACTCGGGCGAAACCCTGGGGAGCCCGCGGGCCAACCGCGCGTTAACTGGAATGGCTCGTGAGTTAGCCCTTTCGACAATGGAATGGTAATTACGAAATGACAATGGGGCCAACTGGTCGTCGAATTTTTCAAGGAAAATCACCGAGATAAATGGTTCGTATAGAATTTCTCCGGCAATTGAATCGACTTCTTGGTATCCTTCGGAGTTAAGCAAGCTTGCCGTATAAAACGAACAAGCGAACCGTCGATAAACCGCCAGAGCCATCTTCGCAGCGTCAAAAATGAAGAGGATCTCGAGCTCGAAACGACCGTGAGGAAAGCTAGCCAAACAGTTCACCAAGACGGAGGATGGAGGTCGATTGAGATGGTCTCGGTCTTATCTCGGAGCCAACTAATTTCCAAGGATTTCGTAGACGTGCGTTGCGCCAGGTCGCCTTCATCAAGGGTTAATCAGATCATGGTGAGGGGAGGGAGGCACAGGGACCAGCACAGGAAACCGTAGGAAAGCGCTACCAAGAGACGGGATACAGTGACGAGAACTCGGCGAGACTCGCGCGTTGCACGAAGAGGGAAGGTAGAGCGAACCGTTGATAGAGAGATAGTAGAGAGATAGTAGAGAGATCGTGGCAAATCGTTCGTGCACGTATTACAGGCACGTTCACGCGTGGTTGTTTGCACGTGACAGGCGAAGAGCAAATACGTGTTTTCATTTGATGTGTTAAGCTTTTAGCTCTTTGTGTGAGTTTGTCGGCCGCGCTTCAGCCAACTATCTCTGCGAATTTCTCCTGCGTTACCCGCCACCGTCTGCGTGTCCGTCGCATTTCCACGCGTGTACACCTGTTTGTGTACGTAGTTACGCGCGAGTGTGCGCGCGTGTGTCTGTCTGCCTGTCTCATCGGTGCTCGAGGTCGCGCGTGCGCGCGTGCTGCTACGTGCATGACGAACTCCGTTACACTCCCGGAACGAAAGAGACGATAGTGTGACGACCAACCAGGCCGATGATCTCCGTGCACCGTTGGAAAAGTGGGGCGGTAATTTCATTTGCATGGGGTTGTGCCAACTGCGCGACGGCGAGACCGTCGAACGGGGGAAGCAGAGACAATAGAAGGGAAAAGGGATGGCCGACGGGAACAGCGGGTACGCGTCGACTCAGCCGCGGACCGAGAAAGAAAGAGGCCGAGGGAACAACGGAATGAACGAGGAGTCGTGACACGAGGAAAAAAGAAAAGCGGGGCGGGAACGAAACGGAAAAGAAGAGGAAACGAGACCGTTGCCTCGACGAGGAATGCTATCGGGATGCTGTACCCGCCACAAGGGCGTTTTCCGTTCTACCACCTTTGCATACTTTATTGCATATTCAGGCTTCTCTCGTTTCTTTCCGAGCATCACGCGTCCGTGGTAGACCAGGAACGCAGAGATAGCGAATAATAAATATCGAAGAAGTCGAGTAACGCGAGTATTCTAAGCTCGTGTACCTTGCTTCCACTGAAAATGAAAACTCCTATTTACGGATAACCAGGTGTTCTACGATTCTTCTTATCGTACTCTTCGAACCACGAGACTTCAAGCGACAAGAAAGTTTGAATTTCCCTTCAAACTGGCTTCTCCTTTCGCGTCTCGTCCTTCTTCCGTCTTTCTTTCTTACCGAAACGGGTATCCGATACGGAGGATTCCGGCTCCGCTTGCCAGAGATCGTTACTCCGTTGTTCCTTCTGGCGATCGCGAGTCGCGTCGCACAAACGAGAATAAATTTCGAGGCGATGCCACGTCTATAGGTAGGAAAAGCCTGAACTATATACTTGCGAGTGCCGGTGAGGCGCGGACGAGGCCAGAGGAACGTATTAATATTCTGCGGTCGGTATAACCCTCGAAGGGTACATTTCTAGTCTCGATACATTTGCGTAGGGCTTCCATTTCCTCTCTCTAATCCACGAAATTCTCGAGGTAATACACGTATACACGTGTACGTAACGCGTATATACGCGAACACGTACAATATATATATATATATATATATATATATATATAGAGATACGTTTGTAGATGTACGCTGGTCTGTATACCTCGAAATACACCGACAGGGATGTCTTTCTACAGCCGGATCACCCTCTCGTCCATGACCCAACCGCATAATCGTTCTTCAGCTTGCGTTCTCCGCATAATCCAGCCGTCGACAGGATCAACAGAGAGAAGGCATCGCGAGGGTGTGGTTCCTGTACTTTTGTTGCACGGTTTACATAACGTTGCCATTGCTCGCCGCGTTCCCCAAAAACACGCATTCTATTCGCTATACGCCAAGCGGCTAATGGACAAGCCCATCCCCTTCGCGGTATCACCGTTTCTCCTATCCATTCTTCGTTCTCATCGCGAGTTACAAGCTCGCGCTCTGTGTATTTTCTTATCCTCTTAAGTGTCATAAATCAAGCTTTAATGTCGGTTTGGTCGGCCGGATAAATCGTTGCTCGCGTCGTTGCGCCAATTTTGCGTAATGTTCCAAATGGTATTGGTCTGGGGATCGGGTCATATACATAGCAGGCCGTATACGTCAAGTAGAATAGGAGTAAAGGTGGTAGTTGGCGAAAGAAAAAAAAAAAAAAAACGGGAAACGGTTTCCTTTTCTTCCGTTTGTGTCTTCTCTTTCTACCTTTCGCGCTCAACGCGCTTTGTCCCGCAGTTTAATCCCCGCGTCACTTTCTGCTCCAATTTCTTCGGGAATCTTTGTCATTCGAGAACTTCCGAGCGTTTCAATTTTCTCCGTTCGGCGTGCCGGTCGCACAGCTTTACATTCCGCAGACTCTCCAGGAATCCGGCTTTTTGTCTTAACAATTGGAGCGACGGCGACGCTCTCGCCGCGACGGCGGTCGCACAATGCCCCCCTGGAACAGCCGGGGTTCGCCTCCTCGTTCCACGGCGACAATGAAGTTTGCCTCGTTCCAGAAATAATGGGCCAGACGCACTATAAACTGCGCGCATCCGCGTTTAAACGCGTTTCAACGTAATTAAAAAATGGCGTTCGAAGACGCATTGCCGTGTTTTCGCGCAGTTGTCCGGCTCGTTTCAGAAAACCGGGCCCTCCTCCCGTCTCTCCCTCTCTCTCTCTCTCTCGTCAGAACGGCCGCTGGTCCACTTCGAAATGCGTGCCGGAATTTTAAACATATACGCGACATTAATTCCCCGAACGTTACGCGAATTATAATTATTTGGCCCGCGGCCGTGTGCCGCTTAACAACTCGCTCGTTGTTCTGCATTATAACGAGAGAAAAATGGGAAAAAACAACGCCTGTTCACTGCGCGAGCGTGTTTTTCCTCTCTCCCTTCTTGTTTCTCTTCTTCGCAGTTGTTTCTCGTTTCAACTGCTCCTCCTGCTCTCGTTTCAGCTTCAAGATACGGTGCTAGAGAAAAGAGAAGAAGACGAAGAGAGAGAGAGAGAGAGAGAGAGAGAGAAGTGAAATGGGGAGGGGGAGAAGAGGAGAAGGGAATTCAAGCCGGATGCAGGCTCTCTTTCGTTTCTTCGTCCAGCCTGCCTCTCTGTCCGCAAAAGTTAATAGGTAGGAAACTCGACGTAAGCCTCGTAATAAAGTGGCGAAACGTACGGTCCTTTCTTCCCCGACAAGACGTAGTCGTCGTTAGTCCTAGAAGTACTTTTGTCCACGCGCAACCCGAGCTTTCCTTCATTTCTTCTCGGGATTTTCCTTTACGACGCTTTCTTTGCTCTCTAGCTCGTCCAGCGTTAACTTTACGACGATCATAATTTTGCAAGCAGGTAAATAGGATTACGGCCTGCAGCTTCGTAATTGTTCGCGTCTCCAACGATGTCGGGCTCAACTGGCGAGCTTCGAAATTTAATAGATAGAAAATAGCAGGTGTAAGCCGACTAATAAAGGGAGAGACCGACCTCCTCCTCTCCTGCTGTCGTCCAAATCTCCCAGCGTGCTCGGCACACGAAAAAGGAGACACCGGTTCGGTGTCATCGCAAAATCTGCTGCACGACCACGCCTGTTTCCAGCGGGCCGATATACCGGGTATATTTCGTGCACCAGGTGCTACCACGCCGACGGTTAAAACAATTTGCCATAAATTTTCTCCAGCTAGAAGGCAAACTGTCGGAAGAGGGAGGTCAGAGAGTGGAAACGGACCAAGGATTCTACCAGTATCCACCTCGTGCTCCACTGTCATCGTCTCGTTCCTTCTCTTTTTCCCCTGTTTCCTATTTCGGCTTCGATCGTTCCCTCTTACGCAAATATCCGCTTTTCTTCCGTAGACCAATGACAATCCTTCTCGGTAAAAGTATTTCGTACGCACGATGCTCCCTAGCTGATTCGCTTCGCGTTTCGTGTTGCCAGGGTAACGAGATGACCGAGAGCCACGACAAATAATTTTCAGAGAAGTGGAGTTTCGGGTTAGTGGATCTCGAGGAGCAGTGTTCCCAGAAAAGGAAACAACAACGACGACGATGACGACGAACGACGACTACGACGACGACGACGAATCTCGTCCCTAGCCTGGGGCGGTGAAAAACTGCGGCAACGTTTGGAAGTAGTCGAGATAGCCGGTCTGAAGGGACAAGAAGGATTCATAAAACAAGGGAAGCAGCGAGGGCGACATATTGCCGCGCGTGGCATGTATTATGCATGAACAGGCCAGGCCCACGGTTCTTTGCTACTCCGGCTCCTCCGGCGACCGCTTTCGTCCCTCTCTTTAGCCGAGTCTATTAATTCGAAAAATTGTAGCCCCTTCGTCGACTCCTGACTCAGTCAGCCACCTGCCGCCATCCACGCCGATAGACTTTGGTACAAACGAGCTAACGGTGGATCTCCTTTCAGCTGGAACGCCGTGCAATTTCTTCTTCTTTGTCTTTGCCCTTGGAATTCCTGCGGAACGGTGGAAGAAAGCGCGACGAAACGTACAGTCACTCGTTACCTCGGTGGAGGCACTTTCATTTAGCCAATTTGTCTCGTTAATTGAAGGACTTGGCTCCGGAAATCAACTACCTACAGCCGTAAACGCCGTTTCTACCCGGGCGATCCGTTCATTTGCAAGATTGTTCGTTCCCCATCGACCGCATATCCTCGTCACATTCTAAAAAACCGAGTCGAGTAAGTCGTCGAGATACTCGACTCGTCTGCGAGCGAGCTCGTGCAGCCCTCCTTCTCCCCCTCCCCGCCTCTTTCTCTATTTCTCCTCGTTTTTTCCCCTCGTCTCTTTTCATTCTCGTGCTTGTCCTCATCGCGCAGTCCGAATTTCTGCCGCGACGTCGAGAGTTTCACCGGCTGCCTCTGCTCCACGCCGGCAACGACCGAATTATGCCTCTTTTTACGTCTCGAATATTATACGGTGACACGGTCGTGGCTTGTCCGGAAATTTTTCTACAGCCAACTCGGATTTACGGCCATCAACCACGGATGCGGCTGTCGCACGCTGTGTTCGCAACGTTCGTTAGAGAGAAACGACGAGAAAGGAGCAGGAGGGTTCTCGCGACGAGAATAACTCGAGCTATACGTTTACACGCGGATAGTAAGGCGACTGTAGAAACAGAGCGAGAATCGTCCGGACGTTGGTCCTAATAATATAGCAGAAAATAATTGAAAGATGGTCGGCCTTATCCGCGCTAACTCAGCGAAGGTCGGACAGCAGCGCGTAACCCTCACCTTGCTCGCCCACGCAGAATCGCCAGGAGACAAAGATAAGCCGACGTATCGGAGAAAGACGTCCCTTTCATCCGCTTTCATCCGAGCATCCAACTATGTGTGTGCAAGCTCTTCCCGCCTTACCGCGGAGCCAGCCATGGCAATTCTCCGGCGAGATACACGCGTTCACCCCCTTCGTGATCTGTGTATTTTATCGCGCCATGAAAAGCGGAATACGATCCGTGAAAGCAAACAGTAGTGCCCCAGGTAGACGGGGCACGATATTGAATAAGTAGCCCCTCGTGTTTCGAGGGCTCGACCCGTGTGCGTATCAAGAAAGTAAATCGTAAAAGGCGCGTAACGCGCGCAAACGACGCGACCCTTCCCGCCGAGCGAGAATTTCGCCTAACACGGTGCCTAGGTCGCTAACAACGTGTCCACGCATCGCTGACGGTTGATTTCGCGAGAAAATTCAACCTCGTACAAAAGCAACAAACGAACCACGTGACACATGTGCGAACGAACGTGTGTCCAGGCGGAGAGGTTAAGGAGGAGAAGAGATATCAGGCCTGCGTGGAGAAGAATGGGATTAGAAGCAAGGACCGGGGTTCTTCCAAGGAGCCTGAAGCCCTAGTTTCTCTGGAGACGTAAGAAATCAACGACGACCAACGATGTGGCGGTCTCAACTTCCGATAAACCGGCTACAGAGGACATGGGAATGGAAACGCTTCCGTTTCAATTCTATTCGTCTAATTGTCTAATTCCCTAGTTATCCAATTATCAAATTTCCTAGTTATCTAATTAATTTTTTAGCTTTTTACCCAATTATCTTTCTGTCTAATGTGTATATATTTTCGACCATGACGAGACAGGAATTAAATATAACCGTTTCCGCGCTTTTTACACCGCGTAAACGTCAGCCTGAGACGATGTTCGCCCCTCTTCGAGGCGAAATCTCGTTTCGACGGCGAGACCGGCTAACGTTATTTCGTCGCTGACTGTCGTCGTTCCATGGCGTCGAAAGCGCCACGGAAAGGCTGCTTTATCGCGACACACGGCTCTTCAAATCCACACTGATACGCGTGTAAGTACGAAACGAGTGAATGGTAAGGGACCGTGACACATGCAGCCGAAGTAAACTACGGTTGATGCGAAACCGATAATGTCGTCGTGTTGGTTCGTACGGCTGTGTGTTCGACTGGCAGATCGGGAGGCAGCCACCGTGGCCTCTGCCCCTTCGATGCTACCGCTCCCTCCCACACACGACCTTCTGTTCCTCCGCACTTCGTGTCCGTAGCCAGTTATGCGGGCCACAGCCGCGACTACGGACAAATATGTATTAGATTTTTGTTTGCCTCGACGGATATTGCGAATGGAAAGTATCGTTGTGGCAAAGCCGTTCCGCGGCATCCTTTCGCGTATATCACGATATGGGAGAGTCGTTTTGTCGGATACCAATACCATCCTTGTGCCTGTCGGTCGTCTTTGCGCCCTTCGCGCCATCGTCAAACGCCCATTTGGAATAATGCTTCGTGTTTATGAGATTCGAGTACGATCATTTTATACGTAGTTCGGGGGTAGGAAAAAAGACGAAGTACCTGGGGAGGCCTAATTTGTCGCCATCCCCGCGACGCATAAATTCCTTTCTCGTTCTACTAATGGAGGTCACTAAATTCTTTTTATTACAAAAGACGGATGTATGATATTCTCTATAATAATATGATATAGATATATATAAAGTATATATATAAAGTATGGTAGATAGAATCTAACGACCAAAATACTCGGTTAATATGGAAAGCATAGGAATCTTATGAAAGTTAGAAAGTAAAATGAGATTTTCACTTTGCAGTACGATTTCAAACATTTATTAACACGAAACGAACGACGGAGGAAGAAAGGCTACAACTATTAATATCGCGAATACGCCTTCGGAATCTCCCCTCGAGCTGACATCCATCTGCGGGTACACAATATGCCGTGGAATCGTTCAATCATGCACGACGACTGCTCGCATTTGTGCCACGTAATCCTCGTATTTTAGTCGAATTTAATATGAATTAATCCATCCAGCATGTTCGAATCGACATAAACATCGTTGACTCCCTTAGACAACTCTACTCAAGCTGACGTGACGCGAAACTAATAACACGAACGTCAGCCTAATTACAATCAAGAATTCGAGAAGGAAAGAAAAGAAAATAGCAGAATAATCGACTACTACGTGGAACTACGTAATAAGCGTATTCTTTTTACTCTAATTTCTACGCTAATACTTTAATATAATTGGAAAGGAGAACGATCTCGTCAAGTTCAGGAATATAGAAAGAAAATTGTAAACGTACACGACGTGTATACGCATCAACGAAGTACTGTACATGCGAAATCAATGGCGTAATTAATGTCACGACTACTAACGTTCCTGAATTATTCAAAAAGGTGAGAAAATTACATACGTATGGCAAGCGAAATACAAATACGATATAATATGAGATCGTTACAATATACCGAGTTCGATAGTTGCCGCCCGCCTGTAAAACCAAAAGATAAGAGTTATCGTATCGTTGCTCTGACGTTTTCAATCATGACTCGGTTGTTAATATTTCGAAGGGCGTAAACACGCGATCGATCGATTCTCATCGAGCAAGACAAACAAACGAAATCGCTGCAGCTCATCGCGAATGCACCCCAAGGATTCCGTTCGGCTGCCATTACGCGGAATGCGAGTTGCATGCGGTCGTGCGACGCGACGCGCAGAACAAATCTACGAGGCGTTACAACGTGTCTGATGCATGCACGCGCATCCACGCCAGTGTACGATGCTCGTATTTCAACGAAGGTATCGCAGTTGCGACGCCGGCACGATGCCTCCAGTTACGTCGGACAATTTACAGATGGGTAGACGTGGAAATTTAGGGTCGTAGCCCCGAAGGTCGTATCCGGCGAGACGTTCCCGACCCGAAGGAAACGGGGACCGCGTAGACCCGGCAACCCGTGCTCGCCACTTTCGTATATCGTGCAATGAGACGGAGAAATTTCGAGGCCGACGTTGTTTGAGGTAGCTTCGAGGTTCTTGAACGTCGCGGCAAGACCGCAACCTCTCGGCTTTGAACGCGATGGTTCGCTGTAAGATTTAGATGCTTCGCGTGCACGTTCTAAGTCTACACGATTAGCGGTATTTGTGCGAGCAACGAAATTCGTGAAGGCGAAACGGTGCATTGCACATTGAAGGGGTCAGCGAGTTTAATGGTAAAGTTGGGTGCGGATGAGCAATTTTGTTTCGTGCGTTTTCGCAGCATTAGCGCGTAGATAGCGGTGTTTTTCCAACGACAAAATAAAGCCATCATCGCCGGGATCTGTGACAATTGTACATACAGTGGCTCACGGGAGTGTTCGAACATTCGTACACAGCTCTCACGAACGTATTATCTCTCGCGTGAGACATTTTTAAGTATCGCGGCGTACGTAATGACGTCATATGTCTGTCGCGATTGTATTGGAGCAAAAATCTGAAAATGTACGTAGGAACTACGAGATGTATTTAGCGTGCGTCTTTTGCAGAGATCGAAAAGCTGTTTAGTTATCCGTTATGCTAATTATCCGAACACCTAATTGACCATCTTTAACGCTTATCATATGCTTAGGACACCTGTTCGCACCGTGTACCAGCCTTTTACCGAATATACGTTTGCAATAATTATCTTGCGACTTCTATAGACACGTTGAAATTGTTTTCGAAGACCGACGTAAGCGCGATGGTCGTGACTCGTTACGATGCTAACGACGTTTAAAACGTTTTATATAACACATACAGTATATAAACGCTCGTTCGACGAAATTGGCTTACGCGTATCGAAGCCAAAATGTTCCTCGGAAGGAATCGGATAGCGGATAAACATGGAACCTTCTAACAAGAGGTTCTCATAATTCTTTCGCGTAACCGGAGGCTAATTACTCGTTACTCGTCGTTATCGCAAAATATCCTGCACCGTATATTTTTCAGATGTCCAAACTCTCGCAGATATTATTAACATCTAGACGTTTCGGTGGTAGAGCGCGGCATCAAAGTAACTGATAGGCGTAGTCGATGCTGGAGAAATATGTCAGCCACCTTTCGTCCTCGTTATTATAGCCCTGTGTCGCGAATGAAAAGCCCTAAATATCGTTGGTACGACGATGTCATGGCTGATGGAGGGAATGGAAGAGGATAAGACAGGCTGAAACAGGGTACCGGCTCTAACTTTCGAGTAATTAAGTGCGTTGAAACTTGGTTAAGACTCGTAATTGTGTTTTATAAGAAGCTACCGAGGATAGGTTCCCGAGACGGCGGCTGGTTCGATATCGCTCGTTCGTTGTAGCTTTTTAACAAAGATAGAACCATTGAAAATTCGTGACTCGACGGTTAGATGGAATTTACTACGGAAATACCACCATCTCGTCCAACTTTAAACGACCGTTCTTTTAAAACCATCCAACTTCTCGTCGTTTAGCGTATTCGGCAACAAAAACGTTCTAAGATCTACGACGATGTTTCCATACCGATCGTTCCGTACGGCCAACATGGGTGACCTTGTTTGCAATATGTAGATTGCGAAACTCTTTATCCTGTAGAATGCATTATTTCGTAACCCATACTATTACTTGGGAACCGAGATAATCCACGAATCACGTTACACGGCTGTGTTTCAGATGAAACTTCAAATTTGTTACGCATGTAAGAGCGAACCAAGTTTTTCCCGTGCTAGAATAAAACTTCTTCCTTATTACTCGAAACATCGCGTTTCATCTTTCTTTCTTCGTCTCTGTGTTTCTGTTTCTATCGCGGTTCCCCTTTTTTCTTTTTTCCTTTTTTCTTTTTTTTTTACGACTCTTCCACGAACACGAGACGCGTTATTACCCACCTAATTGCGTCTACGATATTTTCCGCGGTGGAAATAGCTTTCTGAGTGCCAGGCCCCCGATATAGAAGCGTCGGTTAGTCGATATCTACTACGAAGGCAAATTTACTTACGCCAATTTCCGGTCAGAGAACAGCTCGCTGAGAATTGCACGGCGAACGGAAATGATAAACGAATTGGATACGTGGACGATAATTAGCCGATAGGCGCGAATCCAGCGATCCGTATACAACATCGAAATGCAATTTTCCAGGCGAATCAATTTTTTCGTTGCTCGTCGAAAAACTGCGAAAGGAACGCGATCATATTTTCGCTCGATTAGCGACGAGTTTCTCCTGTTTCAATAACGATATTTTGCGGCCCGTTATTGCTTTCCAAAACGAATGATAACCGGAATCTCTGACAATCTGGCGATCGTACAAAGCTGTAACCAGTTAACGACGATACGGTTATCTCGAATTATTCCGGCAAAAAATTACTCTGGCGGCAAAAGCCGCGCGATACGTATGAAAAAAGAGATTCGAGATGCACGCTGGCGAAAGTTGGTGACAAAAATGAGCCACGAAGATCGATCTCGGTACGGATGTAACAATTAGCTAATGTATCGTCGTGGCGTGGCGTGCGCGAGCTTTACGAGCTGTCGAAGGAAATTCGTCGAGGAAATTCGTTTTTCCAGATGTCCTGGCTGGCCAGCCGACTCCGTCGATTAACGCTGCCGTAACGTTTAACGCTCGTCATCGTCTTTCTTCTGCCCCTTGCCAACGAAAAGCTTCGTAATGAAATTTACGTATCCTTGATACGCGACTGTTTTTCCCATCCCTTGTAACGTTCTCGTGTGTGGCCACGTCGTGTGGAACGGCGTCGCTGCAACGCGAGATCGATAGCCATGAAAAAGAATCGAACGAGTGGTAGGATCGCGTGTCGGACAGGTTCAACAACGGCTCGTAAATTCTTAGTAAAAGTCAGTCGTTAATCGATCGGAGGAAGCCTCTCGAGTATTTTTAACGCTGACTGCCTTTGAAACCTATCGAGCCGGGAACAAAAGGAGGAATTTCCACGATCGTCGTCGCCATCAACGTGCTCGAACGCGTGTATATTTTCCTCGCTCGGTACCGAGGAGATGTTCGCGTGGACGCGTCGAGAGGTCATCTTCGTGCCTATGCATCCTTAACGAGGTTTCCTGTGGGGCCGTGTAAACTGCTGAGAGAGAGAGAGAGAGAGAGAGAGAGAGAGAGAGAGAGAGAGAGAGAGAGAGAGAGTATACCGGTCGCGATACGGATCAAACAGGTCGTGATTTCAGCGTCTTCGCCATTCGTCAGAGCGTATCTGACCGGGTCGTCGGTTCCGTCACGTCTGTTCCGATCTCGCGTGATCGAACGGTTACAATGAGTAATGAGGCGTGCCCTGAGACCGCTTCCTCGGTCACGCGACCAAACGTTTCCGTTTTTCGTACACCGTTGCCGCCACTGTGTGTGCGATTGGTCAGGGTCGACACGAAATAACCAAAGTGCCAAAGACCTCGGTGATTGGCACTTGGGAAAAACTTTCGACGAAACAGCTCTCGAAGGAAGAGGAAGAGGAAGAGGAACGCGTGACCGTGTAGAAACGAAACCTACTAGATCGATGGCGTGGCAGTGATTGAACGTAATTATTTTTAGGGACGATGAATCTTGGAAAATCATAGCGTGCTAGGATGCAATTTGTTAAGAACCGTTGTATACATCGGTTTGCTTTGTCAAGGATGCTTATCGGAAATGCGTTCGATGCTGGGTTACATTTAAGTGCAAACACATCGAGGGATGGATTGTCTTTTTAACGAGCGCTAGTTAGTCGGCTTTCTATTCGTTGCTAATCGTACATGTATACACGTATCGACAACAGACGGAGGAGAGAAGGAAGGAACTAGACGCGCATATTCGATGACTTTTAAATCACCTGATCGTTGCACGGTAAACGATTTCGAAGATGTTCGAATATGCAGACGCGACAACGCCGATTAGATGGTTGTAAAAAGTCAGGGAATATGCTCGAGAGGAGGATGATAAGGGACGCATAACTTACGATTCACTCCGTGGATGACCATCGTGGTCGTGTTTTACGCAACTATAAAAATGTCCTCGATAGCTCCACTGGTTGCCGAAGCGAAACTCGTGCACGAAGGACTCGGCGCTTTCCACCCTCTCACGAGGTTAGCTCATTTTTCTCGCGAAGTAGAAAGGCTCTCGGCGAATGAACGGCCGATATTCAGAGATTCGAAGATTCGGAGGCACGCAGCAAAATAAAAGGATAAAACAGACGTGAAAAGTTTCTAACACATTTTCGCGTGTATCGTGGAACCGATGGTGGACGCGACAACACGGTACGAGAAGAGAAACAAACGTTCCGAGTTTTCAGTTGTTTCGCGGCACTGGTACTGAAATTCGCGCGGTTACTTCGATTCCATTCGAGCCGTTTCATTCGCGCCCGTAATATCTTTTGCAACGCCGTGAAATCGTTCGTGGATTTACTTCGTCCCGTATCGACTCGAAATCGGTAAAGTAGGTGTCGACGAAAATTACGACGATTTTTAAGGTCAGCAGCGGACAAATGGCACCCCGAGACGTTGGGGCGTCGCGGTCGTCGCAGTGACTGGCGAGACTCGCGGCTACCCCCTCCAACTCTAACCCCTTCCAACGGATCTCTCTTACCCTCTTGCATCCCTACGCTTCTCCCCACCAACGCGGTACCAACCACGGCTATCTATACATCTATATCTTTCTCTCGCTCTTTTTCTTGCGCGGAACATCATCCCTCCGCGTCCTTTCTCATCCCCCTCTTTTTCTTTCCAACTTGGTTCGCTTTCTTCTTCCTCTTTCGCCCTCTTCTTTTCTCCCCACGGTTCACAATCCCTCCTTCTTCGACGCACGTTCGCGAGAACCATCGTCGTCGCTCTTCTTCCCCTGCGTTTTTTTCCTACCTGTGCTCACCCAACCTCCCTCCTCCTCTCTTTCTCTTTCTCGCGCTTCGTCGATCTCGCTCGCGCTTCCACCCTCTCCCTTAGTCACTCTACAACCCCCCAGACACTGGCCAAGCGAGTGGTCACGTGACCGTTAGGTCGGCCAATCATGCGCCGGGTGACGTCATCCGCAGGGGTTCTCACAGTTTGAGAACGAACAACGAGCATAAAGGTGTATTTGCGGACTTCGGGAAACGTTCGTGGAAGGGATAGAGACGGTCGTGCGGTCTGTTCGATCTTGGAACGATGTGTGACGCAATGGCAGGACTGTCGATCCTTGGGATCCTCGGGGAAGGATTAAAGTACCGGGGAACCACGTCCGCGAACAAAAGAGCCTTTCACGCTTTGATGTTTCTCTAATGCTCTCTTCTTCTTACCTTCCTATCGATACCTTCCTTCGATATTGGAGCGTTTAAAAGCCATTATATCCCCCACGGAAGAAACAATTTATAAAAATAAAAAGAGAGAAGGAAGGAAAGGTACGGATCGTTGGTGGAATTACAAGTAGCCGCCGGGCGACTTTGAGCGTACGTTTGGCGACATCCTACGTAACGTCTATATCAGCCGGCTAAACCGTTCGATTCAACTCGTTAAAAGAGATCACGGGACGTGACACAGTGGCGGCGCCCCTATAAATTGCGATACGATGCAACGCATGCCAAGCACCATTTTTCCTGCAACCGGGAAATAGGTTAGCGCCGAAAACTTCCCTGTTTGTATTCCACGCTCGAGCAAGGTTTTTCCAACGTAACGCTACGAGGTCGCTGTCGTTCTAGCTGAAATGAAATTCCACGGTGTGGAGAGGACGGCGCGGGGCGCGGCGGGGGGGGCGAGGGCGGGGGAGGCGATTGGATGGAAAGAAAGAGAAAGCAGAAAAAGAGGAAGAAAGTGGCGCAGAGAGAAAGAAAGTGGAAGAGGCGCGAAAGCCGGTGGTAAATCAACGCTGTAGATGTTTTCTTCCGAAAAATTTCCACGGAAAAATCGCCTTACCGGCGGCGCGCGGCTCACGATTCAGCCGTCACTGCGATCGGTACCGCTGCCAGATGTGGATTTACTGGGAAACTTTTACGCGTCCAAAAAACTTCCCCGTAAATCTTGTACGCCGTAAAAATTTTCCATTCCCGCCCCTTTTATTTGCCTTTCTCCGTCGACTTTTCCCAGAGAAGCGTGCGCCGTAACTCATCTCGCCCGGCGGAAAATAATGCGAGTTAATCCATGCCGTAAACAGTTCATGAATAAACGAGGTACCGGGGCCACGAAACGGTCGACAGATCGACCGTTTTTGTCGGGGAAATTGTTTGCTTATTCGCCATGAAAATGATCGATTATGAAATTCAGTTCGCCGTTTGATCGGCTTGTATCGTACCAGCTTCGATTCCGAAGCGATTCCGAAGCGATTCGGAAGCGATTCGGAAGCGAGTAATCCTTTCGGAAGGTATGATCGTGCCAAAGGCATGGAAAAAGGAAACCCGCGATCGGTTATCTCCGCGTCTACCCTCTCGTTCTCTCTATCGTTTCCCCTCAACCCTCCGCCCCTCCTCTTCGAATATGTCATCCAACGATCGATGACTCTATTAACAAGGGATATCGCGTGAATAGAGATCATCGGGATTATTTTAGGGGCAATGGGCGCGATAGCATCGGAAAAACTGTATAATCCGACAATATATTGACATTTGGTGCGTACACTTGGATTTATGAGTCGAGATAGAAACGTTTTGGGAATATAACGAGGGCGTTGGGTCGTCAAAACGCGGAGGGCGGTCGAGTCTTCGATTCTCAAAACGCGTTGCATTTTGCAAACGCGTTGTTGCTACGCGTGCTCGACGCGGCGGTCAACTTGACGTTTAGAAGCAGTACGTAATTATTAGTTATGAAGCGAACTGGACGCGCTATGCGCCTCGTAATTTTCTCGTTAATGAAATTAATTCATCGAATCCATAAAGCGAATTAAATTCCGTCGCTGTTCCTCCGTAATCATCGGTTTACGACGAATCGGAGCGTAAATCTCGCGAGAAAGAACGCAAAAACGTTAACGCGAAACGAAACAGTTTTCTTTCTTCGTTCCTCTCTTCCCTCGTCCCGTCTTCGAGGTACGTTTCGTTTACGACTACGTTCGGTCAGCGGCTGGCTTTCTTCAATGAGAAAGAAAGGAGAAAGAACGTAGCAACCGGGCCAGTAGTGTGCAAGCTCAGTGCCTTACGAGTCTTTTGACTCTGGGATACGCTAAAAGCGGGCAACTTGGAAAGACGCGTAATTAAAAGCGCGTTCTAGCACTTAATAATCGCGCGCCGCAATTTAATTTCGAATCCATTTTACCATCGCTGTTCACGCCGCTCTTTCAGCACACGTTCCACCGATGGAAACGTATTGGTTTTTCATCCGGTCGAATCTACTACTCTCTGTAATATCGTAATATAGACGAGGAAAAGATAAAGTGCCAGAAGTAAAAAAGAAGAGCAACAGAGACGTACGAATTACGTAATTAATCGCTAATTACATAGGATATAGTACGCTCTATGAATTTCAATTCTTTTGAAATATAATATTAACGTTAAGCGATTCGAAATACAAATACGATCGTCGCTCAGCTTCAGGTTCAGAGATGGACGCGAAAGTACGTTCGATACTACGCGTCGTATTTCTAAGGTTTGCGACAGGCTTGGCGTTACCGATTTTTCTCTTTCTTTCCAGGACACCCGCCGATTAACGTTGTTATCTCGTCGTTTCGACCTACGAACGTATCCACGACATCTGTTTCTCGAATCAGCTCGAGTTCCGCGAACACGTACGTTCGACGATCGATGTACCCTCTGTTTCGTCGCATTAAGGATCACCGATACGTAATGCCTCTTCACGGGCCACAGTTTCCACTCTTTGTGGAAGATCTAATCTTCTTTTCTGCTCTTTTCTTTACCTTGGTTTATATCGATGTCGTTACCGCCGCGCGAATATCTGCGATTTTTCAACGGACATTGCATACGCTCGACCGGGGCAAGTTACAAATTTACGATGCCCCTGGTATAGTCGACGGTGCCGCGATAAAAAGCGTAATCGCACTTCGTCGACGCTAAACTCGACGTTTGCCGACAAAGGCGAACCGTAACGCGCGTGCACCGAAACTTTCTCCTTCGCGGCATTTAAAACGAAAGTAACGCGGATTTATGCTTCGCTAGAAAATCATCGATCTCCGTGATTCTGGCTTTTCATCGGCGAGCTTTGAGAAGCGAAAATGCGAAAAAAAAAAGAAAAAAACGGTAAAATTGCTGGAAAACTGGCTGAAAACGGATGAATTATTCTTCCGCGAGATCAAACGCCGGCGACAGCTGAACTCGTGTCAACGGTTACAGGCGTGAAAGCGTTCGACGTGTAAACTGCGAGTAAATCAGAGTTTGCCGCGCGCGTCTCGCTTCGTCTGTCGCGTTGTTTGTCCGCTATCTACCAAAACAGCGGCTCGATGACCTACACGAATCATCCCTAGGAACTGGTATCCGTTGGTGGACGTCGAATAGACGCTGTTGCGTAGATGACAGGACCACGAAAAACTCGCCTCTGTCACTGTTGTCGTAACAACGGAAACACCGTTCGCGGAACGATCAAACGACGAATCGTATCGTATCGTATAATTCACGCACGCATATACAGGTTGTTTGAAATCCGAGACGTTCGTCGACTCGAGCGACTAGAATAAATACTGGATGGAAGAGTTCGAGTAAAAGTGACGAGGAAAGCGTAAACGTCAACCAGGTTAATTCAAGGTATAAAAGGAACGATATTTCTCCTTTTATTCCGAGCTCGAAGGAATCGCCTCTCCATAGACTTATTCCGGTATTAAACGATCAGGCTGGCGCGTCGGAGGGCAGCTTGTCTCGGATTTTCCTCCGAGCGAAGGATGCGAAGGAAAAAAAGAGACGAGGAAATCACAGCGTGGCGGCCATCATATTTTTACGACACGCGCGGCACGTCGTCGTTGGCGTGGGTGAGCCTTGCATACACCTATACGAAAGGTTTTATCGTCGTCCTTTTCATCGTTCGCGCGCAACCGCCCCTCCCCTCTCCCTGCTCGCATGTAGGTTACGCGGATTAATACTCTCGAGAGAAAGTGCAGCGACGATGGGGTCGTGCGGCGCGGCGTCGATGGCGAGCAAAAGACGAAAAAAGGAGGCGAGGGGATGAAAGGCGCGCGAATCGGAGAGGAAAAAAGATATAGAGACGAAGAGACTCACAAAGGGAGAAAGGAAGGTCGTCGATTCGGTTGGATTTATTTGCGGCGCAAGGACTCCGAGGAATGGTGGCACGGGGAAATCGCGAATGACAAAAGAGGAAAATAATAGAGAGAAAAGTGAGAGACGAAGAGGGAGAGGCGGAAGATGAAAAGGAGAGGAAGGAAGAGTGGCGAAAAGAAATAGGGAGAAGCGAGAAATGCGAGTGAGAGAGAGAGAGAGAGAGAGAGAAGCAGGAAGAAAGGAGAAGAATGCCTGGAGGGTTTGCATATTTTTTTTCATCCATTTAACGATCACCCACCGGTCGTACTCGCTGCAGGCAGCGAGCAGCGGCCGAGGCGGGTAAGGGGCAGGTGTGGATTACGAGGATGTGGCACTTTTTAGCGATGAAAAAAAGTATGTCGCATTAATTAAAAGCGACGCCGACGCTGAACGCAATTACGGGGCTGCGCGACGCGCTGGGTTCATTTGGGGCCTCGCGTTTTCACCGAGCAACCTGTTTTTCGCTTATTTTTGTTCCTTTTTTCTCTTTCCTTGCCCCCATCGCAGCGGGCTCTTTCCTATTTCTCGGTTCGCATGTCGCAACTTCGGGAAAATCGTGGCACGCTTCTTTGGGAATTATTGCGGCCGACGGTGGCGCCGTAGTAATTAATGCCTCCATTTAAAACGGAACGAAGCGAAGAATCCTTCGCGCGGGTAAAACCGAAGCGTATATAGAATCCTGCACGCGATTCGTTAATCCCTACCTGGCGCGAAAACGGAGCTGGAACATCGGACTTTGACCAGAGCTCGATTCGTTTTTAACGATCGATCGACCGGTCCGTTGAAGCTATCCGACCATCATAAACCGATCGACGACGTTGCCTCACGTTGCTTGACGTTCCTCTACGTTCCTCTACGTTCCTCTAGGCTCGCGGACATTCCGTCGAGACGAAGAAAATGAGAGTGGACGCAAGGGCGAAGAACGAGAGAGCAGGGTAGTCAGCCCGTAACTGCGAGGGACGTGTTGCCATGCCCTCTGGCAATTTCCGTCCTCGAATTGAAATGTTATTACGTTAGCGACACGTTCCGGTTTCCCGCCTACTTCCCTCTTTCCCCTCGCACCCCTCTCTGCCTTTCTTCTCCGTCTCACGTTTCCCGTTGTTCTGTCGCAAATGCGATTTGAAGTCAGTGTTGGACGAAATGGACGAATCCAGGGATGCCAAGAGAAATCGGGGGAGAGTAACGTACGAACGACGACGACCACGACGACGAAGGTCTTCCGTGGATTCCGTTGATTCGTGGGGAAAGGAGAGCCGAGGAAAACCAACGAAACATCGAATCGTTAATACCGTCTGGTGTGGTCGAATCGCATTTTATCCCCAACCGTCGTTTCGTCGCCGGCTACGACACCGTACTTTTCTAAAATCGAATTAAATCCGTTCGATCGGTCGAGCAGCAGAGTCGAAAAGTCTTGCTTGCGCCTTGTACGAGGCAGCATGTCCATTACGCGATCACATATCCGACTGAAAGAGCTTCTCGGGACTCCATTTCGTGTTCTCGCAAAGCAACGGCCCGATACGGAGGAATGCAGCCTAGATATTTCCGTCTGCATCGGTATTTCCGGCTTTCGGCCCGATAAAACGCCAGAGGGGAGATTTGTGCAGACGGCGAACGGGATAACCAGAATGCAACCTCGCTTCTCGGAAATCGCTGATTCGAATGTCTTCGACATATACCTGCGGCTTCTACGTGAACGGCGGTTTTAACGGCGTACCGCACCGTAGGAAACTCGACAACCGCCACGCGAACAACGTACCGCCGTCAAGTAGAATAAGACGCACTACGGTCAGACCATGTAGTAACTCGAGCAGCGTCGAGTTATCGGGAACTACGTTATAAATACAGCTGTCGTCGATGGAAAGAAAATTTTCGCCAGGCACGTTTTAATCGAGTTTCAGATGCGGAAATCGGTTATCGACGGCTCTGTTTCCACGTTATATCGAACAAAACGTCTTTTGGACGTCGGTCGGGACGTATCATCGAACTCTTATTATTAAACTCTTGCTATCGAGATGGACGAATGTGAAACCGTTTCAAGCTTGATAACATTTTCTCCAGTCTGGTAGGTTTTTCGTTCTCGCAGATAATACACGCGAAGAACCAATTATTAGTATTATTTATGACGATGTTTTATATTTAACCACGGAATAACCTTTAGACCTGCACGGTGGAAAATGGCTCGAATTTCGTGCACGTTGGTTGCATTGAAAGGAGAATTTTGACGAGCTTTCGACGTTGTTTCGAACAAAAGGAACCAGAGAAAGGCCATAAATAGACACTCGATTCCGTATAGGTAACATCGCAGGCGAATAACACGATTCTCGATGCGACGTAGACGAGCGATACGAGCGACAAAACGTTCGTAATTAACAAGATCGATCGAAAGTTAGTCAAGTATTAAAATTGCCGTTACCAATGACGAGATAAAGGAACTGTTTCGCGAGAAGTTCGGATTCGCGTTACCCATGGTATTATGGCGTTATAGTTAAAGTTAAACAACCTCGTATCCCGAAACATTTCCGATCCGACCGATACGTTGTCAGGAAAATTCTCGCGATTGTTACCGCATCGACTCGAACGTTTTTTAAATTGCTCTGATGCGAAACTGTTCGCGTTTAGGGATAAAGCGATCGTAAATTACGATACATTCGTTGCATCCCTCTTGCGTTTCGTTAATCGTCCCTCTTGCTTTGTCTTTTGTCTTTTGTCGCGGTATAAATGCTTCGCGTTCGCGGCTCTACGAAACCAATCTGCACGTAAGTACGTATTGTATTACGCCACGAGCATTTTTTATCCGATGCGTCAAGGAAAAAGTACCGGAGAGAGACACTAGGGGAGAGGGGCGAACGAGAGGAAAGAGATTCACCGAACGAAGGCAGAGTGTCTCGAAAACAGGAACATTCCGGTGGTTTAATGCCGATGGAGCCGTCCATTCGTAACGAAAAGGGGCTGAGGGTTGTATTTTTCACTCTCGTTCCTTTCTTTCTTCATTTTCTCTCTTCTAAATGGGAGTGGATCGTGGGAGGACAGAGAGGCCGCGGAATAAAGAAGAAAAGCATTTCGAACGCAGAAACTTCTGCGAGAGAGAGAGAGAGAGAGAGAGGAGAGGCGAGACAAGGATACCGGATGAAGGAGTCTTCTTAGAAAAAAAAAAAAAAAAACGAAGAAGAAGAAGATTAAAAGGAAGGGACGACGAGAACCTGAAGATAAGGCGAGCAGGGAAAGAAGGAAGGATGACCAAACCTCGTGACTTTTATTGCAGCCGACCGTGTTAATCCCGACCAGCCATAAATTCATCCGGCGAGAATTGCTTCTTAACCGACGTCATCCCCTTGAGATCCGACAACCTGTCGAAGTCTTAACTAACGTACGTGATCTCCGGTTTTTCTGCGCGAGAACTCCACTCGATGAAAGAAGAACTATTAGATATCCCTGGTTTTATCCGATAAGTTCGTGACCGCGCGAACCTGCCCAACTAAATCCGCCAGAAGCTACGTAAAATTGCCTTTACGTCGAGAACGTAAATGACCATCGGCTAAGCGAACGACAAATATTTAATTACAAGGAGAGATGGTTGATTCGTGGCGTGGCGTAAATGACGAGCGTCGAGGAAAAAGGCCGGAACGGCTGGAAAAAAGATAAAGGGAAATGGAGGCTTTCAATCTTCCATTCTTCCCATTATCCGTGGCCAACCACTTCGATTCTTCGTGGCTTCTCTCCTATTCCGAGACTAACAGCTAGTACACCGGCCGAATTACACCGGAGGTAATTTCTTTCGAAAGCATTAATTAGCTCGTGTTTTCCGGGGGCTATCAATTTGCAACTCCCGCTGCAATTCAAGCACTACGCAAGCTCCGTGGCTCGACGAGACCCGTGGTTCTCTTCGCGATCGATATCCGATGAAATTTGAAGATATCGCGTACGATTGCTCGGCGTAATACGATTACGTTTTATTCGAAAGCTTTGTTCCTGTATAGTATCGATATTTATAGAATCGTCCGATAGGAAAGATCGTGGGATTCGATTATTCGTACACACAGCACGAGCCACGATTATTTCGGATAATCGAGGTTCTATCGTGCTTCCGAACGGTAGTGTATATGCACGCGGGAACGCACCTGTTCTTAACGCCTTCGATAAAGCGAACGATCTGCAGACATCCGACGAAACGTAAACCAAGTTGCACCGTCGACAAAAGGAAAATCGATAGAAAAATAAGATTAGAACGCGACAGAATGAGAGCAGGATGAACACGGAGGAGCGGCGATGACAAGGAAAGCTAGAAGCAGAATGGGTCGGTGAATGGCACTGTGGCTCTCTTAACACTTTGAAAATCTGGCTTGGAAGGGTCCGCGAGCTTGGCTCTTTCCGGATCTCTCGTCAGGGTCGTTTGATATTCACGTACCGTGAGTTTTGAGGGAAACCTTATACACCACTTCGATCCCCCGACAGGACTTTTACGCCGCGTTTCCAAAGCCCCGCGGCGAAACTGGCACGGAACGAGTCTCTCCACCGTGTACATACCCCTATATACCGTATATATACCTGTAATCCACGAGGTGCAATTTGCATGCTCGTCCTCGTTTTAAAGCCTACCGGTGATTTCCGGCGTCATAGTTTCCATAGAGGCTACGAAAACTCGACCCGAATCCCAAACCTCGACCCTTCGGCTATACCCCTTCGACCGTCTCGTGCCAATGCAGATGATTCTCGCGGAATTAATAAAATATCGACGTCGCGCGTATCGCTGGAATATTTTAACCGGCGGCGCGGCACGACACGCTCCATCTTTCACGAATAAGCGATCCATTCTCGCGTTTCATAAATAAAGGGAACGTGGCGAGTGAACGTGCGACGCGTCGCCACGATGGGAATTTCAACAGAAAGCGTTCGTCTCGATCGCAGAGGCGTTAACAACAGATAGGAAAAACGAGACGGAGAAACATCGCGAGAGTCTATCGGAGTATTTGCGAGCGAGCTGGCAGATTGTTTGCAAGGGAGTTTTTACCAGAGACATTGAAATATCGATGTCAATAGCGGAAAGGAGAAAAAAACGACGGTTCGCCTTGACGGAGCGGAGGAAAAGGCCGAGAATTAGCCGTGAAACGAGCAATGCCGAAAGCACGTGTAGACGGAGTGCTCGGCAGGAAACGAGGTCTTTCCTTTGAATACGCTTAATTGCGAGAACAGTTTCGTTTGCAAGGGGCAGGGCAGACGGTCTGACGAGGAGCACGGAAATGATTAACGACAAAAGGACGTCTCCGTCGGATTTTCCGTGATCGGGATGGAGACGGTCGAACGAAAGAAGAAATAAATCTGGAACGTGAACAAAATGAACGGGACCGTGCAATTACCCTGTAGCTTCGAAACTATCGACGGATTTCCAGTTACCGAGGAATAGAAACATTTTAATTATTGATCTGCCATTAATTCCTGCCATTGTACTTTCGACAATGGGCGAATTTTGCTACGGGAATTAAGGATAAGGAGACACGAAGATCGATTGATCCGCGCGGATATTACTAATTTCGAGGTACACGCGCTTTGATAAACTTTACCGATAAACCCGAGTAGTAAATACTATCCGTCCCATTCCCCAGGGGTTAAACGATCAGGATATGAGGGGGATTTATTTAATGTCCGTTCGTTTATTTGACAAACATCCCGTTCATTATCTACGATACTCGCTCACGAGCCTCTAAGCCCACGGCCCTTATAAAAATACCATGTTCCAGCGTTCAAAGGGACAACAAGACGCACGACTATTTCCTGTAAAAGAGCGTTGTTACGATAGCACGCGTGCAGATTCAACAGTTGTTGGCAATTCGTTGGACAGATTAAAATTCTTCGAGACGATCTACCCCGGCGAAATATTTCTAGCCGACGTCGTTGTGGTAGCGGAAGGGAGAACACAATTGCAAAAAGTACCGCTACCTACGTGGAAAGAGGGAAAGAGGGAAAGAATCAACGGGATAAATATTTCTTTTAATTAAACGAACACGTTCGCGACACGATCGAGGAAATTCGATAACGAAGGACGTGCTTTTTGCCCCGATGGGACGAGCCAGCCAAGGAAATTAAGCAGACAGATGATTTATTCGGTCGATCGAACGAAACAGTGAAGCCAAGCGGAGATTATTCGTTTATTTGGCAAATATCGAGCCCGTAATCTTGGATTCTGGTCGGCAATGATGATGGCGTTGCAGCAACCCGGAACGAAGAAGAAGAAGAAGAAACGAACACGGGGTTAGAAAGGAAGAGAGAAAGATCGGAGGGGAAAAGGGGAGAGAGAGAGAGAGAGAGGGAGAGAGGGAGAGCGGGGAGGGAAGAGTCGAGGGAAAGGAAGAAAGGTAGAAACCGGGGGTGGACGAACACCGACGAACGAGGCAGATAGCGAGTGGTTGGTCTGACGCAGCAAACAGAAAATAATACCACGGCCATTGTTCCCGTTTCGCTTTTCTGTGTGTGTCTCGCTTCATTCACTCGCCGCTAACATCGGGGGTTTGTTCTAGGAACCCTTCTCCATTGTCGAGTTTCGCTAGCTCCCTTTTACCTCTCTCATCATTTCTCTTCGCCTCCATCCTTTCTCTTCTCTTCGTTATCTCGCGTCTGTCTCACGCATCGCCACGTTCGTTTCTTCGTCTTTTTTCAACCCACTCGTAAGCGTCGCGAGTCGTAGTCGTTGTCGAATGGCACACGTATTCCCATATTTTAGACGGTTCCGCGATGGAGGAGAAGTATCACCGACAGATTGAAGCATTTATTCGACGCGGAAAAAGGGAGCTGTAATACTTCTTTGTGTCGCGATGCTTTCTCGCCGAATAAATCAATTCCCCCCCCCCCTTTTTTTTCGTCCACGGCACAATGCGCTTTCCATGCATCCATCCCTCTCGGTGTTAACGCGTTTCTACGTCGTTACAAGCTCAAGTTCCACACGGTCGCTTATCGAATAGGATTTTTATATCTTCTTTCGGCCGTTTTCTCTTTTGCCCAAGGTCGTAACGAAGCAGAGAGCAAGGTAACGCAGCGCGTTTACGCGTCTTTCATCTTGTATCACTGTATTATACAGAGCAAATCAATTTTATTAACTCCCATCACGGACAGATATCGCGTCTTTCTACGTTTCTGCTACATCAACCAGCGTATTTCGTTTTCACTTTGATCGGTCTGCTGTAGTAAAACGTGTAACCCCATTTACGTGTTCACGTTCAATTCTCGTCAAAGACTGTGATTCCATCTCGTTTCTCAATTTTATCCCCCGCCGAGCGCGGCCTCGAATCGCGCGATTGTTTAACCTCGTGAAGGATATATTTATAAATCGACTCTGTCGCGGCTCTTTTGTATTTTCTGTCTCTTTCTTTCTTTTCGTTCTATCTTTCGCCCCGCCTTTAATTTTTTTTTTTTTTATTTACAAAGGTTCGCGCGCGATCATATTCTATCGTCTCCCTTCGAAGTGGAACGTGGAAAACAAAACGAAACGGGGAGGATAGATTGAAACGTTTATTCAATCGATAGGAAGAGAACAATCTGTCGTTCGAATACATCAGCGAAATGGTATACTCGCTGCTCCGCCAAACGAATTAATTTGCCGAGTAATTTCCAATACGTACCGAAAGCATCGATTCGATTTTACTTTCGTTCTTTTTTCCCCCTTGTTGCTGCTCTGTTCGTTTCGTGTTTACCGTGTTTCCGTCGATTTCTCGGATAATCAAGAAACATGTTTGCGTCGCCCACGATTCGTCGTATTTTCATCAAGCGAACGTTATGACCGGTCGTAACCAACAGACCGCTCCGTGTTCAGAAACTGTCACGGTTTAACCGGTCGCTGATAAGAGTAACAAACCGCCCGGTTCGATTCGATCTCTCTCGGAGAAATCCTTTGCGATCTTGAGATCCGATCGGATTAATTGAAAAGTCCGACGCGTTCCAGCTATTTTCAACTTTAAATTCCCATTCTTACGAAAACAATCGAAGCAATGGAACGCAAATAAAAATCTATATCGTCCTCTACGCAGGCTGTAAGGCTGCGATAAAAACGAGCGCTACTGGATTAATTCTAGACGTCGAGAGAACGAATCGGTCCTAGTTGCAGCCTGTATATCGTGCGCTTAAAAGTCCCATAAATACACGAACGTCTGTAATCGTTATCGGTCGTCAGTTTACAAGGACGAGGTCTAGTCAGAGAAGTTAAAAGATCTAGTAAAGTCGATTTCCAAGGTTCTTAGCGGGTAGTTGGCGGATTTTTGCTCGGAACGGCGGAAAGTTAGCGGCAGTTGAATTATGCCACGTGTTCTCATATTCTTCTGAATTCTATGAAAGCACACGATAAACCGGAAAAGCGTTCCTTTTGTGCCTCTGTTGCCGCTCGGCAAATTCGTTCCAGCGGATGTAATATCGCGAGAGGGCTTGGAATGAGAATTATTTTTAGCCAGGCACGACTACGCGGGTTATTGCTTCTTTGTGCACGGACCGGCTTAAGGGGAACCAGCGAGCGATGACCGATAAAAGTAGCTGGAAAGCTGGCAAGTTCGATTCAATTTCGACAAGTTTCGGTCACCGTGTGGCGGCAACGCAACAAAGTGTTGTCATCAAACTCGCATCCACTTTGCAGGCTAGAGAGGACGAGTGGTTTTGGAGCGGGCCACGAAAATCCACTTTCGATGTCCCGAGCTTTCAGTTTCCCAGCCGGTGCATTATTCCATCGAATAAGACGGATGGGGAATAGTATTTCAATTAGGGACGTCTAACGCAAAGCAGACCTTCGATCAGCCCCCGTAATAGGCCACGAGTTTGTTACGTGAATTATGTCGAGCTTCGTGTATCGTGGTACGAGTACGAGATCAAAATTTCCTTCGACGATCACCGGAAGTTATCTAAGCGCTCGTATCCTCGCGGCGTTAATCGATCGTCTGATCGAGCGAGGATGCTTTCGTTCTGTTCGATGTTAATTTCTGGGTAACAGCTTCGAACGAGCAGAGGCGACCTTCTATCACGAGCGACAGAGTTTTGGGCGATGAAAAATTGCGTAAATGGGTGAAATATACAAACGCTTCTGTTCGAACAATAACACCATATTCTTTACGATCGCTTCACAGTCCTATCAATCGTATTCCCAAGGTAAATAAGATTGGCGAATCGATCGACTTTGTCTGTTTCCATCCTATCGCTAAGTGGCATTTGCACGGGAAAGTTTGAAGCAAGTGGAAGAAGTGGGAAATCAGAGAAAAAGAGAACGCAAAGGTATTGCGATATACCGCGTTATACGTATACGTATATCTAAGTTAGTTCTTCAACGACAGTCGTGTATCGCGATGTATCGTAGCACGATAGCTTAGAATTATTGCAGTACGTCTAATTATACCTTTACTTTCGCGCTGAAACTATTTCGTGTCTCCGCCTTTTCATACTTCCAGGTATATCGTGATAAAAATTCTCACTTTACACGCAACCGGGAAAAGATGGTCTGCCCTTTTCCACCGAAATCCTTTTCTCTCCAACGAATCGCAAAAAAGAAATTACCGTAATCGTCGACCGTTATGGGCAGATAGCGCGACAATAGAGATGGTGTATTATCCTCGGATTAAAAGCGTTCGGAACGGTAGAAGGTAGAGCGTCGGACAATTTTTACTCGAAAGACTCGCGAAGGGTGTACGGTGATAGTCGATTTTTCTCGAGGGTCGCTATCGGAATAGGTTCGAGTCACGAAACGATTTATTAAGATTGCTGAAAGTTCGAGGAGCAGAAGGAAAGCCAAAACGCGGGATGTTGCACGGTTCGGTCGAGGTAGCCGAGGTAAGAAGTATCGGCCGACTGGGAGAAGGCGGCTTCTTGTCCAGGGGAAGCTTAATACTCGCGCAGAGTCCGGCTAAGGCGAAGTCTGCTTGCACACGTACGAACATAAATCTCGTGGCTGGTGGATCGACAAAAATTTTGTTTACAGCTGGACTTGTTGCTTGGAAAATCCAGATTTATAGATCCTATTTCGCGCCGCACATCGGTGTAACACATCGTTTGCAGTGTCGAAAGGAAGTTTTCCGGAATGGCGAAGCTGCGAGGAATCTCGAAGAAGAATCGACGGAATTAAAAGTCGCGCGCCGACGACAGACGTAATGAACCGAAAGAGCTTGCCAAGAATCACGATCTGTCTGGCTAGAGGAGGCTCCCTGTTAATATAGGACACCCTTAAATTCTCGTCGAGAGACGGAAAGGGAACAACGATAGCGCGGTACAGTCGCCCAACGACCCGTTGGGGTCTAAATCTTGATAAACAGCTGCAAAGATTGTTAACGTTCTTCCATTATTTAGAGGAGAGGCCGAGTTCTCGCGAATTCGGAAGACCGGAGGAAAGGAAAGGATCGAACGGAAAAGCAGAGAAAGAAAAAAGAAGAAAGAAGGACGGAGTAGAAGAAAAGAAGTTGGATGCCGGCCAGGCTCCGTGGGTATTCAGGGCTGAATGGTCGATCGCCAAAAAGTCGGATCTTTTATAGAGCTGTGCCGCGAGCGTGGCGAACGTTTTGTCGCGAAAATGATCGAAATGCGCGTAGCCGACTCGAATGTCGCGAGTTGAAATAAACCTACGTCCTACCGTATCCGTGTTTTTCGTCGATTTAAATGGACGCGTGGATCGCCAGCATTCCGCGTCATTTCGCGAAAACGTTTCTTTCCTTTTAATCGAGATTTAATATACGAGCTTCGTGGCGAAATTTGTCAAACGTATTATACAGGCGTATGCGCGTTCCTGCTGCGTCAGTGTACAAATCGTGCCAAGTGACCGGATGAAAAAACGAGGAATACCGCAGAGAGTTGCCAGCCAACAGACATATTTACCCATAGTCGTAATCGCGATTCCTACGCCACGCTCGCTTCTGCCAACGCACATGCTACTTTCACGATGTCGTCACGCCGGGGTATTGCCCATTAACGCGAAATACGACGCCTTCGTTACCGAGTAACGTTCACTTTCGAAATAGAGCCGTTATAATGCCGCGATACTCGTAAATACATCGTGCGTCGTTTGTTCGACGTATGTAGAGCGGGTCGGTAAAACCGTGTTCGACCGATCGTTCGACAGAAACGGAATTCAATATACTATTCGCATCGAAGTTGGCTCGAGGGGTGTTGGTTGAAAGTAGGCGCGCGGAAAAGACAAAGAAATCCGGTGTTCCGTGAAAAATCGATCTGATTACAATGCCGAGTTAGAGGTATCCGCGTTTCGATGCTCAAAGCGTCTTATTAAAATGCATGCATTTATCGAGAAACGTACCGGCCGTTTAATGCAAAAGATTCTCCTTGACCTAATACCGTTAATTACACAGCGTCGGATGACTCTCGTCCTCGTTGGATCGAGAAAACTTGGTCCGCGTGGAAATCGCGAATGAAAAATATCTGTACGCGCGTAACTTGGACGTGACTTTGGCGTCATTTTCCTGGTAACTAACGTAAGCGATTACTCACCGAGAAAGACGTTCTCGTCGATGTCGTCGGCGTGCAGATCGAGGTCAAGGTCGACCGCCCCGTTCTTGGGAGCCTGACGGCTCCTCTTTGCGAGGTCCATCAGTTCGCTTCGATGATCCAGGTGGCCCGTGGCCAGAAGTTCGGCCAACAAGGTCAGATAAGACGAGTTGAGAGAAGTGGGACTGGTAGCACGTAGACAACCCGGCAACCAGAATCCTAAGAGACCGTAGGGAATCACCGGTACCGCTCCGGTACTGACGAAGCCACCGTTCAGGAGTTCGCCGCACAACATAGGTGCAGCGATGACCTCAGCTCCTCCCTCGTGACCTTGGCAAAGCCTCGATGCCGACTACCTGCATCAACAGATTCAACGGAGACTGGATTAAACAAAGTGGCGGGATTACGCAGTTTAGCCTAGACCGAATTAAAAGTAGAAGATAATCGTTTTAAATTGCCACCAGGATCGCCACCCTTCGTCGACGGAAATTTCGTCGCCGGAAATTTCGTCGCCGTTTCAACGATCTTACGAATCTTTATCTTGAAATCGGAAGAAAGGCAACGAGAAACGCGCACGAAGAATATGGCTACTAAAAGAAGAGAAACAGCCGAAACGCGGACCGTGTTAAATCGTTCTCGGCGTGCCACGTAACTTAAGGTCGTTACTGTTTCGGCTTCCGACCGCGAAACCGAATAATATGCCGTAACGAAAGGCGTTATGCGCCGTTGAGAACAAAACTTGGAGAAACATCTGCATAACAAAAGATTTGGCGTAACACGCTGGACACGCCGCGGCTGGAACAATACGATTCTGCACAATTATCGCGAAATGCGCGTAAATTAATGCCACGCGCACATACATACGCCATGCAAGCACGTGTGCGAGACGCGAGTACACGATACACAGAGACCGGTGAGATACGGACCTACGTTACGCGAGATAATATTCGGAGGCGGTGGCTGTACTTTACGCAGAAACGTTCGATGCAGTCGACGACTCGTAAAAATCCGCTCACGTCGATTCGTGCGTCGCGACACGCGCCTTGGAATTTTATAGAAACGCGCGATCGAGAAGAACGTTGGACGATTCTTTCGTCGACGTGTGGCTCGATCGTAAAGTTTTCAACGGCGAAACAGCCGGAAATCGAACCCACCGCCGCCATCCATTCACCTGCACCAGAATCTTCTATTTCTCGTTGATCTTGCGTGAAAATTTCGAAAGAGCGGAGACCAGGGATCACTTTCACGCGAAATTTACGGCTATTCTCGCGAGAACCAGTCGAGATGCACGATCGAGGGAGAGCCGGTAACGCGGCAGCGGACGGGCGTAAATGGACTGTGACGAAGAGAAAACCAGAAGCGACCCAATAGCAACGGAGACATTCTTCTGGGACCGGCCACTCGCGTTGCTGTTCTCTCGGACTGACGTCACTGGTGAATTGTGCGTGGGTGTGGACACTGGATGATCTCACGTTCTCGGTGCCGCAGCAAGAATTTCCTGCAGAGCGCGGCGTTCCTTCGTTTAATCGATTCGTATCGCCGATCGTGCGTTATCGCGGGCGTAAATCGGCTGCTCGAATCGGAGAAAACGACAGCCGAGAAATCGAATCGAACTGCAACGTTTCTGAATCGAGACGCGTAAAGGAGTCTACCGTCGATACACGCGAGGAATACAAAAGGGACACGCGATCGGTAAACTCGTTGTGAAAAGAGATTGACTCGCTTGCAGAATAGTAGTACGAGAATAGCGTCGCTTGAAACGAAGCGTCTGACGTTGATACGGCCCTGCTTTACTGGCGCGCGTTTCTTTCCGCGGATCAAGCAGAGTGAACCGAAACGGATCAGAAGCGAGAAATACCCAGGGAAATGATCTTCCGTTAATTCGATCGTCTATGTACGAACTATCTGCGACATACATATTTCATGGGAATTCGGATTACATCGCGAGAAATCGTAGTAGAGTTCGAGTTCCAGAAATTCCTGATCGGAATTTCGAACGTGTGTGGCGTGCATTGGCGTAACGCCGCGCAGATACACCAAGATCGATTACCAATTTTCAGCGAATCTATTTTCGGCAATAACACGCAGATGCTGACTGTGAATCTCTCTCTCTCTCTCTCTCTCTCTCTTTCTCTCTTTCTCTCTACATACTAGTTCCTCTCGTTTCGTGCGCTGTAAGTTCAATGTTATTCGAACAAGCGCAACCGTGTAACGCTTTCACGGAAAACAGGAGCAGTCTATCCGTATCGTTGGTTGCTTTGAAAATTACAGGAACCAGAAACGCGTAATACGACTTGCGGCGACGCTCGACTCGAAAACAGACACAGTCGATATCGCAGTTACACTATGCAAACATCGTTTCACGGTTATCTTTTCTTAACGCGACGACAGCTTTTAGCGACGATTATTATTTGGTTCGAGATCGAGGAAAGTGTTCGTTCCGCGTAACGACTGTAAGAGACAGAGAGGAAGAGAGAGGAGAACGAGCATTACTAAAGTGATTTAATTTTCCAGAAACACGTGCGCATCGCTACGCTACTGCAAGACGGTGAATTCCAAGCAAGGAAGAACGACCTTTTACGATGCACTATTTTCGCCAAAAAGCATACTGTGCATAGCGTACACGCGAACGGAATATTCTATAGGAGATAACGTTACAAAATCTTGGATACTGACGTGACTTGGTCCGTGAATTTAGTCTGAAAATCGCCCGAAACATACATATATACATATATATATATATATCGTTCGGCGTCCTAGTCGATGCAGAATAAAGAACGCATCGTACGATAAATTCGTTTAATCATATCGTTATTAAAGATTAATGAACCGTGTAGCTTATTTCCCGTATATAAAACTGGAACGTTAGTCCGATTTGTCATACGTTTGTAACGCAGATATGCGGTATCGTCAATTTGATATATACGGATATATGTATATAAAAGCACTCGAAAGCGCGGCTTCGTTTCCGAGCAAATTTTTTGTTTCGACGTTTTCATTTGCAATCCGTTCATTAATATTCACGGAACGGACGCGCGCGTTTATAATGTTTCATTGGCAAATGCCACAACTTTCCATCATCTGTATTAAATTTCGTTGCGACTCTGATCGAGTAACAAGTTTCAAATTGATCGGCGCCAACGCGCGATAGGTGCAAATATTAACAATACATTTTCCCTGTCAGCATAGGGCGATGTTTGCCCACGCGTCTAGCCAAGACATCGCAATAACGAACAGATGTTTTCCCTGTCTTTCAAAAAGAATAACGACGCAACGAATAACGAAGCAAGTCGATTCTTCCCAGCCTGTTCTTTTTTTTTTTCTTTCTTTTTTCTGTTTTTTAATCGAAACGATAAAACATATCGTTAGAACAACGCATGAAAGAGGCAGGTAGAACAATCGTGGCTTGCGATCGAGGCATGCAAAATTGATAAACGCGCCGCGTTGGCGAGTTTGAATCAATAAAACTTACCCGGTCGAAACACCGTGTTCAACTCTGTTGGCTCCTCCAGTTCGGTTTTCCTTGATTGCACGCGATTCGGATAATGTTCATGATCGTCGAGTTACACTATTACCGGCATGAATGAATCATGACCGGCTAGGAATACCGCGATACCGATACTAAGAAGTTTGCAGATAACACCGGGAAAGCAGGAGGGGTTGAAGGAAGCCATCGACCAGGAGCGGCAGACGAACGGGCGCCGTGGCCACCCCACTCCACTCTTGCCTTTATTCAACGGCTTATCCAAAACTGGAACAACCCCTTGCTCGACTCTAGAGCACGAAACGTATGAGCACTGGGCACGAGATATTCGTTCCACCTCCGTGGCCATTCATAAAATAACCTTAAACGCCGCTTTTAACCGCTAAATACGCCGTGATTTATAACGGTATATTCGCGTTCAACGAATGATTTCACGGATCGTTAAGCTCAAGGTAAGAAGGTACAACGATGGGTGGACAACGAATTCAGCAGTCGGCCTCGGTTATTTTCGTCCCTCTCGACTTTCGTATATTGCCACGTATAATTTGCATCGCGTGGAATTATCGCGATTCATCGTGCGGCGAATTACGAGAACAGCGGTAGCCGCCGGTCCGGTCGACAAATTTCGCGCCCCAATTTCCTGCAGGCTATCCCGAGTTGCGGGCAAAATGATAGCAAATTTTCAAATTAGTCCCGTGTTGTTTGCAGCTACGAATTTCTCTTATCCCCCGTAGCTTCGATTCCCGAGGGCCGTTGAACTCTTGCCGCATTCACAAAGTAGTCGAAGTTCGCGCGGGTCGATAGATATATAAACGAGTGGTAAGTTTCTCTCGGTACAGAACTCGGCGAGTACTCCTGCGAGCACGTACACACCGAATCCTGGTGGATCGTTTTCACCCCTTCGTGTCTGGGTAAACATCGTCGACGCGGCGTTACCGACTCCAATCTCGACTGTGCCCGCGAAAATCCGACGGGACTCGATATCACCTGCCGGAAAATCGTGACGTCGTCGAACCGTCGAGCTTATGTATGGTAAACTCGAGCTCGATATCGCAATGTCGCTCGTTCGGAGCATACAACCCTGCTAACCTCCACACATCGACAGTTTACCCTACGGCTGTAGGACAGATTCTTCGTTTGATAACCAGCAACCAGCGAGGCTAGTAGAGGTATGTAAGCGTACGCCTACGGAAATATCAATCAAAACGGGACCAGAGATATCAAACGCACGATGATAAAATATTTATACGAATAACGCGCGCGTGACGAAAAAAGGACAACATAGAGTTTTCCGAACTCGTCGCTTCGGTTTGTGTGCGATACTGTGAACACACGCTACGTCGAACATCAAATAGAAACGAACGAAAAAAAAAAAAAATAAAAAAGAAAAGAAAGGAGAAAAACTAGAAAAACGAGCGAAGATAGGAGTTTCATTGACGAGAAAGTTGAACGGATTTTTTATCTGACTACATAGAGCGTCTAAAAGCAGCTAGTCGATTCGATAAGAGAGACGTCATTTGCTCCACCCTTAGCTCCAAGGGAGAGGCGAGATCTTCTAAATCGAAGACGAGTGCCGCGCCGACAAGAATCTCGTCATTAAGATTTTTGATTCGAATGCAAATAGGTTTCTAGTTCTGCGCGCCTTCGTTCTCTCTGTCTTTGCAGATATTTCGCGCCGTGAATGGAAATAGACTTTATTTTCTGGAGCAGGACGAGAACCTTCGGTCGACGCGAATCTTTCCAACGCGTTTCCCACTGACTTTCTAATAATCGTCGTCTTTATGAAACAAGGAGGATAAGACTCTTCTCTTTCAAATTTGATTCTTTTTTTTTTCGTTTCCTTGAAACTTATCCGTTATCTTCGCCAATCTCGCAGGGACAACGAGTCGTTCCTTCGATCTCATCGTTCGAAGCTTTCCACTCGAATTAAGATTTCAGAGTTCGGAGAACCTTTCGGGCCAAGAGACACGCGGCCGGGGCCGAAATGGATTTCGTCGTGTGCAACAGTGGCCAGGTAAGCCAAGACGTAATTTACTGGTTTCTGCTTGTTACACCGGCCGTACGACGCCCTGTCGCCATGGCGTACCTCGTAAAGACGACAGACTCGACGTAATTTTATCCTGTCTGGCCGCTCCTATATATACACATACACGCCTTTCGTTCTTCGACCAAATGAGATTTTACTTCGTGCCAGGTAAGACGGTATCTTCGCGCGCCTTTTTCACGCGACACGCGTTAACTACGCTCGCCAATGAAAATAAAACGTTTCGCGAGATCTAACCCCGCGTTTCCCCACCGCGTTTCTCCTTTCGTCTTCCGCTCGTTCTCGCGTTACAACAGAACGTTACCTTGGTCCTGCTTGATCTGATTTTACATCCTCGCGCGAACTGCGATTCCTGCTAACGAGAAAGACAAGACAAGAGTCTCGTTCCTCGGTCTCGCGAGCAAACCGGAGAACTTGCGACGGAGTAAAGACGTTCGCGCGGGACGCGTGGAACGTTGGAAATAATTCAGGGACGTTGATCTTGCCCACCAAGGATGAATCACGTGACTCGATTCCATTTTACCGTAGCCGCGTAGTCGACGTTCGTTACCGAAAACAATATCCGAGGAATTAATGCGAATAGTAACGGAATGGTCGCGGGCAAGCAGTATCGCGTTTCGATCGGCGACTAACGACAGACCATTACATAGGAGTGGGTTTTGATATCGCGATCGCTTGGCAATAGGATTTGCCATTGAGTCGAGATTATCCTCACGGAAGGTGAATTTACACGAGGATATACATAGTTAGCTAGGGGCGAGGATGCTACTTCTCAGTTCCCTAACGCAAACGCCCGAATATATTGAATATATTTGACGTTTCATTGAGTGGGAATGGAATCTCCTACGTGCCATCGTTGGAAGAAAATTAGGGTACGGACTATATCGAGATCTCGATGTTGGCAGAGATTAGGAAACGACGTCATCGAAGCATCGGTGTATTTACGTCGGTCGAGCACGATTTCTTGGTACCTAGGTAAATTTGCGAGAAAGCGATCGTTGGTCTAAAATCGCGAATATGTCGAGTATGTTTCGCGTCTCGATGAACTGGAATTTCTTACGTGTCGCCGTCGTAAGAAGAAAATTAGGGTACAAATTATATCAGATCGTCGATGTTAAGAGAGGTTAGAGATCGACATCGTCGATTAAACAGTCGAGGAAATCGAGAAACTTACGTCCGTTCGAACACGATATCTTAATGTAGTAAATTTGCGAAGAAGCGATCGTTAATCTTTCTCCAATAAGCGCCAAAGCTCCGTCTAAACGTTTTATTGTTCGAGAATCATTGGAAGAGTTTTTTAATTGAGAGGGCGTTCGTACATAACTACGTTCGTTAAATTCGCCGTACCTTTCGGACGAGCAAACTGCTCGCTATTTTAATTAAAAGTTTCTGTTTAGTTCCGTTCTGCAGGCAGAAATTATGCAGCGCATTTAGAGCGCGAATTCAAACTAAAGTGATGAGGTAAACCAGCAGGTAAACCCGGCTCTAGTGGACAGGGCAGCGGGTTGATTGATCGCGTGTCAAGTTCCAGCCAACCTGGCGCCAGCACAGAGTTTCTCAACCTGGCGCCATACTAGGTATATCTCGTACTAGCATGCAGCTTGTTCTACGATCTGTCCTCGCTTTCTTATCTACACGACATTCGGGCATAAATTTTCTGACTCGTAATTTTCTCGAATGATACACAAATGATAAATATATCGAAAGCAATTACGCGGAATGAGATAGACCTTGAAAGGAACGAACGAATTTTCGTTTAATCGCGATTCGTCCATCTTTTTCTCTCTTCTTTCTTTAGTCTCGACACGGTAAACGAGAAAAATAGCCGGACAAGGAAACGATCGAGCTTTTAATGTTTGAAACGGCAGCTTTGCGGCAACCGTGATTCTACCTATCGTTTCTTCTATCCCTGATTTTTTCTGTCAGTCACTTATTCGTTTGATCTTTTTCTCTTCCCGAGGCTTCCCGCGCAAGAGCGGACCTTTCATTTTGATCGACGAGTGACGTTATCATGGCTAATATTGGAGAGAGAAGCAACTCTGCTACTTCCGAGCGATCTGACTCGCTCCATCAAACATTCATGCTGTTGGCCGCGAGCTCGTGTTGCCGCTCCGTGAAAATACGCCCGATAAAATGCACTGACCTCGCTCTGTTCCCTCCGCCCTAGTGGCGCTCTTTTGTGCACGATACGACATCGCCAGCCAACGCTAATATGTCTAGAGTTAGCTTCCACTCCCGTAGTGTAACTTTTCAAAAATCGTTCCGCTCGTTTGAACTCGACGATCGTCGTTTATCTCGCGTATACGGCGATATTTGCGAATATTTCAAATTTCCGTTACTTGCTATTAATTCCTTGCTCCGTTGATCGTAGAATACGAGACGAGAGAGAACGAGACTTTTGGAATATCGAATTAATCCTCGATCGTTAGTTCGTGGGCAATTGCGATAAATTAGATTCGCTTGAATTCCCACTATGTTTCGCTTTATTTAATTTCTCCTGTATTTTATGCTACACACCGTGCTGATTATTATACGAAACGCAGAACAGAAATTAAAGCGAGTTATTTCTAAATCAAGCGTTTCGTCCCAAAATGTGGACTGTCGACTGTATCGTGGACTGTCCACGATACAACGACAACGATCGAGGATTAAGCAGGTCGATTTTTAAGTAGCCGAGGACTTGTTGCGAGTGCGAGTCACTCGAAAGATGACCTCGGCGTAATTTAAAAATCCACGAACATTGGACGGAGAAACGACGAGGCAAGTAACGACAAAAGAGGATGAACAGGAAGAGAGACTTGTGAATGCAAAGAGAGGAGAGTGAACTCTAGACCACTTCGTCACACTCGAGAGAAGACAGAGAGGGCACGGCAGCTTGTTCTAGTTTACGGTTCTCGGAACGAACGCAGAGAAAACTCAGCTACCGTGAGCCTTGCGTGGCTAAGAGGCTACCCCGAAATTGTCGCAGTACTCTGTCGGATTTGGTGTCGAAATAAATCCCAAAGGTTGCTCGCCAAACCGTATCTTTATCCAGGATGCCACTGAATGAAACATAAGAAAATGATGCTGCACGTGCCAGATGAAAGATGCCTTCGTATCAGGATTTCGAAGAAGGCGCGCGTCTCTCGAGAAAAACAAATCTTTTCGATCGTCGGTCGAATCACCGAGGAGATTGACTTTTTTACAAATAGATCGCCGATGCTTGTGCATTTGTAAAAGATTGACAGATTTACAAATGCGCAGATTAGCTTGCAAAAGCAATTCTTAACCTTCGTGTATCAAATGTTGGATAAAAGTTTATGGCGAGTCGTTCCGATGATGATTTGATGCCTCTGTTTATGTATATAAAGACAGATATTTATATGTAAGATTTATATATATAAAGAAAGAATTTTCAACCAAGCGAGGATTAATCCACGTATTACTATGGGCGTCGAACGTATTTGCATTAGACCCAGCATTTTTGAATACTCTGACGACGCTCTTGTAACTCCATAATAATTCAAACGATAACTGCGTAGAAATTCGTGCAAGTCATTGCCACGTTTTACCAAACAGCGTTCAATTGATAAGCAGAAAGATACGCTGTGTCTGATGATGGTCGAGAAAAACACATTTATCAATAACATTCCTATAAAATATTTATATTTATTAAATAATTAACTGTGACTAAATATTTATATTTACTCAAAAACAGATATATTAAACAGATATATATACATATATATAATATAATATTATATATAAATATATATATATATATATATATATATATATGTCCGTAATAACAAACAATAATATAGTATTATTGTTTACTTTGTAAATATAAACTGTTTTTGCGTAAATACAAATACTTACATACACAGTTAATTATTTAGTAAATATAAATATTTTATAGCAATATTGTTGATAAATGTGTTTTTCTCGACTATCACGCACAGTGTATTTTTCTGCTTATCAATCGAGCGTTGCTTGGTAACAAGTGACGATAACTTGGATGAATCTCTACGCAGTTATCGTTCCAATCATTATGGAATTACAAGGATGACGTCATCAGAGTATCCGAAGATGCTGGGTCTGAGGATATTCGTTCGAGGAATGCAAATACGCCCGACGTTTATAGTAACAGGTAGATTGATCCCCGTTTGATCGAAAATTCTCCCGGAATTAACTTCGTTATCCTTAAATGTATCCTTATAACGAATGCCTCTCGTATCAGAGAATCAAATTCTGCTTGTCGATTTAATTTCTGAATTCGAGAAGTCGAAACGAATAGCCGTGAAAAAGATACTTGTATTTACAGCTTCTAGTTATGGAAAATTATATTCCGTACTTTGTTCATTTGCGCGTAATAAGATAAGATTATTTCGCGTGACATCGTATCATATTAGACATTATGTAACGTATTAGACAAATAGAACACATACGTCTTATGTAAAATAAGATCGTTTCACGTTTAATACTGTTAGAGAACGAAAATCGGAAGTGTCTCGCGTTATTCTCTGTACTACGTTTTATTAAATATCACAGAAAAAGATAGATGTTCCCTTCTCTCTCTCTCTCCCTCTCTCTCTGTCGCTAGAAATTATCTGATTACATTATAAATTAAGTTATTAGCTTCAACACCGACATATCAGAGCTTTATTTTCTGTCGGACATTTCAGAGGTAGGTCGCCAAGCGCATTGAAAACCACCTGTCTAGTTTATTACATTTTGTGGAAAGCGCGACGTATATCGCCACCCGTGAATAATTACGCTATTAATTTTAAAGCGCATAATTGTAACCAACTTCCATACGTCGTAAATTTATTAAAACAGCAACTGCTCCGCCAACGATGTTTCATAATGCAAAGAACGATCACAGTTAACATTTTTTCCCAATTAGATTTCCATCGTTCGCATTTCACAAATTCACAACGTCGGAACGTCGTATTTAGCGTCGGTTGATTTATCGCTTTAAGAATTCGTGACAAGATTCCTTAGTTCGGAAGGCCATTATTCACCGAAGGATCGGTGCATCTGTGGTGAACATCGTGTAATTCCTCAGGAACGAGGCAGATCCTCGAAGCGTCAGGTGGTTCCCAAACCACATCTGATCGATAGAAACGTGGTTTAAGGACAAGGGGCACCGTCGATGGACCGCTCGATATCCGTCTTACACGAAGACAATCGTACGTGGTCGATGGTAATTGATACCGATTGTCATCAATTGCGCAACCATCTCGTATTCCCTTCTCCGCCTACAGAATAACCAATCAGTCGCATTCTACATTCTTTTCACGTACGTAAAATATTCGCAACGTGTCGCCAAAGTTCACCGTGTCGCCAAAGTTTCTCACGAAACTAGATTCGTTCGACGCTGCGAAGTTATGAGCTGTCTGCTATTCCTCCGGAATATAACAACTTGAAAGTTAACGCGAAACAACGGAAGATATAATTGCGAACAAGTTTGAACGAATTTGTGGCCAAGCGTGTCTTTCAAAACTAGAACGAGCATATTTTTTTTGTATCTAAATAAACATAAAAATTCCGTAGTATTTAGTTACTTTATGTACGTCGCGTATGTACGTTTGCAAGGATCCGAAAAAAAACACGATCTTGAACGAGGTGTGACGCCACGATAGTGTCAAAAAGTGTTGCTTATATCCAAGGAAATAGTTACCGTTAAAGTGACACATTTTAGATATTCCTCGCACGTTTTTAAAGTATCCCGTGTCAAAGAGCTCGCAGAAACTCTTCCGGGCAGGATTCGCCGTCCACTCCTTAGAGAGGCTTTTTCCTGAATTCGTTTCGACTGGATTTCCCATCTTTCAGTCGAGTATACTTGGACAGATGTGGTCGTGTACACATACGAAGAGACGACATAGTGCCACTTGGCCGAACACACGAACAAAATGTATCTTCATGAAACAATATTTTCGTTTGCCTCTCGCGCGTGATCTGTGCCTAGACTGTTTGACGGCATGTACTCGAAAAAGGGAAAACATACACCACGTATTATTACCGTCGAATCACGTTTCATTCGGCCAGATTCGACCCGAACTGGAAACTTGTTCCAGCAAATCCTCCGCCCGGATGTTTCTAAGGTTTCAGCGCAGAGACTGGCACGGGAGTTTTAGTCATTCGGCTACGAGACGAGTGTCTATCTTTTCCGTGTTACGACGAATCGAGTTCGTTCGAATCAACTTTCGGAGTACATTTTTCTTTCTTTCTTTCTTTCTTTCTTTTTTTTACCTGTTCGTTCAAACGTTTCGATCCGATGTTACGCGATTATCGAAGGCCCGACGAGACATCGAGGTTGATGGAAAGGAGGGCAGAATTAGCCCAGAGAAAAAGAGGGTTGGAACAAAATCGGCGGAAAGTCGAAGAAGGAAAAGAGAGGGAGAAGAGATAGAGGATGGTGGGGTTGAGATGGCGAGAATAAAGCAAGGGTGGTGATCGATTGCGTCGGTACATGCACAATAACAGGGGGATGAAGTCATGTGTCCGGGCTAAACAGCCCATTTGCCCAACACAATGGAAGCGACGTTGCTGTGGGCTCGACTTAATTACCAGAGGCTGCCTTTGGCAAAGACCAGCGAGGTAAAGAGAGGCGAGAGGACACCTTATCGGAAGCGATCTGAATCTAAGCTCCATTTAGCAGACTTCCACGAGCGCAAAATTCGCCGAGAGATCGATGTCCTTCGCTATTAAATTAAATCGTTCTTCCAAGATTTGCCTTTCAAAAATAATTTAGCTCATCGACTGGATCGTCGCTTAACTCTAACTGTATTGTCTGAAGGAGACACGGGCAAAATGTGAGATATAGCAGTAGCAATTTCACATCTTAGGCGTCACCACACGTAATGTAATTATTAATATACCAATAACGTAGAAATAGAAAAAGAGTATGTCTCGTATTTGAAACAGGATAAATCACGAATGTGCGCGCTACTTACCGTAGTTTTCATAAAATTCACCGCTACGGAACAATCACTGCATCAAACACAACAGATCTGTAACAAAAGATACAATTTCCACTCAATGTGCAATTAAAATGAAAACTAGCGCGTCGTCGAGATGTCACTAGCGAGACATCAGTGATGTAAGATATCAACCAAATATTGGCAGTATCGTTACAATAACAGGGGCGTTCTTACTATTGTGTTCTTATTTGTATTTGAGCTACAGCCACTAGAGAAGGAGTGGAATTTCAACTGCCACAGGATGCGTTTCAATCCTGGGACACTTGTTACCCGTAGTAACCAGAAGAACGAATCTTTCCGAACTTATTCAACAAGTATACGAAGAGTGTACAGATCACAGCATGGTCGGAATGTACAATGCAACAACGCCATTGCTAATTCTTCGGGTCCCTAATTTAGTGAAAAAACCGTGATGCAAAGTAATTTCTCGAGTTTCCAGGAAAATGGGTTGAAAATCGAACCGGACGCAGATTCTCCTAAGATTCACTGGTGAAGTCGTGGCAAACGCTGGTTTAGACATCGAAGGACACTGTTTCCAGGATAATCCGAACTCCAGCGCCTTCCATCAACTTTCATATTATAGAAATTCTGCCGCTTCTTTCCCGCTATCGGTCGTTTCTCCAAGTTCAGATTGCTGCCTAAACGATTAGATCAGAGGTTAAAACGATTAAAAGAGTGGTGACGGAAAATTTGGAAATTAGAAGAAACGAGCCGATATTCAGGATCGATATCGAAAGAAAAGAGGGGAGAAAATCGACGAAGAGGTTACTGCGGCCCATGCACTCTCCTTCTTCCTTGATGGAACCGAGACGCCCGGTGTTACTCTAACTTACGTCGGATATGACTTGGCTGCTCATCCAGACGTTCAAGAAAAGCTGAGAAACGAAGCGAAGTCTACGATCGAGAAACACGAAGGTTTGACGTTCGAGTCATCAAAAGACACGACGTACACGAATCGAGTAATTGGCGAATCTCACGCCATCAAAAGATGTCACGCACTTGTAGGTGTCATGTCTAAAACGTGCACAGAAGATTTCGAGCTGTAAGGTTCGGATGAATTGACCTATCGTGCGAAACCTGGCACGCGTTTAATGATATCCACTGAGGGACTACAGTTTGATCCAAAGTATTGGATCGATCCCGGAGTTTTCGATACGGAACGATTCAACGAAGAGAGGAAGGAAACTGTAAAAAAAAATGGTATACCTTCCTTTCGGCTAGGGACCAAGAATTTTCGTTGGAATGAGAATGACTATGCTACGAACGTAGGCTTGTTTGGTTAGCTTATTAAGAAATTGCAAACTGGAATTATCAGCAAGAACACACGGTGCTATTGAAAATATCGTCGAATTATCTTCTGTCAGAAGTACCTTTACGTGTTATACCTATGTATGTGTGTAGAACATAAAATTGTATCACGACAAATCAATCGTTGGCTTGCTATCTTTGAGTAAAGAGGTTAGATAAAGATGTTAAATAAAATAGTCAAAAATAATGTAATTGTGTACACAATATATTCGTCACTAGGTTGTTCCTTTCTTTAATGGCAGGCAAAGATAAAATTACTGTGCTTCTGGTATTTTTCTATACTTTATAATAAATTACGGTTTGGAATTATATGCATCTCGTTTGCACCGGGAAATTTGGCATTAGCGAATTGATCATCTTTGTGCAACTTTGTAAGAGAGACTCGGGCAAACTGTTAAATATACAGGCGGTAGTATAAATTTCACATTTCATGTGTCACTTACTTACCGTAATTTTCATAAACTTCACAGCTTCGAAGCGGCCACTGCTTTAAACACAGAGCTGCAACAGAAAATATAGCTACACTCAATGCACAATTTAAATAAGAATTAACACGCAGATGAGACAGCAATGATGTAAGAATTCAATTAAATAATGGCTGATCCATTACTGTAACAGACAGTGTCGAATCTTTAACCTAGCATTTTTCAATGTCGAGGCATTTGAAACCTCGTTTATTTCATTTGCGCTATATACGCTGACTCGTTTAAATTGATTCACGAGATTATCTCCCAAAATTCTTCAACGCATCGATAGATTTCTCGTAGAAAGATCGAGTGATTTCAACAAGTACGTAATTTGATGTAATTAGTTCCTTCTTCTAATCTTTGGTGTAACAACTGTATAGAATTCAAGAAAATATATATTTAGGAAAATAAGATATAAAATAAAGCTTAGGAAATGATTACGCTTAAAATTTCATTCCCCGCGTTGGTGCCTATATTACCATTGAAATACACATACATCGAAATGATACAACTATTAATATCGTATCGCTGACATATCACATAATGCAGTATCAGCCATTTATTTTATATACTGTTATCCATCTCAGCGTGATATCACTGTATAATATAAAAAAGAATCATAGTAAATAAACGCATCCAATAGAACGCGTCGCACTTCTATTTATCTTTTAAAGCAAACGATAACCAACCAGTCCGACTATACATGATACGTATAATGGAAAACGAAGTGGGGAAAACGCACTCAGGAGATTCTGCAATATGCCTATCATTCTACATTGTGCCGCCGAGAGTTCAAGAAGAATTGTGACACGAGATAGAGCTTTAAAAACATCGTTTCTGCTGAAAAAAGATGACTTACGCATTTTTTACGCTTCTCGCTGGAGCTACCTTGCTATTGTGCTTCTATTTGTATTTGAGGCACAACCATTGGAAGAGAAATGGAATTCCAACTGTCAATGGATGTATTCCAATCCTGGGCCACCTGTTACCTCTAGTAATTGGAACAATGAAATTTGCCGAAATTGTTAAAAAAGCATACAACGAGTACAAAGATTACAGCATGGTCGGTATGTACAAGGGAATAACGCCAATGTTAATTGTTCGGGACCCTAATGTAGTGAAAACCGTGCTGCAAACTAATTTCACGAGCTTCCACGAAAATGGGTGGAAAATCGAACCGGATGTAGATCCTCTTCTATCCAAAAATCCGTTTTTCTGTTACGGAGACGTATGGTCGAACGGAAGGAAACGACTAACCTACGCATTTTCCAACGTTAGACTGAAGGTCCTTTTCGCAGCTGTTACCGGAGTGTGCAAGAAATTCGAAAACTACCTGAACGAACGACTAGAGAAGAACAACAAGTACGAAGTCGAATTGAAATCGTTGTTCTCAAAATTCACTGGCGAAGTTGTGGCGAACGCTGGTTTTGGCATCGAAGGTCACTGCTTCGGAGATGAACGAAACGCCAATGCCTTCGATCAACTCATTGAAAATATATTCTCGGAGTCATTATTATCTATAATCAGATCCTACATCCCCCCTATCAATCGGTTCTTGAAGATGAAACTCCTGCCTATACGAGTGGAGCAATTCTTTAGGAACATCGTCGCAGAAAATTTGAAAGTCAGAAGAAACGAACCAGTACCTAGGAATGATTTCCTGCAATTAATGATCGACATGGAAAGAACAGGGGAGCACATCGACGAAGAGGTTGTAGCGGCTCATGCGCTTTCTTTCTTCGTTGACGGAGTCGAAACATCCAGTGTTACCCTACGTTTCGTTTGCTACGACTTGGCTGTTCATCCAGACGTTCAAGAAAAGTTGAGAAACGAAGTGATGTCTACGATCGAGAAACACGAAGGTTTGACGTACGAGTCGTTGAAGGAGATGACGTACATGAATCAAGTGATTAGCGAATCTCAAAGATGTCACGCAGCTGTATGCTTCTTGCATAAAGTGTGCACGGAAGATTTCGAGCTTCAAGGATCCGATGGATTGACCTATCGCGCAAAACCTGGCATCGAGATATTCATATCCGTTCACGGATTGCACTCTGATCCTAAATATTGGGTTGATCCTGAAGTTTTCGATCCGGAACGATTCGGCGAAGAGAGAAAGCAAACGGTAAAGAAAATGACATTCCTTCCTTTCGGCGAGGGACCACGAATTTGCGTTGGAATGAGGATGGCTATGCTGCAGATGAAGGCTTGTTTGGCTAGTTTGCTGAAGAACTACAAATTGGAATTATCGCCAAAAACCCACGTCCCGTTGAAAATGTTGCAAAATCATTTTTTATCGGATGTAGATGGAGGAATTTGGGTATATATCTCTAGTCTTTGAAGTTATCGAATCGCTTCACTGTTCCGACTTTTAATGACAGACGAATGCGAGATTACTGCGACCCTGTTATCTTTGTTTGCTTGAAAATAAATTACGATTTCGAATTTTGTTCAAATGTTCCTATTATAAATTTTACGAAAAAAGCAAAGCAAAACGAGAAAGGATTATATCTTTATACGATAAAAAATTAGCAATTTGTTGTTGAAAAAGGTATTGTTATTGAAAGGTTAAAAATTGCCAGAAAATAATGAAATTCATAAGCAGGAAGAATTAAAGAAAAAGAATTTAAGAAATTCGGTTGATTTCATTTTTTGAGCAGATGGCACTTCCTCGATGTGGATTTGCTTTTGATAGTGTAGCTGCTATAAAGTTACATAATCTGGTATAAAACACAAAACAACTCAGGATATAGTCGATATACGCAGTAAAGTACGCAAAACAATTCGGGGAATAGCTGACATACGCATCAAACGGAATAGTCAAATAATCAAACTTTTCTTTATAAAATACATAATAGGTTTACTGGAAGTATAAAGGAAACATACCACTAAATGTCATTTGTATCACTTTTTACCAAAAATTTTTTGAGTTCTTACAGTAAATGGTAATTTTTTATTTCCGACGACGAGTATACGCGTCAACCGCGCCGAAATAAAGTTTTGGATTGACGTGTATGCACGTCGAACGCAGTTAACCGGTTAAAGAATGCAATGCGTTGACTTTACGATACAGCGAAGTATCAATATCTGTTTTAGTTCGCTATTGAACAAATTTTCTTACCGGAGTAGGTAGACCTTGGTAGGTAGTTATCAATCGCCATTCTTAATTGCTAGCTGTCCTCCTTTGTGGTCACTCATCATAGAGTCGACACTCGCAGTCGTCACTTGTCCTTGCCAATATTTGCTTGTTGCCTCGAATCAGATCTCGTCTTCGCTAGTTTATTTATTATCCCTTGTCCTTGGCGATCGTCCCGGTAATCATTTTTCACGTGCGAGTTAGATAGCCAGTTTTTACCTAGTCGGCAAACCGCGTGAAAAATACAACGAAACCAGAACGATTGCGATGTTCGATCAACCACGGGGATTAATATCATATTTTATCGCGGAACTGGTAAGTATATACAAAGATTCTTTGGATATAGATTCAGTGATTTCGAAGGGAATATAACTTAGGAGGTCCTTATAGTTAATCTGTGAAGATTAAATCTATTTTTTTTTCCAATTGGAATCATATATTTAACTTCCACAAACAAGTATTAAGCTACTTATCTATAGATCAGTTAAAGTTCCTTTATTTGGGAAATATTTTAATATTAAATATTAGTAAGTAAGTTTATTTCATTCTATGCAACTATTAATTATTTACATTAGCACGCGGTATCGACAGAGGATAATACGAACGTTTAGTATACGAGCATCATTTCGATATAACGTTTACAGCTACGTTCCTGTTAATGACGCCTATGTAGTATTGAAACGATACGATTATAAGTATAATTATCTATATACATGTACCATCATGCACATATATATTGTTATGCGTGTTATCATTAAATAGCACAAACATAACGGAGATATAGATAAAAGCACAACATATATTTTTCTCCGACACTTTTAAGACAGACATTAACCGTGAAGTTTGATTGCAAACACTCGAACGATAGCGAGTAGAGTGGGAGGAAACGTTTCAACATGAAAGCTCGAGCTGGATTCCGCTGCGATACGCTGATCATTCCACATTGTGCTTCCGAGAAGTAGCTTGTTCGAGCAGTTGTGATTCGGAACAGTGCTTTGACAACATTGCGGTAGAAAATGGTGTCCGCATTTTTCACGCTCCTTACATGGCTGCTCCCACCATTGTGTTTTTATATGTATTTGAGGTACAGCCATTGGAAAAGAAATGGAATTCCTACTGCGAAAGGGTATATTCCAATTCTCGGCCACTTGTTACCCATAGTGACAAAGAGAATTCATTTTGGAAAATTTATCCGAAAAGTATACGACGAGCATAATGATTGCAGTATGGTCGGAATATACAGCGGAATAATGCCATCGCTAATTATTCGAGATCCTAATTTGGTAAAAACCGTGCTGCAAAGTAATTTCTCGAGCTTCCATGAAAATGCCCAAAATATCGCATCGGACGTGGATGTCCTCTTATCTAAGAATCCGTTCTTCTGCAATGGAGAGGAATGGCTGAACGCAAGGAAACGTCTAACATACGCGTTTTCTAACGTCAGATTGAAGGTTCTTTTCGCAGCTGTTATCGGAGTGTGTAAGAAATTCGAAGATTTCTTGAACAGACAACTAGAAACGAAGAACAAGTACGAAGTCGAACTGAAACCGTTATTCTTAAGATTCACCGGTGAAGTCGTGGCGAACGCTGGTTTAGGCATCGAAGGTTACTGTTTCGAGGACGGAGACACTCTCAATGCCTTCGATCAACTTATGGGAAACACGTTAACCGCGTCACTATCGCCTCTAGTCTGGAATTACTTTCCCGCTATTGGTCGTTTGTTGAAGCTCAAATTAATTCCCGAACGATTAGACCAATTCTTTAGAAAAGTCGTGGCAGAAAATTTAGAAATCAGACGAAACGAGCCGATATACAGGAATGACTTCCTTCAATTAATGATTGACGTCGAAAAAATAGGGGAGAAAGTCGACGAAGAAATTATAGCGGCCCATGCACTTTCCTTCTTCCTTGATGGAACCGAGACGTCCAGTCTTACTCTAAATTACGTTGGATACGACTTGGCTGTTCATCCAGACATTCAAGAAAGGCTGAGAAACGAAGTGATGTCTACGATCGAGAAACACGGAGGTTTGACGTACGAGGCATTGAAGGAGATGACGTATATGAATCAAGTGATCAGTGAATCTCAAAGATATCACACACCTGTAGGTTTCATGTCTAAAACGTGCACGGAAGAGTTCGAGCTGCAAGGCTCGGATGGATTGACCTATCGTGCGAAACCTGGCACGCGTATAATAATATCCACTGAGGGATTGCACTTTGATCCTGAATATTGGGTTGATCCAGAAGTTTTCGATCCGGAACGATTCAACGACGAGAGGAAGCAAACAATAGAAAAAATGACGTTCCTTCCTTTCGGCGAGGGACCACGTATTTGCGTTGGAATGAAAATGGCTATGCTGCAGATGAAGGCTTGTTTGGCTACTTTGCTGAGGAACTACAAATTGGAATTATCGCCAAAAACACAAGTCCCATTGAGAATATCGCCGAATTATATTATGTTTGAAGTACATGGTGGTATTTGGACATATATCACCAAGCTTTGAAGTTGTCGTTGCACTTTTCAATGTATGTGTTAATATTTACAGAATACAAAATTATTATTTTATTGTACAAATTATTATTTTAGCTATGTTGGCTATTTTTATGTAAAAGATTTTTATGTGTTATATAAAGAAGTAAAAGGATATTGTAACTTTCTACGTAATGTATTAGTAGCTACATCGTTTCTTCTTTTAATGGGCAGACTGCAAAATAAAATGGTCGTAATCCTGCTATTTTTGCATATTTTATAAAATCGCGATTTGCAATTATATGCATCTCATTTGCAACGGGGAATTTGGTATTGTCAAAAATATACAGAAGTTGAGCAAGCTTTGAGCGTGATATTAGCATGAAAGATGTATGTATGCGAAAAATTAAAAAGTATGCTATACATAGAATTTATGAGAGTGTGTCGAGAGTAAACGTATATCCTGTGGGTCAGAACGAATGGACTCGAACGAGTTTCCGGGGTGGTTTCTCCTGTCTTATATTGCTAGGTAAGTCAAATACATACAATGTGTATATACGTATGTGTGTCCACATACACGTTTTATATTTTCTATGTATATCGTATTAGTTGTAACGTAACTTATATGCAATCTATTAGCCCGTTGACTGAGTGGTTTCTTAATCTTTAAACCTTTGCGTCGCCTGAAGGAGACTCAGGCAAATTACCAAATATAACATAACACATAACTTTTACAGACAAAGAGATAAGAGATTCCGAAGTGTTTCGTCAATTTATTACACCGTCAATTGGTAAATTGCGGAATTACGAATTCGTCGATTTTAATTGAGTTTTAATCATTTTAAATAGAATATACCGAGCACTCGTACATATACTGTTCTATGATAATGGTGTAATACGTAATCCATCGCTACGAGCCACTTGATCTTGCGATTCGCATATCGTGTGATAAAACAACGACATGAAAACAGAGTGTAGAACGATAAGTGATAGTAAACATCTATTAAAATGTGTCCGCTGTCGAGAACTTAACCGTTCTGCCCTTCCTGGACCTATTGCGGTCATTCAAATCATTTATGGCCAAATGAAGCGACATATAAATAATGGGAAGGAAGGGGAACTCGAACAAGGAATGGACAATTTGAATAGCCAGCTGACTCGTTTCTTCTGGTTAAGAGATTAAGAAACACGTTGGTTTCGAACGGTTACGATTAAAAATTTCTGTGAAAATAAACGCGATCAGTGCTATATATTGCCTCGTATAATTTCTCGCGATTAAATAGAAAAGGTTACTGCTTTCTGAAAGTTGCCTGTCAAATTCGAAAATCTTTGTGGACGTATCGTTTAATTACTTATCTTTCGCATATTACGCGTGCCGTACCTCGGAACGGAATAGAGTTAGAGTTTCTCGGGGAACAAAACAATTTTCCGATAGTTTCGTGTAGTTAGTGTGAAAACTTAACAGGATTCGTAGAGCCTAGCCATTAGTCTAGGACGGGGGAACGCTTCTTCTCTCTCTCTCTCTCTCTTTCTCTCTCTCACTCTTTCAGGATGTATCACTGCGGGAAGGAGAATAAATTACAAATCTGGGCGCTACTTAGCGGAGCTTTAAATAAGGTTCATTACTTGGAAAAAGCCACTGCGTTAAACACAATAAAGCACGATTCAGATAAAAACAACATAGTACGCACAAGGGATAGCAATGGCGGAAGCAACCACTTAAGTAATGATTGTATCGTTACAATCGCATATAGAGTCACAATTGTAGGCTCGCATGTTTCAAGGCCGTGTCACTTGAGGTTTTATAGGCGACACGCTGTGTTACAAAACTGTTGGGCGTATTAATAGATTTTTTTTTAAATAAAGCATCGGTGGTTTTGGAAGGTATATAATTCGATGTAATTAGTTGTATGTTTTATTGTGCGATTTCGAGCCTTCCACAAAACAATTCGAGTTACATAAAAAGGCATTAAGCTATTGTATTTATCGGCGGACTGATTAAGAAAGCTATTCAATTGGGAAACACTTTCGCATTAAATAGCGGTAATTTTCAATTCACTCTATACAACAATCAGATTTTTCAATAACCTAGCGGTATTCAGAGAAAACAATGCAGATAATACTATTTCGTTCCGCGTGTTTGCGTTTGCGTGATATTGATAACGTATAATTGTTATCAGTACCATATGGACAATATGAACGGAAAATCAACTACACATACGTGTATCGTTGTAAAGTATTATTCCATTTCTCGATGAGACTGTAAAACAAAATAATTCAGGAACACAAAAACGCAAATAATGTATCTCTCGCTTAAGATTTTGTGATGGCCGACATTAATCGACAAATTTAATTGCCTATATGAGTATAACATATATCGTATCAAGCAAAGTGGGAGAAACGCCTTCGGTATAAAAGTTACCCACGTGCTTAACAAAGTCCTACTGCTTAGCATTGCGCGATCATTCTTCGTTGTGCTCTCGAGACTGTTAGACGTGTGCCGATTCGTAACAGTGCTTTAACAATATCGTTTCCGTGCGTGGTGAAAGATGGCTTCTGTATTTTTCACGCTTCTCACAGGACTGTTGTTGCTATTGTGCTTTTATTTGTATTTGAGATACAACCATTGGAAGAGAAATGGAANTCCTGGGCCACTTGTTACCCGTAGCAACGAAAAGAATACATTTTGCCGAATTTATTCGAAAAGTATACAACGAAAACAAAGATCGCAGTATGGTTGGGATATACAACGGAACAACACCAGCGCTAATTATCCGAGATCCCAGTATAGTGAAAACCGTGCTGCAAAGTAACTTCTCGAGCTTCCACGAAAATGCGTTCAATATCGACCCAAATTTGGATCCCCTTGCGGCTAAAGATCCGTCTCTCTGCACTGGAGAGGCATGGCTGAACGCAAGGAAACGTCTAACAAACGCGTTTTCTAACATCAGATTGAAGGTTCTCTTCGCAGCTGTCAACGGGGTGTGTAAGAAATTCGAAGATTTCTTGAACAGGCAACTAGAAACGAAGAACAAGTACGAAGTCGAACTGAAACCGTTATTCTTAAGATTCACCGGCGAAGTCGTGGCGAACGCTGGTTTAGGCATCGAAGGTTACTGTTTCGAGGACGAAACGACTGCCAATTCCTTCGATCAACTTATTGGCAATATGTTAACCGCGTCACTATCGAATATAATTTGGCAATACTTTCCCGCTATTGGTCGTTTGTTGAAACTCAAAGTACTTCCTAAACAATTGGACCAATTCTTTAGAAAAGTCGTGGCAGAAAATTTAGAAATCAGACGAAACGAGCCGATATACAGGAATGACTTCCTTCAATTAATGATCGACATGGAAAAAATAGGGGAGAAAGTCGACGAGGAGGCTATAGTAGCTCATGCACTTTCCCTCTACCTCAATGGAACCGAGACATCCAGTCTTACCCTAAATTACGTTGGATACAACTTGGCTGTTTATCCAGAGATTCAAGAAAAGGTGAGGCAGGAAGTGATATCTGCTATCGCAAAACACGGTGGTTTGACGTACGAGGCATTGAAGGAGATGACGTATATGAATCAAGTGATCAGTGAATCTCAAAGATATCACTCACCTGTAGGTTGCTTGTCTAAAATGTGCACGGAAAAATTCGAGCTGCAAGGCTCCGATGGATTGACCTATCGAGCGAAACCCGGTACGCATATAATCATACCCGTTCACGCACTACATAACGATCCAAAGTATTGGCCGGATCCAGAAGTTTTCGATCCGGAACGATTCAACACAGAGAGAAAGCAAACTATAGAAAAAATGGCATTCCTTCCTTTCGGCGAGGGTCCAAGAATTTGCGTTGGTATTAAAATGGCTATGCTACAAATGAAGACGTGTATGGCTAGTTTGCTGCGAAACTACAGACTGGAATTATCACCAAAAACGCGAGTACCATTGAAAATATCGCCGAAGTATCTCCTGTCGGAAGCGGATGGTGGTGTGTGGGTTTATATCTCTAAGCTTTAATGTTTCTAAAAAATTCATAATCATGTTTATATAATACAAAATTGTACTGTACGATGCCCAATTATTTTTTTTGCTATGTTTGCTATTTTTGTATGAAAACGTGTCTCTATACACGGAAATAAAAAGATAATATATTTGTTTCTACTACGTTGGTTGTTCTTTTAGTAGCAGATGAAAATAAAAAGAAATTACCATGATTCTATTATTCGTGCGTACTTTGTGATGATTTAAGATTCCTTATTATATACATACATCTTATATTATATCTTGTTGCGACGGGATATTTGGCGTTATTGGATGGGTATAGAAGTTGCGTAACCTTTGAACGCGATATGAGCATGGAAGACGAATAAATAGAATAAAGCAAATGATGAAAGACATGTCGAGTCATCGAGAGTATTTCGAGTGCTGATCTACATCCCGTTTATAAGGAAGGCAATTGTTCGAATTATAGGACTGGTTTCCCTTGATCAGCATCGTTGTACAAGTACAATGATTTCGTCAAATATATACTATGTATATACCTATATTACGTAATATATACACATTCTATAATTTATATGTATCTCGTATTATTTGCCACGCAACTTATGTGTAACCTGTTACCCTGTTTACTGGTTCGTCCCTTAATCAGGCATTTTTCAAATCTGTGAAATGCAGCAGTATAAATTCCACGTTTCAAATAACGTGATTATTAATGTTCATTTCCTACTTTTTAAGTTTTAGGTAAAAAGGTTAGAAGTATGTAGTTTTTGTATCTGAGGTATCAGATATGCAGAAGATCTTGAAGGGATAAAGAAGAATTATTTTCTAAATTATTCATTCGGAACGCTTCGTTATTTCATTACACTGTCAAACGGTAAATGGCGAAATTACGAATTCGTCAATTTGAGTTCAAACGAAATGATACGTAAAAAGAAGGCAGGTTGACAAACAAGAGATGGACAATCTGAAAAATCAGATAATTCGTTTATTGCATTTAGAAATGGAATAGAGTAAGAGTTTCTCGGGAAACAAAACAGTTTTCCGATAGTTTCGTGTAGTTAGTGTGAAAACTTAACAGGATTCGTAGAGCCTAGCCATTAGTCTAGGACAGGGTAACGCTTCTTCTCTCTCTCTCTCTGTCTCTCTCTCCCACTCTTTCAGGATGTATCACTGCGGAAGCAGAATAAATTACAAATCTGGGCGCTACTTATCGGAGCTTTAAATAAGGTTCATTACTTGGAAAAAGCCACTGCGTTAAACACAATAAAGCACGATTCACATAAGAACAACATAGTACGCACAAGGGATAAGAATGACGTAAGCAACCACTTGAGTAATGATTGTATCGTTACAATCGCATATAGAGTCACAATTGTAGGCTCGCATGTTTCAAGGCCGTGTCACTTGAGGTTTTATAGGCGACACGCTGTGTTACAAAACTGTTGGGCGTATTAATAGATTTTTTTTTAAATAAAGCATCGGTGGTTTTGGAAGGTATATAATTCGATGTAATTAGTTGTATGTTTTATTGTGCGATTTCGAGCCTTCCACAAAACAATTCGAGTTACATAAAAAGGCATTAAGCTATTGTATTTATCGGCGGACTGATTAAGAAAGCTATTCAATTGGGAAACACTTTCGCATTAAATAGCGGTAATGTTCAATTCACTCTATACAACAATCAGGTTTTTCAATAACCTCGCGGTATTCAGAGAAAACAATGCAGATAATACTATTTCGTTCCGCGTGTTTGCGTTTGCGTGATATTGATAACGTATAATTGTTATCAGTACCATATGGACAATATGAACGGAAAATCAACTACACATACGTGTATCGTTGTAAAGTATTATTCCATTTCTCGATGAGATTGTAAAACAAAATAATTCAGGAACACATAAACGCAAATAATGTATCTCTCGCTTAAGGTTTTGTGATGGCCGACAATAATCGACAAATTTGATTGCCTAGATGAGTATAACATATATCGTATCAAGCAAAGTGGGAGAAACGCCTTCGGTATAAAAGTTACCCATGTGCTTAACAAAGTCCTGCTGCTTAGCATTGCGCGATCATTCTTCGTTGTGCTCTCGAGACTGTTAGACGTGTGCCGATTCGTAACAGTGCTTTAACAATATCGTTTCCGTGCGTGGTGAAAGATGGCTTCTGTATTTTTCACGCTTCTCACAGGACTGTTGTTGCTATTGTGCTTTTATTTGTATTTGAGATACAACCATTGGAAGAGAAATGGAA
>JACXIK010000057.1:796125-1000295 GCA_014737385.1 Bombus superbus
CTGTTGGAGGCGTCTCGAAGTAACCGGGAATCGCTGAAGGATCGGTACAACAACCCGAGGAACGCGTCGAACCTGAGATCAGGCAAGGAAGTTGTTAACGGCAGGGTGTCGAGTAAATCATCGCAGAAGAACAACGTGGATGCCAAGGAACCAGAGAAAGAGAAAAGCCTCGCGGTGTCCGAGGAAGTACATCCACGACCTCCGATTCGAAGAAGAAAAGAGTCGAAAAATAGGAGTAACAGCGACACGCACGCGAATGGCACTGTTGCCGACGATACCGCGACGAACGATATCGTTCCACAGGATTCGAAGAACGTCGCGATCACGGAGAAAGAAATCGAAGCATCGTCGAACGACGACGATCGTTCGAACGTCGCTAGTGCCACGGAAGATTCGAAGATCAAAGCGAAGGAGCTCGACAGACCGGACATCCTGGATGGTCTGTTGAAAGAGTCTGACCGGCAACTGGCAGATCTGAAATTGGACTTGCACGAGAGAAGAAGATCGCGAAGTCATTGGCGAGGGTTCGTGCAATCGATGAGGCTACACGACGTCGAACTTCATTCGGACAGCGAGGATCAACGAAAGGGTGAGCGAGTCGATGTTTGCTCGCACTTTACATTAGCTATAACTTTAGGTATTCGAGAAGAAAAAGTTTATCGTTGTTCATGGATAAATGAGATTGTTTGACTGTTTCGCAATACCGATACAACGCGTCAAAGATAATTTACGCCCAAGAGACTCGGCTTTCGAAAATCGACGATAATCAATGCTCGTATTCAAAACAACTTTGAACTTTATCGTTTCGCTCGTCTCGTCGAAATTTCCTCTGACGGTCCATAAAAGAGCATTCGAGTTCGCGTATAATACCGATGAACGCACACGAACCCGGTGCCAGCGTTAAGTGAGATTTATTGAAATATCTGCTGGTCATTTTGATGACCCCCTTTGGTCACGTCCTTGCGTTGCATAAAGGGCACGTTTCATAAACCGGTAGATCGCATTAGCAACGTTTGCCGAAGTTTAAAATTACAACCAGCGTGGCCATTAATCCCTTAGCTCGGGGCACCCCTATTTTTAGACGTTCGTGGGGTCCCTTTCTCGCTCTCGTTGCTAGTGCAGGTCAGGGTAGCGTATCCCTAATAACATATGTGCCAACATATGGATTTAGCTAGGACGAACAGACACGCCAGATTCTTCGCTTTTGTAGCACAGCTCGAGAACGACGACCGTTCGAGCTTTCTAGCGTTGTTCCACTTTATCGGCTGATCGTTTCTCCGTGTAATTCATCGCGAAACAAGATGAGCACACTCTCGAAAATTTCAAATTCGCCTATTCTAAAGGCTTGATGATCGTGGCGTGTAACGTTTTTGGTACGCCGTGCGATCGTTTTACCAATGATTAGAGGTTGTTTCCTCGATTCTCACGGCACAAATCCACCGTGTATCTAATTTCTCTTTGGCATCGATTCTCGTACAGGCCATTTACTTCGATTCCGTGATGAAAGTCTCGAGCGGCAACCGACCGTTTGCTTTTTTCCTTTCGATGCACGGTGATCCTTATCTGTCGGTTATCTTGTGTACACGTGGATTTACTTTGTCTGTGCTTACGCGCATGAAAAAGGAGGCCTGTTCTGACGTTTTTCCACGAAAATACCTTATCGCGTTACAATTTCGGGTTTGCTCGTAAAATTCGATGGGAAACGGATTTGGGTTTGGCGATGCTCGCCTTTCGAGTGAAAAAAGAAACCTTACGAGGAGGTCGAAAATCTAAACTACTCTTGCTTCTTTCACCGTTTCGTAAGATACACTCGATAAATCACAGAACTATCGCGACGTTCAAAATAAACGATTAAGTGGCACATCGTTTTCGCGTATCGTGTTAAATACCTGTTCGCAATGCTTTAATTCCACGCGCGTCGCTCAGGTCGAACGTGACTGCACATTTACAAAATTAACGAATTTCTGGTGCACATTGGCGCGAATGAAATTTCAGAAACGAACGTACGCAGTACGCTTGCACGTATACGTTAAAGGAGCCTGTGAATTTATTAAGAGTCCAATGACACGCGATCGATTCGATCGCCTCGCCGGGCAACGCTTTTACCCGCAAACCTCGTTGTATACATCGGTATTTACCTCGTCCTGAGCGGCTTTATAAAAATGATTACGCAAAAATGTTGCGCCGACTCGACGGCTCTTGCGTACATGTAATCTTGCGTCATAATCGCGAGGGACGCGGGTAGCGATAAACGTTTACGAAACATTCGTCCTACGAATAATCGAACGAACTCTTGCGATTTCGCCCTTTTAAGGGTTCTTTCGATTTCGTTCGAACAACTTGCGGAATTTCTGACGAGTTGACAGAGACGGTGACCGAACTCAAGGTAAACGATACGCAAGGCAAATGGAACGCAATGCAAAAAGCACGCCTGCTGGCCATCATTCGCCGTGAACGGATTACAAATCCTTCTTGCGGCGATCGCCGACCGGAAGAACAGCAGATATCTTGAGAGAACAATAGGCCGTGCATTCGATAAAGATTCTATAGACGAACCGATCGATCGGTGTGCATCGATGATGCGGTGTGGCTGGCTGATGCGCTCGAAATGCTTAGACGTTCTAACTGCACAAGACAAACCCACGCATCATGGGTGTATATAGAGGCGGTAACGGCCCTTGCCCTTGAGTCTACGCCCTAATATTGATCTAGCGTTCTTCCTGCCCCTCCATGGTGGCCCATGGTGTGCGTACAATGAAACGTAGGCTTCTTCCCCTCGCCCCTCCATCGACCAGCACAGCAGACCCATCAATGCCGCCGTAAGTCCGGCGTATGGGCCGATGTTGCGCTGCTCAGTGCAAATCTAGCTGCCAAACCGCTAGCATTTTTTAACGCCGATCGAATCGATGCTATTCGCGTTGTTCGCGCGTATCGGTATCTTCTCATTTCCCATCTGCCTCGTTTTATCTCCTTTCCCCTTCCCTCCCCCGCCGCCTTCCTTCGTTCTTCGTCTTTCCAAGTACTTCCGTTCTTGTCCGAGTATCCTTTGCGGTTTAGAGTCGAGCGACCACCGATGCTCGTTCTAAACATTCTTTTATTTTGCCTCTCGTTTAACCGTGCCGTTTCTTAACCGTGCTGCGAGTTCTACGTGTTGGGGATTGAATACCGACCGCACGCGTTCTTCCAACGAGGCCGGCTACACATTATCGAACTTGGTCGATACGCGCACGCCGTTCCTCGTCGTATTCCTCTTCGTCCCATTCCGGCCTGTCGTCGACGTGCCGACCAGCGTCCTCCGGGCGTGCCAAGTTGTTCAGTGCAGACGCGATCACGCGGTCGGATGCACACGCGAGTCTGTTACCTCCGGAGATGGTGCTCTGTGACGTCTGCGACAACAAAGGTGAGAGATCTCTTCTTCGATAAGCATGGTAACGCGGCCGTGTCCTCCCTCGGTAGAGAGATTTCAGCGAGCGAACGCTTAACCTTTTGCTCGGTTGCTTCGGTGAAATTTGACGAGCTTACGTAAGATACGATAATCTCGCGCATCGTGCAACAACGCCAACATTTTTGTAACAAACGCGGTTAAATCGCGACCGCGTAACCGCGCGTTCGTTCCGAGTTGACCTAGATGATGTTTGTATATTTCACGTGCGTTTTTCTCTATCGGTATTCGTGTCGCGGTGTTCGTTGTCATCCAATTGAAGCGACGTTCGCAGTAAATTGGCACGAAGCAACGTGCTTCGAAATAGATCTACGAGGATTCCCGTGTTTTTCGCCGGTACGCTTCGTGTTTTCTCGGCAACCGATATTCGATATTGTTCGATCGTTGTTCGACGAAAGAAGGGCATTCCGCTCCGAAAGGTGAGAGAAATCTGTGTCGAACTCCGTGGTAAATGCCTGACATTTTCACCCCGGCGCGTTCAACCGCGTTTACCCGTTCAGCGAGACGCCACGACTACGCCGGCTCAGTCTTTTGTCCGCCGAATTTTTCTCTCTTTACTCAGTTGCTACGAATGCTAAAACTGTACGCCGATTGGAATAACCCGAGCTTAAAATGTCAAAACTTTTACAAGATGCGGCGTGTTCTAGGAGTTGGCTATTTGCGAACAAGTCACGTTCCCTTTGGCGAATTAACGTTTTTCGGCATTACGCATTTACTTTACGTTCTGATCGTTTGATCTCGGATGCCACGGTGGATCGCTGTACACCGTACTCCCCTTCGATGTTTATCACCGCCCTTATCTTCATTCTTACGTTGGTATACTCTCTAATAATTTTCCGCCACGACGATAAGATCAAATCTGTTCGGTCGTAAGTCCGAAATAGTTGTTACATTAATAAAATTACGTTTCTCGTTTTTGCTTCCGTTTATTTTCGTAATTAGGCCGAACACTTTACCGACAAAACGTTGATAGAATTCCATATATTTAATTCGTATACAACTTCGCCAAACATCGAACGAAATGTAATACTCATTTTGCACGTTTTGCGTTCTCGACAATTTCCAGTAATTTGGAACTATTTGAAATAGACTCGAAATATATCTCGCCGATGGTTCTGTTGCGCGAACATGCCAGCGTCTCGCTATTGTATATACGTAAGTGCAGCATTGGGCGTGCCATAAATTCCGTTCCGAGAAGAGTCCGATTAAAACGGCAGACTAAGCGGCTCTGAAGATTACGAGGACCCGACTCGGTGTAAACAAGCCTCGTTATGCACTTAATTACAAGCACTCAAACTATACGAGAGCGAGTGAACGAGCGTGCGCGCGCGCGTATACTGACGCACGAGTGTGCGAGGTTTGCTCGTCGACTGGGCTCCATTATTCGGGGAAGTTTTCTCACGCTCGGTCTTCTCTGTCCGAGCATGACTTATTGTAGCTCGGGAAACACGGGAAATTGATTTCCCGAACATTTTCGAAGAACCCTGCGCGTGTTCGGTTTCCACGAAGGCAATCTGTTTCGAATTTAGACGTGCCGCTAGAATCAAGAATCTGCGGCGATTTCAGAGAAATCGCTGACTTTTGTTCGCTCATTCGGAAGATAGTAAACCCTCGTTTACCGCTATTTATACTCGAGTGCGATAATGTCAAGCTAATAATCGATCGAATGTACGCTTTGTGCGAACGTTCTCCATTTAACGAAGCATGAACCAGCGGAAGCAGTCTCTTAACGTTAAAAATCGCTCCTTTTTTTTTTTTTAGTCTGAATTTTCATGTTTCGACTTCTTGGAAAATCGAAACGATTTCGGTACGATTGATTTATGTAGCTGAAAGATCAGACGGAAGATCATCGTACTGGCAGAAAATTACTTGCGTGCTTGATTACCGTATATGATTCACGGAGAAAATGGGACGACGCCGGAACATAGAAAAAGTAACCATTGTTCGTTGAGAAATGAAATGCGCGTTGATCGTTGTGAAGGCGACTGACGTCGAATCGAAGCAGAATGGCGTTTCACCAACAGGCGCCTGCTTATCTCGTTTTATTCCATAGGAGAGAGACGTTATCGTGGAAAAAATGTATCGGTCGTGTTATGCCACGATGTCTACGTCGCGGTGTGTATGCCAGCCGCGTGAAAAATTGTCATTCTAACTTCGTTTAAATCGCGTATGAAACGAGTATGAATTACGCGATTCTTTCCGTTTTATTTTGAAAGAGGGTGACTCTCTTTACTGTGTGACGAACACACGAGATAAATAATAAGCTAGAGACTGGCACGCGATGCGACGTTAATTTATCTCCTCGTACTTCGACTGCGTTTATTTTTCCGGGACTATGCGGTACTTTGGAATCAGATCTAAAACAGAAACAGGCAAACAAATACTTCAACCTGTCGCAAACTATCTGCTATCGTATAAATCAAGTTTTTGCGATTTTGTCATTGATACATAGTCCTCGAGATGGACTATTTATCGGTACTTTCTCTGTACTTAGAACAGGTTCGATTATATTACTCAAGACTCAACTTACCCGAAAGAAATATATCAACGTGGATAATATAGCTGTGCACAACGTACGAACAGTCTTCGAATTTTTCCTTTATCCGCGTAATTGTCTTTTAACCGCGTAAATTTCAAGTAATACGTCGAACAAACGATCCCATTGGGTACGACGACGTAGCTCGTCATGACATAACGTCGTATGGAAATAATTACCTTATTACCAAATGCAGCTATCTTAACATAAGCGATTAAAAAACGATCGGGATTAAAGTTTCCAGATATTTCGATTATAATCCCACAAAAAGCATTGGAAAGATTTCATCGCGGACATTCGAGCGAATGCTACGAGAAACATCGTACGTGAGAATCCGAGAGCTCGCTTCGTTCTTCGATCTCGTCGCTCCGCCCTCGTGAGCAGCCCTCATCGTTATCGCGTTCGGAGTTTCATCGATTGATTTCCGTGTTTTAAAGAAACATAAACGGGTTCTTTGTTCGAGCAAGCACAGTTCCTCGTCCCACGTGACATGTGATCCGACTGACGTCACATGTCGAATTACACCATAGGCCAACAAATTGCCATGGTAATAGAGTAATTCAATTCTCAGCGACCGTCAACCCTGAAATTATTACTTATAGCGTATTCCTGCAACGACGCGGAGCTTAATTGACGAAATTCCAAGAAGGCAGCCAATAAGATCCCCATAGGGAAGAGACACACACGGCTTATCTCGCCTGACAGTGTTCGCCTGTTGCGACAATTGACAACAGCGAGGATTTCGCTAAAAATGTAGAATCTTTCAGAGTCACGCAACGAGTAATAACACATCTCCCGGTGTGCAAAATGGAAAGCGGACAATTGCTTAATCGCGTGCTCCGTTTGGATGAATATCCGCGTAAACGACGGATCGAGAATCTTTTGTTCATTAGGAACAAAAGAGTAAATTTGACCATCGTCGACCGGTTCTCGAAGAAACGTCGGCCTATTGTGCCCGACAGAAAACTCGATGATTGGCTTCTTTCTCGCGAAGTGAAAGGAAGTTGAAAATTTGGTTGCTCGAATTTCTACACGAATTCGACACGAATGCAGTTTCGTATAAAACAGAAAAAAAAAGAAAAAGGAAAAAAGAAAAGAATAGAAATCGATTTAGCAACGCTCCAGCTAACCAATTAAACGATCCAATTTCAAAATTCTCTTCGTTAAAAGTTTCAATTTTTTAACAAGAACAAGGCATTCCACGGTACAATACTTGGTCGATAGTCTCGACCTTGCACAATCAATTGTCGTTCAAGTCTCAAGGAAATCTCGCATAATCACGGGAACACCGTTATTCGTTTTTTAACTGGAACGGTAATCGTTTAGTAACCAGCGACGCGTTCTTATCGATCGTTCGTTGACCGGATGCGAGCCACGAACTGTCCAGTTCCGTCTGATTGAAATTCGGTGTATAAAGATAGTACTTCCTGTCGAATGATCCTGTTCTTTAGTTAGCGAACGTTGACACCAGCGTTTTACAGCGTTCATGATCGTAGTAGCGGCCACTTAAAAAGCATTGTGCTCGCGCGCAGCATGCGCCACACTTCTTGAGTCTCGTGTAACGCGTTTTGTTCCGTTTCTCGTTCCCTTCCTCTTCCTGTCTTCGACCGGTTACTCTTTCGCCTCTCTCTCTCTCTCTCTCTCTCTCTCTTTCTCGTCTTCGTCTCGTTCGTTTAGTTCATTTCGCGCGACACTCTCGATTCGAGAGCCGCTCATAAATATTTAAGTAATATTTTACCGCGTCGACTGTAACGGTGTCGCGAGAAAGCTCGGGACTAGAAAGGTCGCGAGATAATTCGTCCGGAAACAGGGAACGAGGTATTCGCAGGCATTTGCGTCACGCGTCGTGCACCCGCACGTAATTCGTGCATTCTTTGAAAAACAACCTTTACGCGTTCTTCGATCAAAAATGGCCACTTTCGATTTTCATCCGGTTGGAAGAAACGCCGACTCGAACGCGCATTTCGATCGGCAAATAAAACCGATCGCGCGAAAAGAACGCGTCAAAGATCGCGCGGCTTTCCATCGTTGCCAATAATTAGTACAATTAACTTGTTATAATTGCAAGATCCAGTAAGAAGTAAACAGCCGTGAACTGCGCGAACGTAGAAAGCTACAGTTTTGCAGCGTTGTATAAACGTTCGCTTACGTGACGTTCTATAGAAACATATCGAAACGAGCATGAGATTTCCGACAGGATCGGCTTTGAAACGAGAAAATAATTTCTATTTAAAATACTTCCTCGTGGCTGCGACTCGATCTCGTCGACGAAACAGCGATAAAGAGCAGTTTTCCATAAAAGTTTACCTTCAGTGGCGGCTGTTCCGATGCGTCGCGACACGCACACGCGAGCCTGGAATAATGGTTATTTTATTACCCTGCTTTCAAGCTTCGTGACCGTCGTTACTTTCTCATTAGCGTTCGGTGCAATCTGCCGTTGCAAACGATACTTTTTCTTTTTTTTTTTTTTTTTTTGTTTTTTTTACCAATGTCGAAACGCGGAATAAACTTTGCGCCGCTTCTTGGTTCGAGGTCAAAGAATAATAGTTCGACGATGATTAAACCTTGTACTAAATCAGCGTTAAACTCAACTTCGCGCTCTATCGTTCGATTCGTGTTTCTCGTTGCAAGTCGAAAATGACGCGGAAGAACCTACGGACCCCGTTGTAGAACGTTCTTACGCTCTTAAAATGATCGAAGGACGCAAACGAAATTGCGAACGGCTACCGTATCGATTTGAACGACGTAATAACGTTCACAGGTTCGATAATGGACAAACGCGGGACTATGTAATGGCGGTAACGGCGGCAAGTTGAGAACTCCTTGCATAATTGGAGTCAACGATGCGTGCCGAGTGGCCTCAGCCATTGTCCGCATACAGTTAGTCGATTATTCCGCGGACAAGTTCCGAACTATTCATTCCGTCGACAAAACTGGTTGAACGAGTGACATGGAAACGGAGACAGCGTGTCGCACCTACGATAACTACGTAAATCGATTTCTATTTCTCTCTCTACGTTTATTTTAATATCCATCTGTCTGAAACTCCTCTTTCCTCCGAACTATTCTCGAATCGTTGCATCGTATTAATAAAACGAAGTTTCCGGAGATTTCGATCGTTTAATATCGTAGAGCGCCTTTGTCTTGGAAATTAAGCCATTCACTTGCATAATAATAGCGTAATTGGCTTTCACGGGTTACACGGCTGTTCTATTTACAAGGATAGTTTTGCTACTAAGAAGAAACTTTCTAACGGAGCTATTTCCTACTGCGTTCGATCTATCTTCCTTGCGCGAGATCGACGAGCGGAATTTACGCAGCAATCTGGAATTATCGAGGTCGAGCAATGGGAATCAGTATACGTAGATAACGTTTATTAGAAAACACATCGAGATCGACAGAGCCAAGCGTCGTATCGTTTTCGAGATATTTTCGAGTATCGCTTCGCTATGATGCGCATCGAACGTTGGCACGTTTCATACGACCAAGCGAACGTGGCGAAAGTGCGGCACGCGATATCTATTATCAGTGTCGAGTGCCCGAGCATCGCTCCTATAACGCGTCATTGGCCTTGCGCGATGCAAAAATACCAGTAATACGCCAACTCTGGAGAACTGTCGTCTCTCCTTCGCGAGACCCACGGTGAGACCGGAAGCGTTTGAAACGCCCGTCTACGCGCGCGCAATACGTATTCGAGTTACGTACATATTTCGCGACCGAAAAGTCGAGAATCTCGAAGATATTACGAAATCGGGACAGATAATGGAAAAAGAAGATTCGCAGGCACGCCGTCAGCCGAGCGATTAAAAACGAATTGCGTCGTAGTAGTGCGCTGACAGAACCGGAGGAAATTACGAACGAAGAGGCGCGGCGCGTTTAAGATATTTTTCAGGAAAATCGTCTAACCGATGACGAAACGTTCGATATTTTTTTATCATTGTCTCTCGAGAGTAGTCGGGATTCCAAGCGCGTTCTCTTTCTCTCTTCCCTCACTAAACGGTTCTACCGTTTACGCATTCCTCACGTGCACCAGACTACGCGCGTTTTCAACTGCGACTGGGTATACCTTACTCGTTCCTCTCGTTCTTGCTTCGTTCTAATCTCCGTTTTCCTCGTTCATCTTTACGTTTTTCCACGTTCTCCTGCATATTCTCTCTTCTTCGCCCTTTATTCGCCTTTCCACCGCGTTGACGTGTACGAGGAGAACGTTTACGCTCTGGCCGATCACCAGCTACTTTGGGGGATCTAATCGCTCCGGCGATGATGACATTTGCTACAAACGTTGAAACGGTCTCACGAACGAGTTTGATGTACGAGATAGACAAGACCTTGATCGATCGCGAGATATTGTTCTTACGTCTTACATCGTATATGTAGTAGAAGTATCTGTAATCTATCTCCTGGATCTTTCCTACTTATAAGATTGAGTAGTTTCGAGCACCTATCGATATCTGATCTATTTATATCGATTGATACGAATTATATCAAACACGGGACGCAAGACATCGATGATTTTTTACGGTCGATATGGAAGCATATGAAAAATCGAGAATTTTAAAAGACAGGGATTCGTACGAAAGTTCAATAGATCGGCGCATAATGCCAGCGACATTTACATTTCGCCGATTCATTTCCACACGTAAGAATGTACAATTTTCTGAATCTGCGTCGCGTTCTTTTATGTAATTATGCGAACGCGTAACGCTAAATATTCGGAACGAAAAGCCTTTCTGTATGCCCGTTCGAAACTATGTCACGATAGCAACAGTCGTACAAGGCGTCGAGGCACAATGAGCCATAGGAGAAATATTCACTCAACTTGAGCTCACGCGCATGTCGTTTCTTGTAAATGTAGTTTGAAATAGGTGAGCGCGTATATACAATGTATATATTCGAGCCGTACGTCTGGTTTATTTTGTTATTACGTGCGCAGTTGAGCAGCAGCAGTTGTTTCTAGAATATTTCCAGAGAGAATTATGCAAATAAGGAATTACTTCTTGTTACGATGACATACAGATTTACGACGTATCCTCTTAAGAAGTTAATATATTATAAATATATATTAAACCAACGACGGTGTTGATATATTTAATCGCTTTACTCTTTAATCTCACTCTATGCCACGATATCGTTTCTATCGTGCCCCTTTGAAACACACGTCACTAAATGCATCATTCCACAGCATGACTCATTCTTCACGCGTGTTTATCGCGTTTTACATACGCATCTTGCCCGTTTCGCGGGTTAAAAGATCCGAATAGAATATAGGTCAGTTCGAACCAATAGACGATATACGTTCGTCGTTGTTTCAACGTAGTCCTTGTAAACTGTAAACGGTCGCTTGTCTTCTCTCGACGATAGTTCTCTCACCTATGCACGGTAAGAATCAGAATTCGATCGACAACGTTCGAATTTGGCGCCTGTGGCATCTCGCTTTCACGCGCGAGACACAGAAAATCGCGCGTACCGTTAGAAAAACAATTTACGAAGCTCGTGAACGATCGGGATTGGCGTTGGTACGAAGATTATTGAACTCTGTACGCTTCGAACAGTTACGTCTCTGGCTACGCGCGTGTCCACCTTCCTGGCTCAACTCTCACAAAGAACGTACATTCACTTTATTGTAGAAAATAATGCAACCCGCCCCGACCATGAGGCGCACGAGTAGAATCGTATGTAGGGTGTGCATGCAGCCGTGATGCACATTAATAGGTACACATACGCAGGCTGTGCAGGGCTGCTGGCGTGTGTACGTCTGCTACGGAGAAACCGTTCACCAACACTCGACGAAGGGTTCCCACAATCAGTACACAATTGGACTACGAACGAGTGGTATATACGGTGAACGGAAAAGTGTTTGGCTCTCCGTTTTCCTTCTGGCTGCTTTGATTAAACGGCGCGAATCCGCCCCGTGGTAGCGAGCGGGATACACGCGGTTAAAGTGGAACGAGAATGCGTGAAATATGAAATAAAATCAAACAAGCTGTGCGAGCTTGTCGTCTCGGTCGTTGCGCGATGAATTTTTTTCCACTTACCGGTTCACGTATAATGCGTGCCACTCCGAAATGAACACGTTGGTTCTGGTTCGAAACGAAACGAAATTTTTCATCGTTTATCGAAAGGAATATTTCAGAGAAATTTTCTGCGTTTAAGCATCGTCGTACACGCGGCGCGCCGTTGCTTCGTAGTCGTTCAAAATTCATAGAGGAATGGCGAGTAAGAATCGTAGTTGTCGATCTGTCGCGTGAAATGGGAGTGTTCCTTCGCTGGTCATTGCCAAGTTATGCAAGGAATTCGTATCACGAAAGGTCGAAGGGATGGAGCATACGCTCGATACTTTCTTCCGCGTCACCCTGTATGCACAGGTACCAAGCTGCACACGTGTATACAGTCTGTTACGCACACGCACGTAATGCCTTACGCACACGGCTAACCGTAAACCTCCAGTCTTTCAGTTCATGTCGAGACCGCGTACAGTGTGGACTCCTGTGGTTTTTCAAATTCTGGTTCAAGCGTCGCGTCGCGTCGGTACGGACATCGGTCGCGCTCGGTTTTTCGCGTTTCCGGCTTCGTTCATCTTCTATTTGTTATCACACCGTTTGATCTTCGACTCCGACATCTTGATAGCATGCTGGCGTTGATCCTTGGTTTCTGTTATTTCTACGCCGAGCTGCTTCGTTTGGAGCTGCAAATGCTCATACATCCGGACGATTGCAAGCTGTCCAAGTTCTTGCTGTAACGGCGAAGACACGAAGAGGAAGAGGACAAGGCCTGTCGCGTCGAAACGCGGAACGGATTTATCTTGGTCGATGGATCGAGCGAGATTATCAGGAACATCGACCCATTGCGAAACGAGCAGATACTCCGCCGTGTCCTTGATGTTTTTTTTCGGTCAATCTGCTCAAAGTTGGCCCCACTTTTCGCCGCAATCGATACCAATTCGCGCCAAGTTCGTCAATGTCGGCAAATTTTAATTAACGCTCCACGCACACAGAAGCATTTCCCCGTTAAAATATTGATTTCGCGCACCGTCGATGGTGGGTGTCATTCCGCAACAACGTAACCGATAATGAACGCTGACTCTCGTTACTCGAGCCGCAGCACGTTAAAAATGAACGAGAAACTAGGATTTTGATAACGCGCGTTACTCACGCGCGGTTTACACCTTGCTAAATCCGGCGACGTGAATGAGCGAAACACGAAACACGAAACATCGGGGGAGGCTCTATCGATTGACACGCTGGATCTCTTTCAGTTTCATCGTCGACTGTATACGCGTATAGTTCGCACGAATACCAGGAAAGGGTAACGTGAAATATTAGCACGCGTCGAAAATTTTCATTTGTTCGACGAGTTTTCGTTTGCAACGCGTACGAAAGGTTCGAGGATACTCTCTGTAATCTATGGAAGACACAACGACGCAAAGCGCAACGTCCGGTGTTCGGTGCGGAACGAAAAAGGCCTCGCAAAACCGGGCGCATCCGCAGATACGTCGACAAGTGAAAGTGCATTTTGTAAGATGACTGTAACTGCGGATAATGGCGTGTGCAGCCGCCACCGACGCCCCAGTATGTCAGCAACGATCGTCGAGGGCAACGGCGCGTTCGTCTCTTCTTTCTTGTCGTCGTCGTCGTCGTCGTCCTTATTGTCATCGTCGTCATTGTCGACGTTGTCCTCGTGACACGTTGCCGTTCAACATGGATCGTCTCCAAGTGAAAAAACGACGCGCAGTTGCAAACGTAATTAGTCGATCTAAGCTCAGTGACCTTGCGACCATGCTCTTCATCGATCTCCATTAATTATTCATGACGTTGACTTTCTTCCGTCGCTGAAGAAAACCACGAGTTGGTGGTTATGCGCGTGCTTTCTCCAAGGTCGTCGGAGCTACTACCGCACGAGGAGGAAGAGGAAGTCGAAGGGGCATGACCCTTCAAGGAATCGGTGAAAGGAACAGGACTCGAACAACGTCGATCGTCTTTTATAGTCACGTGGGTTCACCAACGACGACATGGAAACTATATTGAATTGTAATTGAAGAAGTTTCTAGTTTTCTGAAAACATAGCTACGCCCTGTTTTGTTTAGATCCTACGAAGTGTGGCCGATGTAGATCCGATTGCGCGATATCGATACGAACGTCGTTGCTCTCTTTTTAAATATTCACGAACGATCGTTCCAATGATAACGTTATAGTTATCGATGCAATTTTATTTCTTTTTCTCCGTGTCTCTGTTTCTTTTCGATCAAGATTCAAGTTTATCTTCGATAAATAACGACAGGTCGTTCCACTTCGCGCAGGCAACAGATAACTGTTTCCTGTCGTTAACTCCGATGATTAAGAAGCCGTCTCTCTTTTCTCTATTTTTCGAAGCAATTTTTGGCCGTCCTGTTTCGTTAACGAGCCTCGACGCAACCACTCGTCGGAAGATAACGCATCCTGTGGCTGCTAGTCATGCGAAATTTTCTTGTTGATGTGTTACAGACCTGAATTTGTGGAACAAGAGTATCAGTCAACGATGGAGGAAACTGAGAAGGAGATGTTCGGTTCAGGAGACTTCGGAACCTCAGGAGGCTCTGATACAAGGCGGAACGACCCAGGGGGTTATTCAACCAGTGAGGTCCAGCCCGACTAGCAGAGAGTCTTCGCCTGCTGCCAAAAGTCTTCAAGATGGCAGCTCACCGAAGAAATTGTTACAAACTAGCTCCTTAAGACTGCCAGGTAGTTTTACCTACACCCTTCTATTTACATTCGCACGAAATTCGCATTACCAATTCCAGTTACGAATTCGAATAGCAACTAACGTTCGAGCGTTGTTTAGGTACCACCAAGGGTATCGCTGACATTCAGCACGTGTTACGAAGCAAGTTCAGCAAGATAAACGCTGGCATCCGAAAGAGGAAGGCTCTGAGCGTGACGGAAGTGTTCTCGCAGAAGGATAACGCGTCGAATTTCTACGTGCCCAGTCCCTTGACCTCCTCGAGTAGTCAAAACTTTGACGGAGAATACGATTCTAGCGAACCGACCTCCCTTCCACCCTATCCCTTCCACGACAATCTCGAGACGCTCGCAGAGGGCAGCGTGCCAAATTCTCCGAATTGCAGCAGCCCATTGACCAACAGCAACAAGACGTTCACGTATTCACAGAGCAGCAGCACTTACGATTCTCCGGTACTGAGTCACGATCATAGCCAAAAGGACGCGTACGAGAACGTGTTGTACTCCAATTCGTCTCCCGGTTGTTGCCCGAGGTCCAGGGGCATGTTACAACGGAGCAATTCCGAGAATCGTGACGCCGCCAGACAGCAGGATCACTCGTACGAAAATGTTCGTTTCCAACGAGGTCATAGGTCAGACCTGACACCATCCGTCACACCCCATTCCGACAGGCATTTGGCGAGGAGCAACTCGGAGACGAGGGATCATCATTCGTATGAGAACGTCCACTTTCAAAAGAACTCGAAGCATAGAAATCAGTCTGACTCGTCGTTCGAGGAGATTCACATACCGAGGGTGACGCCCAGAAAGAGGGTGACCGACTTCAAAGTCGGTGGACAGGTGAACAATTACTCCAACGGGCCTGGTTCCCCGTGTATGAATAAAGAAGAGGGGCCGTCCAGCTTGGGAGCTGACAGAAGCCCTGGCAAGAAGACAACCAGACGAATGAACAGCAGAAGCGTCGCTAATATTCCTAGTTCCTCCGGTGCCGGTTTGAAGACCTGGCAAGTGAGTAAAAGGACGAAAAAAGAAGATTCTCTCTTCCTTTCATTGTCACCGATCGTTTATTATTCGTTATTTCCCTGTTGCTTTTCACAGGGTACGCAAGATACGGACGAAGGCCTGAATACCGACTCCGAACTCGAAGACATCGACGAAGCTGGCGAGGGCGAAGAGTCGAGATTCTGCACCCTACCGAGGCCAGGCAAGGGTGGCGCGTCATTCACGATACTGACTGCCAGATTTCTAAAAGGTCCTGGACACAAAGGACTTGGTTTCAGTATCGTCGGCGGTACGGATAGTCCTCGAGGAAACATGGGAATCTACGTGAAGACAGTCTTTCCTAATGGCCAGGCTGCCGATCTTGGAACCGTCAAAGAAGGTACGATACCGTCGTAATTGTCGCGACACTTTGAACGTCTTAATGCAATTATCGTCGATTCGAGATGAAACGAAATATCGTGTTCCAGGGGACGAAATTTTGTCGATAAATTCGAAACCTCTTCACGGTATGACGCACGCCGAGGCGATCGCCGAGTTCAAGTCCGTGAAAGCCGGGGACGTGGTACTGCACGTTGGACGTCGCGTCAACAGAAAGAAAAGAGACTCCTTGACGTTACCACCTGCCGGCCCGGCACCTCGTCAACAAGTCAAGTGAATCGTTGATCTCCTCCTATCGCATTCCGTGCGAAAATATATTACGTTTCTGTTTCGCATTTAAGCGCTTCGGATGCGCGCGGACAAAGAATTCCGACTTATCCAAGGACCACCATAGCCTATGTCTGCGAATATGAATGTTTTCCTTTTATTAGCTACTGTTAACAACGCGAACGGGTCTGCGTCGACCCTGCGCAACAACGAACCAATCTTATTTTTCGCTATCTTTTGGTAAACATTTCGGTTGTGCACGTGCGTTTCAGAATGTATACGGGACAGCGTCGCTTCGTGAGCAGATATAGATGATTACGTTTTGCATTCGTTATTTTAGCGTTTATTGTTCGAGGCCCTCGTGTCGACGGTGATGCGATTAAAAAGTGCGAGACTAGTATTCGAACGTCGCGTGGCGAAAGCAATTCAAAGCGGTGGGCCGGAGAAGTGTACGATATACCGACAAGGCGATGCTATTGAACGAGGCTTAAGCTCGCGCCTGTCTCCGTGGAAGTATTTTCGAAAATTCAATGGTAAATTTATCGGGAGAGGTTCCTATTTTTTGCCAATAACAAAGATCGTATATGGTTCTTCGGACGGAAGAGGCAAAGCGAGACATCTCGATGCGAAAGATAGCCAACGAGCTATAGACAAATCAAAAATGGTATAATCTTATAATATCGTACTATTTACTCGTATTCGATGTATCGATATATTTAATCCCGATAACGTTTAATTATTCTATCAATAATCAGCGAAGTTACTACTAGCGCTATCAGCTGTTTAAGGCTCTAGCCTTCCAACTTTTTTCTCTCGTATTTAACTTTTCACAAGCATAGAGCGTATTTTTGTCAAAATTTATTCACGTTTTAATCCTCGTACGGAGTCTATTTTTTCAAAGTGATCTCGATGTTAAAATATCGAAACCGCGCGAACACGGACAAGGAAAGAATGCCGAGCCTTCCGGTTCCAATAGCTAACAAATTACCGTTTATTTTTGTAACGCGTGTGAGTCGTCATGGGAGAGAACGAAATCTGTCGCACGAAACATCGAACGCACGTTGATCTATCAACGAATTGAGAGAAAACAAAGCTAAAGAGGAAAGCAAATGTAAAAGAACGATGCTCTTGTCGTTCGGGGCGCTGCAATCTCTGAAATGGCCTGATCGAAGGGACGCGCATAACAGGATGTCCAATTTTCCACATTGCCGCGAGCAAGGTTCGAATTATTTTTTAACTACCTTTGCATAGAGTAACGATGATCGCCCAAAGATGAAACCCAAAAAATATTTTTACTACGAGAAGAACGAGACGCGTTAAACGGAGAAACGCATATCTATAGATTAGAGTATGTATATATATATATATATATACTCTATATATATATATACACACACACACACACACACACACACACACACACGTATGTAGAAATTTATATTTTGACGAATCGAACGAGATGCGTTTATTTTAAGGCAAAGAAATTGTTATTAGTATCTAGTCCATCTGTAATATCTTCCGTTTCATCAGAAACATTTCGATTCTTTTCTTTTCTTTTTTACTCCTTTCTCTTATCTTATTATAGGTATCGATATTGGGAAAATATGCGAGAAAGAAAAAATATATATATATACACACACATATATATACCTATCTGTACGGTGATATACGTATAATTATATATTTCTTATATCGATTTTTCAAAGTGTAACGAAGCCAACGTGAGCGATCAATAAATTGGACTTGAAGGTATCGCCTGCCGGACGATGTTATTTCTTCGATAATATATTTCATGACCGTGTTGTGTGACCGTCGGAGAATTTGAGTCTGGTCTGTTGTCCGTGGAGCAGTTAATAATTTTAAAACGATTGCAAAAAGGAAACGTACTTACGCGAGGTTCGAACTATTTAACACTTTGACGGAACAATAAATTGGAAAAGCAAGTTTGAACAAACGTACTTAAGAATCAAAATAATGAATAACGGTTCGAATTAACAAACGAGAAAGGATAAATTGGGATTCTAATCTTCGTTGTTTGATACGCACACATCCTCCGTTTTCAATCCAATTAAATTACTCGAAGTCGATAAAACCGAGTTAACCAGAAACAACGAGCGTTTCGTGCCTCGGCAATGTTCCTTCTCGTAAAAGCAAATGTAAATATGCAAATTAACGAACGTTTTTACGCAGCAATCAATGATGATTCTCAATTATGGCAGTTGATCGATATAATTTCTTATCGAAATCCCTTTGTGTTCGGTGCTGAACAATTCATATTTGCCGCGTCAAAATTCACTTCGTGCAGAGTCACAAAGCTACAGTGGCGCGTAACATTCCTGAAATTGTGAAATTAACGCGGAGAAATTCATCTTCGATATTCTCTTTCTTCCTTAACTTAGAATTTAAGTTTAATTAAAATTCTTAAACTGAGAATCCATATACGTAGTTGCATCAAGAGCAAATCCACATATATATGTATGTGGATTTATATATGTGGATTTATATATATCTTCTTCGTCTATCTAACAGATCGCTGTATCGTAGTTCCCAGTGAAATGGAAAATGCTCGCTGCGAGATCGACTTGGGGAGACGTAGACAGAATGAGACGAACGTATCGAACCGTTTCTTTTTGGCTTTATTAACCGTATATCCGTGTCGACGATGTTACAAAGAACGATTATAAAAATTGACTCGTTCATTCGTTCGTAATTTCTACCCTGTTGAATGACTGATCCTATACTTGATTCGAACACGAGCTAATATTCCAGCGCGACCGATCGAAGATAGTATTTCCACGATCAATCGATCATCTACTAAACTCGCGCGTACGACAGAAATGCCTATCTACTGTACACGCGTGTCAGGCAGCACGGTTATCTCTTTTACGATAAAAGAAACATATAACAAAATATCTATCGCTCGATGACATGTATGTCTGTTTAACGATATATGTGTATAGATGCAACTCGATGTTGTCGCATGGATACGAACTACTTGCAGGATATTACCGTACGTTTTCTACTTACTATGCGGGGTCGAAAATAAATAAATAGTTCGCACGATGGAAACGAATTTGCGGCGATCGTAACTGCATTCCCTTGAAAAAGATTCGCTTACGCGTATGCCTTGTTTCGCCCCTGCCCATTTAATAATTGCCGATTATCGTCGTTTATTACGTGCGGCTAAACTCGTCGTGTATCCGGCGATCCTCGCAGAACAGCGAGCGTGTAGTAAAGTCATTAGCGACACTTGAAGCAACAGAGACTTCGCGGAGAGAGGAAAAGAGGCGATCACAATCGCGAGAGATCATTCAGACGGAGCTGATGAGAAAGCGGTCAGTCTTCTCGAAATGAACGAACGATATCACCGATTAATCTGGCAGAGTGTGGTCGTTCGTTGGTTAGTCGAATTCATCGAGAATTAATAAACAAGCAAGAGGAATAAAGAAATACGAGAGAGGGAGAGAGGGAGAGAGAGAGAGAGAGAGAGAGAGAGAAAGAAGGCAACGATAATAACTCTGCCTTAACTCGTCATGAGAATACGATCTACGTGTGAGATAGCCTAAACTCTACATTTTAATTATCATCCCCGATCGATCGAGTCGAACGAGAAACAAACACGTTTCAGATCTCGTTCACGTGCTGATGAATATTGTATGCCCTTCCGCCTCTTCTGGACTCCTTTGGCACCACGGCCAGATGTTGCGTTTCGATCTCCATCTGGTCGATCCTTCTCTCGTTCGAGCTCTTCTCCGACGAGAATAATTCAGAGGGTTTCGAATAAACGAACGTCGTTTCAGCTCCGTTCGATTGGCCAATCGGATCTGAGCCCTTCAACACGTTGTCTTGCGCACTGAGCAGTTGCTTGAATCGTTCGTCGTTCTTCTCTTCTTGATCCCAATGAAATCGAGCAGACCTGGAAGTTGTGGATGGGATGGCACGTTGGCTGTTTGCCTCTTGATGATTGTTCCTGTTGGTAAGGTTCAATTTTGGATTCAGATTCAGCCCGAGCCATTGAGAGAAGAGAGCTATCCCTTGTTCCGCGCTAGCCGAAACCGCCGCTATGAATTCCTCCGTGTTCAACGAATCGTCCTCGTCCTCTGTAGTCTCAGCGGCTTCCGTCGTCTCGATAGTGCTGCGAGGAAATTCCAGTTACAAGGAATTAACGATAAAAACGTTGGTAGTCGAGCTACGATGGCAGTACGAGTATGAATGAAACGACATCTTCATATCGGCTCGTAATTGGATACGCGTTTCGTGTATCGTTCGCGAAACAGTTTTTAAAGACCGTACTCACGCAGACGCTTCGATCTGCCGCACCACCTGATTGAAATTGAAGCATCCCATGTGGTAAGTGGCTTGCGGTGTGCCCAGCAGCGCGGGCTCGATTACCAGGCAACCGTCGTAACCAGCTTCCGCCTGCTTAATCGACGTAAATTTCGCGCATATTTGCGCCAGATCTGACAGAAGGTTCATACAGGTCGGCCTGTTGGACGCGTCCACTGTAAAACGTCGAAAATGATACTAATCTCTCTACGAAGCTGACTAAATATAATAGAAAGAAAAGTATTCGTCAGATATAACCGTAGAATAGAAAACAATTCCGTCGTTCATTACCGATCTTAATGGTAGCATTGTGTACGGGATTGTCGCCGTAGCTAAGGTTCAACGAGATGTTCTGCTCCTTCTGCTTGATGTTGATGCACGCCCGACCATCCAAGTCGTCCATCACGAGACCACCACCGATCGCTGTCGTCAGATTCAGATCGATGCAACACAAGCAATTAGAAGTTTGACAAAGACATTGCGACTGCGGCGTGGTTGATCTGCCAACGGCGTCCGGAATATCCCAAGAAAGCAGCGTCTCTGTGGCGAGAAAAAATTACAAAGGCGCATCAGAGAAACTCGACGAGAGAAATTGGATCGGAACGAAAGTCGTCGATCGAAAGTCGACGAAAAATATCGTCCCCGATTTCCATCCGTCAGCCGATATTCTCGAATTTTCTCTCGGCGCGTGTTGACATCGTTTCGATTTCTCTACGCTGTACGAGCTGTCGAACCTTCCTCCACCGGAAAGCGTTGTCATTCTCTCCTCGAAACGACGAACAAAGCGCGCGTACCGCAAAGTATGTCGCGTCACACTCGTGCGTCAGAAAGATGCCTACGCGGAAACTTTCTCGCGTTACTGGCACAAGTTGCCGACATCTTACGATCCGCGATAAAAGTTATACAGGTAAAGCAAGGAACAACGAATCCTTCGATCTGAAAAACCAGGGAACAAACGGTTCTCGATGGAAATAACGAAACGCAGAGCCGATCGAAAGGAACGACGAACACAGCGCGCGCCGCCATCGCGTTAAAAAGCGAATTATCGTAGAAGAGAGCCGCGATTGGTATGCGAGCGTCGAACTTTTGTTTACCAGCGCGTTACGAACGTCGGCGTACGTATTTTCAGTCACGAACGTCGAACTTGCGACGTTCGTTGGTTGGAGAATGTTCAACGGATACTGCAAAAAATCGCGAGAAACGTTTCCACGAGAGCGTAACTAATCCGTGTTGCTCACCGAGCAGTCCAGCGGAAGACACCACGGCGACGGCGGTGGTCAACAGCACCAGAATCGTGAACCTGACGGCCATAGCCAACGACAGTTGTTTCCCAGACGAGGGACGACGAGTGGATTTTCCCGATGAACTATCGCTGGAAACTCGTGGACAGAAACTCCAACACCAACTAGCAGCTGTCAAAAGGATTCGCGCGTCGAACAGGCCTGGAGATCCTGCCCAGCAAGGAAGCAGCTTAAATCTGGGCACAAAGCCGGGCGCGGGTCTCGGATCGGTGATCGGCTGGCGGTCGGCACGAAAACTGGCGACAGGATTCGCCACAGCGACGATGAGGTGCCACGCCATTGGCCGAGGTGCGGAGGTAACAACGGGCAAAGAACCTCATCTGGGTGACCGGGTGACCTCCTTCGGCAACCTGGTACCAGGAGAACTTACGCGACTGTCCTCTCTAGCGATGCTCGGTTTGCTCATCGGGGGGCATCGACAAAAACCACGGTGCTCTTCTTTTCGTATAGTCACAGGATGTCGTTGAGAGCACATCGGTAAAAGCAATTTCTTTCTCCCTTCGTTTCTTTCTTTCAGAATTTTCATCGCCTCGGCAATCCTACGATTTAATTCCTTCTCGCTGCGATGCGGATCGTTTTCTGCGGATTTAGCAACAATGGATAAAAGTGAAAATTCCATGGGGGGCATTGGCAAAATTTTTATCAAATCAGATTCTTACCAATGCGATTGAAAAACCAAAATCTGAATAAGGATTTTACTCTGTAGATATTATAAGTGTGTATTTCTATACACGTCGATTCCCCACAAATGCACAAAGATCCACAGTCTAATAATAACGCCCGTTCTCTCTCCTCGCTTCTCTAACCTGGATCGTAACGAGCGTAATGACAGTAATACGAGATTAACGAGACCACGATGACCGTACTTGTCCGAGATGAAGTATTCCTCTTTTTCCGGTAATTATATTTTCATCGGCCATGCCTTTGACTCGTAATATTCCCGGCTTTCTCTCATCGATCGCGCAAACACGGAAATAAATAGATTTGAAACGAAAGGGGAAGGAAAAGCGTACGCATGGTTGGCCGCGGGCAAATAGAATCGTCGTTCCGCTTGGACACTTCGTGAATCGCGCTACATATATACCACGTATATACAGCTGCTCTGCATAATTTATTTCGATATCGTTATTTTCGCGAACCGAAGGATGCAAGAAGGCGAACGGTGGCGAAACGTCCGACGATTTATTAAACGGCCGCTCCATACTTAATTTCCTGTTTACAAACTGCAGGCTGCTCCCGATCGGTTTATGTTTTCGAAACGAACACCAGCATCCGAACGGATTATCCCGTGACGTTACGTAAAAACTCGTTTCCCTCGATGACCCACATCCTCGGCGTCGTTCGTCTCGTCGAGCCTTTTAGAAGCCCAGAGGACCATGGACCCCATTATCTTAAAATACACCAGAGTCGAACGCGTGCATCCCCGACAATAATTGTCCAGCCTTCCGCAACGTTCGACAGCCTGAATTCCATTGTGGAGCCTTCGTTCCGACGAACAAGTATTAACCAAGGTGAACCACTCCTGACCACTACTTTCTTCGACCCACTAACCGGAGAAAGGCCCCATCTCGACCATCAAAACACACTTCGGACTGGCCATCTCGGTAGATTTTATCAGCGAACGTTTGCCATCGTTTGTGATATTTGAAAAATGTCGCGAGACCAACTCGATGGTTGACTTTGTCGGTATGAATCTTCCGGCTGAATGGGCAGATCTTGAGTAAGTAGGTAGAGTCTATAAATAAGAATAAAGGTAGTACGAGATTCGTAAGGCCGATATCAGTTGGGTACGAGACCAACGACCAGTTTGAAGGTCGGTGAAAAGGTCCGAGGTAATTGTAACGTGGTAAAAGCGAGTTGCACGCTGCACGAATAAAGAATTTCCGGCATGCTCATTGTGGATGCACCGCGATTACCTCGAGACAACGTAACTTTATGGCGATAGAAATTTTTGCGAAGTGGGACTGTCTATTACAGACGTCGTGATCGAGGTTTGTATTATACGTCCAAACACGCCGAAACCTACATATACGTTTACTGCCGTTTGTATTACGATTTAACGCGTTGACTATCGCGAACAGTGACCCAAGTTGCTAATCTTTTTCTCTCTTTTCTTTTTCTTTTTTTAGAACCATTAAAACATTATATCTCGCAAGAACAAAATGTTACGGTGTAGTAACATTCTTAAAGTTGGGAGAAAAGAAGGAAAGAGGTAATTTAAACAAACTAGCTCCTATCCGTTATAAAAAGTCATTACTGCTTTCGACGAGTAGCCTAATAAGCGTTGCGTCACGTCGATTCGATGTACATCGACGCGAATTGGAATCCATCGGAGGATGAGAAACAACAACTTCCCCTTTCTGATTTCCCGATCTCGCCGTGTTACGAGATGAATCATCGTGGTACCGTTCGAGAGTAAGTCTTTCATCGAAGATGAAAGGTCGGTAGCATTTGGTTCGAACGTACTTGACCCTGGTATCGGTTCAAGGCAAGGCGAAAAGTCGCTTCCGCTTTGATTTTCAACGGTGGAACGAGGAGGATCCGATTTGAGGAACCGATTGGGGGAGATTGGACGATCGGTATACTATCCCCTGGCTGGGTAGGCAATCGTTGTCTTATTTACCTAGAGCGAATTAGAATGCTTAATAATCGTAGCCTCGGTCGAGGCAGGTGGTGGTGGCTTGACCGACTTTTAAAGAAACCTTGGGGGGAGTTGGGCGGCATCTTCAGTTAGACATTGGCCTCCGCAAGACGAAGAGTCGGAAAAAAGAGCTGAAGGGTGCGACGAAGAGAGACGTCCTTCTCGAACGATTCTCTTGACTTCGATACGAATTTTTCGTCTGATATATACCTACTGTCAATAGCACAGGTCAGTGAGAAATGATTTTCTAGTTTCATTAATTTCTTCGTCTTTTTCACCGAGACGTTTGCAATTTCATCGTTGATGCAACAAACCGTGCTCGCGAAGGTACCGATGACTGCCGATCGACGATAAGTTCTAATCAATTTTCTGTCTCTGATTCCATGTAACACAGGCCTCTCGTTCTTCCAATTATACTCGAGACTTTTCACTCGAGCGACGAAGTTAAATTTTCTGTCGCGTTATTAATCGTAGTGACTAAGTCCGGAAGGATAGACGGATCGGACACATACCTACGCGTACTCAATCACCGTTTCTCGTGACCGCATATTGTTCCGCACAAAGCTGACCGACGCATGTGCGTGCTTCCTGAAGCGCGTTGTTCAGCTACCATCCGAACGGTGAACTTCTTGCAGAAGACGTCTTTGGCCGTGACCGTGATTTAGGTCAACCGGTCGCAAGACAAGAAGTTAGCACGCGTCGTGACGAGCCCATTAGTCGAAACAGGAGGAAAAAGTCGTTCCTCCTACGAGTTCGCTGCTCGAAATGATTGGTCCCGTCGGAGGATCAGCCGCGCGTTTCACCCTTTGCCGAGCTATCGTTAACGACCGTGAACACGTGGTCGCATTGTTCACGGATCTCTAACATCCGGCAGTTCTGCGTGACAGCCGACGTTCCGTTAGCTTCTCTCTATTTCGGATCTATATCTGCCCGGTTTGCTTTCAGAAACGAACAGAAGCTGGCTGATAGACGTTGATACGTACGTTTAATAAATAATAGTTATTCCGTTCGAAAAGGCAAAGGAACAAAGGAACAAAGCTTTGTAAATCACCAACAGGAAACGGTGTACTTATCTTCCTCGTTAAAATTTTCTGCGATCGTTGGGTAAAAGATAGATAGTGTACCGCGTTTCGTAGCGCGTTGAATATCAATACGCCTCGATGTAAGATCTTCCCTTTCAGCAAAGCTGAGTCACAGCGGTAGGAAGATACGGAGAATGTCAAGTGCATGACCGACCTTCGCGAGCGTACGATGCAAACGATGAATACTCGTGTCCGTGAATCTTCAGGCTTTATAGATTTAGAAACTTCGCTGGGCGTACTCGTGTCATCGTCATACTTTGGTTTACAGCACAAGAGCGAAGATGCGGCTGTCGATGGTGGTCGAGTTGTTACTGATCGTCCTTCTGATCGCGTTCGCCGCTTACGGCAGAGTGATCGGTAATGATTTTCAAGAGTTTTCACATTGTTAACGTCAATTCTTGTAATGGCCTGGTAATTTCACGCGACTGTCGGCTTCCTTGCTTGCAGAAAGGAAACGTTTATTGAAGGATTGAAGTTAATAAGAGATATAATTTCGAAGGATGAAGTCACTTGTTTTAGAGATCTAGCGAACGTAATTTAAAAATCGTGTTCGAAAATTACATGTTCGTATGTGACGCGGTATATCCTTCCTGAAACGTGAAATTACTCGCAGTAGAAAATAGACGGGGAAAATTTATTTCCTTCGATTTTTGACGCGCTCCCCTCTTTATCAAAATGGCAAACGTACATGTATACACGCGATGAAATTATTAATTCCATAGAGCGCGACGAGAAAGCAGAAGATAGAGCGATTAGGGATGTGAGCGGTTCCAAACAGAGTAACGTCGGTATATCGACGTTATCGTTGAAACAGGCAACCGACAACGTGAACAGATACTGCACCTGCAACGAGAACATATGCAATTGCTGCAGAGACTTCCATATACCGCTGGTGCAGTTGCAAGGACCAGGTAAGCGTTGCGTAATTTAATTGAACGTGATAGAACTCGGCCATTAGAAGGCGTAGCAATGAAGGAAACGGGGCGATAAACAAATGCCGCGTTGTTAGATCATAGTTGTTTGTCCATAGACTATTCGGTCCAACATCGTTGTACGTAATTAAACGCGAGCATGTACGCGGAATATCCAAGACTGATTCTAGTCATCGAGACGATAAAAAAAGCCTCTGTACAGAAACGTCAATGTTTATTTTTGAAGTTACGAACTGTTGAATCGTTGGTATGTAAAAAAAAAAAAAAACAAATCGTTTAATATTGTCAATATCGTGAAAATAGAAGTTTTGCGACACTCGGCGTCGTACGATGTTCGTACGACGCTTAATAGAAAATTTATCGGAAAATTTATTGGATGAATCGCAGTATAATATTTATTCTAAATATTTTCACGTACATGAAAATGTCCGTGTACTAGAAATGTCCATAAAAAATGTTACTAAAACGGCTGGATTATCCGCGATAGTACATAATTAGATGGTATTCCGTATACTTGTTAAACACTTGAACAAGAATATCGTCCATTTCAGGATGTGCATCGTTGCAATACTTGCAAGGGGATAATTTGGCGGTGCAACTTAGCTTCGGTGATAACATTCTAACAAGCACCATCGTAAATGGTAAGTACTCGCGTCGTTCGTACATTTCAGAGTCTGAAGATAGCGTCACAAGTGCCACGCAATATCGCAGATTTATCTCTATTTGAAAGCTTGTGGCGCAGCCAGAAAAGTTATTTGCTTGAAAAGTGTGTTAATCGTTTGGCAAAACGATCTGAAAAGTCTGCCAGAATTCAGGGAATGCGTCGCGACTTTCACGACTAATGTCTACGCGCCGCAGTTTTGAAAAGATCGAGTGCGCTTTATCGGTTCGAAAATTGTTTTCAGAAAAATTGAAAAACTGTGTTAGAATGTCGATATCTCCTCTGTGCTTGTTCGCTGCGATCCGAATGCTACGTCAGAAATAAAATATTCATAACGTATAAACATCGGTCGATCGACTTGCGTCGTGACCGTTCGAGGAGAAAGTGCGGCATACATTAAACGAATAAGGAAACACGTTCCCCAAACGATTTCTATGATTTCTATGATGATGTACGACGATTTGACGAAAGATAACGCGTTATACGCGATGGGATTTTAGGAAAGAATCCAAGGCCCGTATGCGTCCCGTTACCTGGAGGGTTTACGAAATTCTGTGGAAGAATTTATTCCATTAAACGGGATGCCAAAAATCACTTCAAAGCCTGCCTTGGACTGGAATTACAATCAGCGACAGAACTCGAAGCTAGTTTACGCGTTAGCTGCTTCAGGTAACGACGCTTATTCGTTAATAGTATTTGTTAATCGATAATATTTTGACGAGGCATACAGAAAGAATGAGATATTTACGCAATCGCGATATCATAGATTTGGCCCTGACGGTCTAAAGTTACGACCGGCAGAACCACTTCCGGTAGTCGAAGCCGAGGTCCCGGAAGAAGACGACGATGACGATTTCTTTGGTCTCGGTTCGGACGACGACGACGACGAAGACGATGACGCCGAGGATAATGCATCGTTGGCTAACTCCGTACCAAATTCCTCTGCCGAAGGAGACGAGGATGAAGACGACGACGAAGATGTTCTTGGATTCGGAGCTCTTTTAGATATTATAACTGGCGAAGATGAGACCGCAACGAAGAAACCAAAAGTAACCACGCCTCCGCCTCTTCTCCACTTTACGATTCCAATTCTAAGTAAGCCGACATCGTCGCCAGTAGATTCCGACGTCGCAAGTATCGCTGTCACCAATAATTCCGAAGAAAACAACGAATATAATCAAGAATCCTCGAACGTGAGCGGAGAAGGCAATATCGAAATAAATGACGAATCTGCAGCCACCGATACGACCGGTAACGAAGCCGAGGAGATCGTTACACAGGTCTCCAATAAGATAGCTTCCTATACGAAGCCGGATAAAACACCGATCAAGAAATTCACAGCGGCGAATACGAGTACGAAAAAGCCAAGCATCACGAGCTCCAGCATCAACGCAATCGAAAATGAAACGAATAAGAAGAAGAAACCCTTGAAGAAACCGATCAAGGGCGAAGAAGACGACGACGACGATATTCTAGGAGATAGTCTGGACGACGACGACGACGACGACGACGACGACGACGACGACGAGGATGAAGAGATTTTAAACGACGATGACGATGATAACGAGAAGGACAGCGAAGAAGGGGAAAACGAAGATGAGAAAGTTGACGGAAGCGAACACGAGAATCACGAGGACGAAGACGAGAAAGTCGAGATTGAAGCTTTAGACGACGACGACGAAGAAGATGCAGTGATCAGCGCGTTGGTTTATGACGAAAAAGAGAATGGAAAGAAGAAGGGCAAAGTGAAGAAGCATCACCAGCCTTCCGAAGCTTACGACGATGACTCGGATTACGAATTAGGCTTGACCGGGCTTTTGGCAAGAAGCAGGCATTCGAAAAACAGTGACCACAGCAAAGAAACGAGATTCTAGGTCTTGTATTCATGCTCGTCCCGTTCTATACAATCAAAAAACCGTGAGACGGTATTTTTCCAAATCGATCGATCGATTATCAAGCAAAGTTTACCGTCCAAGGTTTGACCTCTTTGTTAAATCGACGAATTATCGTTGTCTATGTTAAGAAGTATGGAGACTGATAGCTTTCTTTTTTTTTTGATAAGAATCGTTCTCTTATTTAATTCATTACTAGTAGATAACAACATATGTATAATACTTTTTTTGTAATGTTATTCGGACATCGCTATAATAGATATGATAGAATTATACGTATTAAAACGTAACTTTTATAAAAAGTCGCCATATAAATCTGTGCAAATAATTTAATGCTATTTAAGACAGTAATTAATTTAACTTATGTATGGTTATTTAATTAATTTATTGAATCTGTAATTAAACATATAGCCTTATTAAACTTATAACTTTGCATTAAATAAACTTATATCCGCTTATACATGAACGATATATACTTCTTGCATGAAAATATTGTATACAGGGAGCATTTGAATGATTTCCAGCTTTTTCTTACTTCTCTTGTGAATTATCGCATAATTATATGCAGGTCACATACGTTTTTCTAATGCAGTTACGTAATTTTGAATACATCGATCGAAGCAGCTCGTTATTTTCTACAAAAAGTAAAAACCTATTTATATACAGTATATCAGTTACACGTCAATCAATTAATCGACTAATTGACTAATAAAGTTTCTCTAAATAATTTTTTCGCTCGGCAAGTAATTAATGAATAATTTCGAATTATAAATTAAAATCAAATAACCTGTACGACGTATATTTCAATTATCCACGAGTCGCCTAAATGCTCTATCTAAGAAGATCGATAATACCCTACATAGAACTATAGAAGTCACGCGTGAATTTCGTGTAATCGATGAGCCCAAAACGACGGTATATAAACACGGCATTCCATTCCAACCGATCTCATTTTTTGGGTTTAACCGATCGGCAACACACCTTTCTCTTCTTTGTTCACCAAAATCATGTTCTTCAAATCGTTTAGCGTTTTTGTGACACTGATCCTCGTACAGACCGTCTGGAGTACTACGTCTCACGATGAAACTATTAAGACTCTTCACGAAGGTAATCAACAATTTTTATGACAATCAAAGAGTTAAAAAGAATTTCATTCAGAAACAGATAGTAATTTTAGACACTTGGCTCGCTTCGTGAGACAATCTTATACTGAATCGCTTATATTTACATAGTCTTAGCCAATTCAGTGACGTACTATGACCCGAATACCGGAATTGAGCTAAAAGCAGGGAAAGCCGAATTAAAACAAAATAATTCGATTGCTACAAAGATATATCAACGTTCACTATGCCACTGTGAAGAGAACAGTTGTAACTGTTGCGTCGGTATTCGTTTCTTTGGTTTTAATGGTCCAGTGTGTATTAAGGTTGCAATTGGTGAAAACAGTAGAGCTGTCATAACCGCAAACGGAAACACGATCTTCTCGTATAACTTTAAAGGTAAGAATTCGATTTTACCCCTTTCTTTCAGTATATTCATCGAACTGTGCTTTATCACGATATATTTTAATTGCAGCGAATCCAGGTCTGAAGTGCGTTAGATTTTCCCCGTTTCTATATTTCTGCGATCAATTCGGCTTTTATTATGTTAATGATCATATACGAATTTGTATGACCGTCAGTCTTGAATTTCTCTCCTTCATGTTTTCGGCATTCGAATTTCCATGCGTTCAAATCGGCGATGACGGGATCTCTGTGGCGAGTCTCGCGCTGTTACAGAATCAGAATATTACACAGTCAGAGCAACAAGTAACCTACTCGGAAATATACGACGAAGTAGATTTCGAACAGCAGGATCTGGATATTCCTGACAATCACATGTCAATGTTGACTCCCGAGCAAGAGTCACAAATTGGGCAATTAAAATTGTGATTAGTAGGAACGATTTGATAGCTGCGTAAAATTACGCAGTTATTATTAACTAAAAAAGTTGCAGTAATTTTATTAGTCTTCTGAAGCTTACGGCAATGATCCGAATTAAGAATTAGGCTCGTCCCGTTTTATATACGTATGGAATAATCAGACAATCGAGAGACGGTATTTTTTGAAGTCGATCAATCGAGTGTGCAGCAAAGCTTGTCGTTCAAGGTGGTTAGACCTATTTATTAACTCCACTTATCATTGTCAATTACATCAAGAAGTCGAGAGTGATAATTACTTTTGTTATCATAAATCACTTTATTTCTTAAGTGATTAATAATTTTGAAAATAGATATGATAATGATTCAAAACTTCTTGAAATTCTAAAAAGAACGCACATGCAAGGATTATTGTTGGATCTTGATATCGAAAACGTAAATGATTAGGAAAGTGATGTATTTCTGTGCTTGCTGCATAAATATGTAATGAATTTGTAATAAAACGTATTTAAATAAACTTATATCCGTTATGCGCCATGTCCGATTTTAATCTGTAATCATAAATTACGTAAATTACTTGCTGTATGAAGAAATGGTTCAGATATGAACTCATCTATTTCGAGTCTTCTCGTTAATTTTTTTGTAGATTGTACGTAAAAGTCATATAAAGATCACATACGATACTTTTAACAGACTCGTATAATTCTGAATACAGTAATCCATGCAGCTCGTTACTTTCTACGAAAACGTACAAATCTACTTATATTGACAATTGCTTCGGTAGTTATGTTTTAATTCCAATTTCTTTCTCTAATCGGCGATGACGGGATCTCTGCGGCGAGTCTCGCACTGTCACAGAATCAGATTATTACACAGTCAGAGCAACAAGTAACTTACTCGGAAATATACGACGAAGTAGATTTCGAACAGCAGGATCTGGAAGTTCCTGACAATCGCATGTCAATGTTGACTCCCGAGCAAGGGTCACAAATTGGGCAATTAAAATTGCGATTACTAGGAACGATTTGATAGCTGCGTAAAATTATGCAGTTATTATTAACTAAAAAAGCTGCAGTAATTTTATTAGTCTTCTGAAGCTTACGGCAATGATCCGGATTACGAATGGGCTTTTGGCAAGAAATTGTCACAACAAAGTAGCAAGATTCCAAGTCCTATATTCACGCTCGTCCCGTTTTATATACGTATGTAATAATCAGACAATCGAGAGACGGTATTTTTGCAAGTCGATCAATCGAGTGTGCAGCAAAGTTTGTCGTTCAAGTTTGTTAGACCTATTTATTAACTGGACTTATCATTGTCAATTATGTTAAGAAGTGGAGAGTGATAATTAATTACTTTTGTTATCATAAATTATTTTATTTCTTAAGTGATTAATGATGTTGGAAATAGATATGATAATGATTCAAAACCTCTTGAAATTCTATCAAAGCACGCACGTGCAAAGGTTATTGTTGGATCTTGATATCGAAAATGTAATTGATTAGGAAAGTGATGTATTTCTGTGCTTGTTGCATAAATATGTAATGAATCTGTAATAAAACGTATTTAAATAAACTTATATCCGTCATGCGCCATGTCCGATTTTAATCTGTAATTATAAATTACGTAAATTACTTGCTGTATGAAAAAATGGTTCAGATATGAACTCATCTATTTCGAGTCTTCTCGTTAATTTTTTTGTAGATTGTACGTAGATGTCATATAAAGATCACATACGATACTTTTAACAGACTCGTATAATTCTGAATACAGTAATCCATGCAGCTCGTTACTTTCTACGAAAAAGTAGAAATCTACTTATATTGACAATCGCTTCGGTAGTTATGTTTTAATTTCAATTTTTTTCTCTAAATAATTTTTTACGTCATAATGTCTACATATAGAGATATTTACAGTATAATATACACTTTTAAAGTATAAGTATAATATATGTAACATAACATATATCAATGAGTCGTTCAAATGATCTGTCAATCAAGATAAGCGATACTTAACAAAAACATTTTACACATTTGCAAAATGAGCACGAAGCGGTATATAAATACGGCATTCGATTCAAATTGATCGCAGTTTGTGACATCTTTCTCTTCTTTCTTCACCAAAATCATGCTGTTCAAATTGTTTAACATTTTTGTGACGCTCCTCCTGGTACAGGCTGTTTGGAGCGCTACGTCTGGCAAAAAAAATGTTGAAACTTTTCAAGAAGGTAACAACAAATAATTTTTATAAAAATCAGAGTTATATAGAATTTAATTCAGAAGTAGATGGTAATTTTAAGCAATTGGTTCGCTTCATAAGACAATTTTATACCGAATCGATTAAATTTACGCTAATCGATTAAAATTTCTGACCAACTTAGTGACGTACTATGATCCGAAAACCGGAATTACTCTAAACATAGACGCGGACGATTTGCAACGAAGTAATTCGATTGTTGCAATGATCTATCAACGTTCCCTATGTAACCGTGAAGATAACGGATATGGCTGTTGCCTTGGTATTCATGTTAAATCGTTTAAAACTTCGGTATGTGTAAAACTTATCAAGGGTCAAAACGTTAATGATATTGAGGTAACCGCAAACGAGAAAGTGCTCTACAAGCATGCCGCGCAGGGTAAGTATTTTTATTCCTGTTTCTCGTTCCTCTATTCTTGTACATCAAACGGTACTTTCTCACGATATATTTCACAATTGTTGCAGTGAACGTGCCTGAAATGTGCGGTAAGTTGTTCCCAGGAGTAAAACTTTGCGAACGATCGCAAGTGTCTGTTGTTAAGGATCATATACAGGTTTGCCCGAACATCAGACTTCAAGAGGAACTTATCTTTAAGAATGACATGAAACTGCCATGCTTTAACATTAGCAAAAAGGGCATTTCTATAGCTTCGAATCATAGCTAGAGAATCGGCAAGTAATCGAATGGAAAATGTACGACGAAATAGATTTCAAGCAGCAAGATCTGGAGAATTTGGATTATAAAAATTACATAGTTATTATTAACTGAGAAGTTGCAGTAATTTTATTCGTTGATATAAAGGTTAATTTGTACTACCTATTGTCATCTTATCGTTAGAATGTACACTGTATAATAAAGTTGAACGAAATCAAATCATACCTGTTATCGTTTCTTACTATTTTTACTGAGCCAGTATATCGAATAAAACAACGCGATAAATAAATGATGTCCTATAAGAACCTTGACGAGCTATGATTTTTTGGCCCGTGCACTCTCAATCTTTCACGTGCCTATAGCTCGTCGCTTTTTTTTCCCCCTTAATCAGATTACCACGACGATCCAGCAGAAAATAAAATGCTTGTGACCAGTACGAAGTAAACCTAAATTTCTCCGCAAAACGAGGTCAAAGTGAGATGTCCGTTAACTGACCAGTCGAGTGTCGAACGTTCAATAAGGAGTACTATCCATCTAACGAAGAGATGCTCTTCCGCAATCATTGAATCCGGCATCGTTAAGGACGCGAGATGAGGGCTGCCTGTTTGTTACTCTTCTTCGCTGTTCTTTGCATTCGATGCTCCTTGCAACGGATCAACAAGAGAGTCTTCGATTCGGAGAGAACGTCAGAAACATCCGTAGACAATGATATATTGGCTCTTGGGAATAACGGCGGTTTCAAGAAGAACGAAGAAGATTGGAATACGAAGAAATTAGAACAATTGCTGAAACAAGTGACGAATTCTACGTCGAACACCACAACACAGGTGACCGCCACGAAACAAGGTCCTTGTCAATGCGGAGGAGGTGTCTGCGGTTGTTGCTCTAGAATTTTATTCGACACTTGGAAACAGAAAGCATGCGTGAATGTGACGTACGATCCGGATGAGTTTAGCTTCACCACGAAGATTTCGATGAATGATAGAGTTCTGTATACAAGAACCATGTCTGGTATGTTTAGTCACGAAATATAGGATATTTAAATTTCACGCTCGTTCTTAAAAGATAATTTTAATTCGACGAGCATTTCACGTTTCAGGAAAGAATCCTCGACCAATATGCGTTCCAGTGCCACGAATTCCAATCGTTAAAGCGTGCGTACGATTTTATAATATTTATTTCCAAGGCAGGAATATTCATACGTGTATAAATATGGAGGGGAAGTTTCAAGATATCACGATATTTAAGGTGAGGTGGATTTAACGTCTGTTTTTCAACGTTTCTTACGAATAATGCAAATATTTCCAGGTCGGATTAGATTGCATTAGATTCGGTGTAAACGGTTTGGCTCTGGTAAAGCCAGAAGACGGAGGTGGATTAGGTCAAATAGAATTCTTGCCAGGTGATGGCGATGATGAGGATGAGGACGATTATGATTACGACAACGACAACGACGACGATGACGACGACGACGACGACGACGACGACGATTTACTTGATTTCTGAGGAAATCTAAGATTCTGTTCGTGACAAGCGCGAAGGACTTAATAGTACAATTACGCATTCCTACTGCCATCGCATGCTCACAATTGCTATTTATCGTATTTTCTTTTTATAGTTAAGAGTGTAATGCAACGATTTGATCGTAAACTAATCGTCTGAAGATTGTCAACGAGTTCGGTCACGTTTTTTAAAGCGACTCTGCGTCGTTCGAAACATCGAATTAACTGCTGAAAATCGTAATGTACATTATCAAGAGACGAATAAACAGATGTATTCGAAACCTACTTTTTTTTTATTATACCTCGATAATTACATCCTGTGTAGCAATCACCGAGTCGAAACAATATTGTTTTGCGGAACGTCAATCGTCGATGCCAGTTAGTATAACTGTGAGAGATGTAACGTATCCATGTAACAGAGGTAAACGAGATAGTGCTGTAAATGTACCACAGTGAAAAAGTCCATTGAAAGGTACTAAGCATGAATTCCAAAGTATACGGTGTCCTGATCTCATTTTGGTTACGTTTACTCTTTTATTGGACTGGTGGTGCTACGGAAAAAAGTCAGTTTCTTATTTATTCTCTGTTTCTGTTATAAAAGTTAAGTTTCACGCTTTTAAATGAAATGTTTATTAGGAATCCCTATATCTAAAGGATTCTTGGCTTATAGAACTGTTCAGACGTTTCAGAGGTATTGTACCTGTGACACATCTTATTCTTATTCCTGCTGTCAAAGTGTTTTTATTTTATACACCAAAGCTGAAAAAAATCGTAAGTCTTTAATATAGTTAATCATATTTTTTTTATTGATCGTTTCCGAGTCTTCCTATTTGATTAGCGGTTTTCGATCACTTTGGGATCAGTGTCTCGACTATTTTTTCAAAATTCTCTTTATCTCGTGCAGTTTGCGTTAATCTTACTTATCAAAGAAATGGATTAAATATTGATCTGGCGTTGAACTCCGACACATTAAGAGGTAGAACGATCACAGACTATAAACCATTAAAGTTCTGCACTAATATACCAGGATGTTACTTTTCATCTGCATGCGTAAATATATTGGAACTCAATAAATTTCCCAGGTAAAAGATGCTTGAATGTAATCCTTAAACGTGTCATATAATTTTCATTAATTTTTTTTTTACATTTGACTCAAAGATCAATCACTGCTTGCCTTCGACTGGATATCTTCTCTAAGAAACGACTATGGCAATTAAATTACGATTGCGTCACAATATCAACGGAGTTGCCTATAATACCAGGTAACGGAACGATGTCGATGACGAATGAAACTAATGGAATGGGTGGAATGACATCGACGATGAGCACTCAAACAACGATGATGACAACGGTGGAAACCGAAGAAACTACATCAACGGATGTAGAAGTGATAACAGTACCAGGAAGTGGACCAACAACAGTCGTAGATATTGATTAACTAATTATTGTAAGAAATATAGCAATATTCCATAGATTACTCCAAATATTTAATTAATAACTGGCTTAGACATAAAATTGCACGCGAAATACTTTTTTGTGAAGATGCAATAATTATACCGTAGATGTAATTAATTAGAAATTTTAAAGAATAGATTGTTTTGTTGAAAATTTATTAAAAGCGCGCCTTAAATACAGGTAATAGAGGTTATCGTTTTCTTTCAAATTTCCATTTGTAGATGGGAGCAGCATCCTTTGTTTCTTTACTTACTAGTTTTGGTTTAGTAACTTTTCTGTCTTTTAGTGCTCTTTGCATTTCTAATTTTTGTTGTATAATAGTCAATTCCCTTTCTCTCTCTATCCTCTTTTGCAATTCTTTGTAAGCATTGTGTTTATCACGTTCAATTTTTCTCAAGCTTGTCTCATCTATATCTGGCAATTTCATATCCTTTAATTTACTTAATTTTGGTCTGTTTGTGCGTCTGGATATCAACGCCGGGTGTGTATCCAGTTTCTTATCAAGATCAAAGTTTTTGACTTCCTCCAAATCATCTACAAAAAAGATATGTTTATTCTTGGTTTCATTTGCAGCATCTATCATATGCAATTGACTCTGAAGCCTGTCTATTTTCTTTGCTTCTATGTTTCTCTTGTGAGCAACGTATCTAATATCTTGGGTCTCCATCAGTTGTATTTGTTCCGGTGTATGATTTTTACGTTTTCTTCTTTCTTTATGAACACCTCCCGTAATTTTGGAATTGATCATATGAAAATAAAATTCATCTGGATTTTTGTTTAGAGCACGTTTACGCAAAAGTTTTAAAGTCTGTTGTTTTTCTTGATAATCTCTGGCCCTAGCAATATAATCTTTCTTCTTCTCCAAAAGACCCAAGTGCTTGCGAGTCTCTGGTTGATGTCTTTCGCGATGAGTTTTTTGTGTAGCTTTCGCTGCTTTTTTCCACGAAGACATTGTTAAACCTAAAAGGATTAGAAATAATATTTTCGATAAATCAAAACAAAAAGTACTTAAGCAAACATATACATAAGAGTTTAATGGTAATACTGTCTCAAACAAAGGTGTAACATACCCAGACACAATACACGATTAAATTAATAAGAATATTTTTCTTTGAAAGAAAATTATACTGTTACCGTAAAGTGGTCGTCGTAACACTAACAAACATAACCTCAAACATCAATCGATCGATACAATAACAGTTGTAGCAGCGCCATAAGAACTAAAGAATTCAAATCCTATATACCAATAAAAACTAAAAAATTAAATAACACTTTATTTATTAAAAAGCAGGCAAACTTTGCGATATTTATGATACTTTAAACTTCAAAATAGAAAAATAATCTACGATATTAATGAAATAAATATAGTGCGTATAAAAAGTTACAATTATTTTAATTAACATACTAAGTGCATTGTTTTAATAAATGAATATACACCTACAATAGTACAAAAATATATTTCAATAAAGCACTCCTGTTGTAGTGGATGGTATTGTTAGAATTCCAATCATTATCGACTATCATTCGGTTTGCGTAGATTGATGGGCTCTATCGGGAAGAGGTAAAACTGTGTTTCCAACCGATAACGATCCCTGATGGAAAACCTGAGTTTCCGACGATACTCCTCTCTGAGATGCAAGCTGCCGATTGTTTCGCATTCTCGCGATCGGCTCCCGCCCTTTAATTCTGTACCATCCACGGTGTCGTTTCGCAACGGGACTGCTCAGTTCAACCTGAGGGACGATGAATTCCGTTGACCTTTGCGGTGGAGGTGCGTTTTCGATATCATCTCTCGGTCGTTTTCCTGATCTTTGTAAAGAGGAAGATGTGAAATTCGATAAGAAACTTGAGGACTCTGAAGTGGACGTTGTCGGTGTGATGTCTTCCCTTGAAAGAACCTGTTCTTTTTCGACATTCTTGGAGGAACCGATTGCTAAAAATTAATTCAATTAATTTTCTTTAAAAATACGACTTTTAAAAGAAAAGTATACATACCTAAATTTCTCATAACATTTTTCACTGCGTTGGCGACCGCAAATAAAATTCCACCGGAGTTACTGCTATCGGTATCATTACTCGAAGTATTTGAATCTCTACTATCAGAACTGCTTAATTCATTTGGTGAAGAGTGATAATTATGACTCGTAGCGGTATAATAACTATCAAGAGAGGTTACCGAGCTACTGTTGCTGTTGATTGAAAGATTCGTATTAGAAACGATACGTTCCAGTTTCTTTAAACCAGAATCTATTAGATCAGATGTGGTCATCTTAGAATCGCTTTCCATGACTACCATCATCACTATCCGCGAGGAATCAATTGGCTGTTGATCATTTTTCACATTTACTTTTTCCGGACTATGAATTTCTTTTTGTTTATTCTTTGCATTATCCTCGTAAATCGTGATCTGCGATTTCTCCAGAAACTGTTTCATCTCGGACAACGTGTTGCAAGTTTCAAAGTATTCTTCGTTCTCCGTTACATTGAGAGCAACTATCGGGCTAGGTTCTGATGAAGTTTCATACTGGTCCGAAAATCGTACTTTCTTTAGAGAATCCGATCGTTTCTCTCCTTGATGCGTTTCCAGAGCTTGAGAGTCTGGTAACATTTCATCCTCGACATTCGTTAATTCCATATCTTCCACGCAATTATTGTCCGTATAACGTTCAATTGGATTACTATTATCTTTGCTCTTCATGATTCCTAGATTTTTCGATTTACCTCGGGGAAGTTCTTTATTTTCCTGGTTCGATGGCAGAGAACGGAAGGGGGTTTCCTCGTAAATAATGGCAGACGGGCAACTCATGTAATTGCTCGAATTATCGGACTTCAAACTGCTTTTGAACGCGGAATTAGTTTTTGGTGTTTTCAAGGAGAAATTCGGAGCACTCGGTGTTTTAAAATCTAAGCTCGTCTTTTGGCCGACGACCATAGGCGTGCTTGTGTTTCTATAAAGTTCAGGAGGAGAGGTCAATGAACCGAAGTTGTTACTGTGTTCGGACGATGCTTTTTCTTCTGAAGTCAAAGGCGGTGTACCCAGTATGGATCTTTGTTCTTTAGACACCAGTGAATACCAATGCTGTGATTTCCACCATTTGCAAGTGCCTTTATTTATAGAAAACAGTATAAAAGATGAACTTTTAATTATAAGTAAAATTAAGTGTGTAGTAACTATATTGGCGCATGAATTTCTGTATGAAAAATAAAATCAAATACAGTGATAATTACCAAACGATTCCAAATCTTTAATCTGTTTGAAAACTTTACCACACAAGTAACAATACAGAGGCAAGTGCGTGAGTGCTATGTGACAGAGAAGAACCTTATCATCGAAGCATCTGAACGAAAATTTCTCGTTCATACAGAATGGGCAGTTCGGTTGCCGTTTCTTGTGTCTTTTCTCCTCGTGTCGTTCACGGCATGACGCGCAGCAGAATAATTTCTTGCACACGTAACAAATTCGGTTTGCCTACTCAATGTAAAAGTTTTACGATGAATAGTAATTCGCTCGAAATACTGGGAAACATAACTCGAAAAATCTTTGAATAAATACCTCAACTGGGGCCATAGTTGGACGAGGTCAACGCAACTGAGACGTTGTAATGTTTACCACCATATTATAGTCAATACAATACGAAGTATATACATATAAAAAAAAAAATTCTTCCTGGCACTTGACATTTAATCAACATTTAGTGAATAATTAATTGGCCAGATATAGAAAAAAATGATTAAGGGGAGAATAAAAATTTAGTAATGAGTAAAATACCACTTTTAAATATTTTTTTGGATTACGGATATAGGATAGAAACAATTCCTACGAAATCAACGATATATTTACAAAATGTTACAACATGTCAAAAATTTAATTCATCAAATTAAAAAATTTAAATAACACGCAAATTTTTACGCTGTATTATCTTTATTATCGGATTCGTCAAATAATTGGGCAGACATTAATTGGTCAAGACTGCCCAATACATCTTCGCTGCTATCATCCTTTTCGCTGTCTTGCAGCTTGGTCACTTTATCTTCGTTTGTCTCCTTATGTTTCTGTTTCGCTTGTTTTTTAAAGTCCTCAATGGTCATGGAATTTAGATTATCTACTACTACATTAACATCGAATCTTCTAAAATCGGTATCTCTGTTCTCTAATAGAGTCAGTGCTTCTTGGTACGGTGGTGCAATCGGTGTCTGTACCGGCTCGTGATATGTATATTCTTTCCCTTCAAACTGAAACAAAGGAACATAACAGTACAGAATACAATTCAAAGTGGATGCGATAAATAAGAAAAGCTTACATCCAGAGGATAACACGTATCGGAATCAGGTTGACTAAGATCACCACAAACAACGAATGGAACAATGACTCTGTTAACTCCTGTAAGCTCGCTAAAATCACACGGCTCGTGCGTTAAGAGAGGATTCAACATATGAGGTTCATAACCCTCAGGTGGCGAATAATCTTTGCAGACTACAAATGCTTCGATGCTAGAATTTCGAGAACTGCTAGGTTTTGTGCAATAAACATAGGGGAAAAATATCTTTAATTGAGCATATAGCAACGTCACATCCTTAGCTCTAAATATTTTTGCTACGAACGTGCCTCCTTGCCTTAGTATGTGAGTAGTAATGTTTAGAGCTGCTAGTAACAATTGTGATTGGATATAAATGTCCATATCGTGTAAACCTGTAACTGTTAATAATTACTCTGTAAGTATTATTATTATTTATCGGCGAACATAATACTTTAATTTAAATTTACCATCTGGTGCTCCGTCGCAAACTACTAAATCAGCCTGTTCATTGTCAAAATAAGAAATAATTTGCTTTGCAGTGTTAACGTTGGTGATGTCCCCTTGAATTTGAATCACTCCTTCCAGTGGTGCCATCGCTTGTAGATCAACCGCAACTATTTTTGGAGGTGTTGCATTTCCCGTTTCCAAAGCCTTTTTGTAATTCTCGCTATCCATGAAAATATATAATCAAGATTTAGGTATCTTGCAGAAGTTGATTTCTTCTTAGAATTTTAGCAAATCGATTGCAACGTACTTTAATCTTCGCGATAAAACCTGACTCCAGCTACCAGGTGCCGCACACAGATCCACAGCTTTGTTAACTCCTTTTTTAAACCATAAACAAAACATTGTATTTTATTTGTGCAGTGCTGATGTCATTTATTTTTACCTACTTACGTACCATCTAAAATATGACACTCGTTATCTATTTGAAGTAATTTGAAAGCACTCCTTGCTCTCCATCCTTCTTCTTTCGCTCGTCGATAATAAATATCTCGTTTATCTTTCGATGTTTTCCCCATAGTTAAACAACGTAGAATACAATGCTTATTGTTCACTGTCGTTTGACGTTTAGGTTACCTTTAGACTGGTCCATGTTGTCAAACATAAGGATTCTTACAGAAACTGTAATTCTGAGTTCTAGCATTAATCTGTTGGCAACACTAACAGAATAGCCGCCAAGTTCAATATTTGTTCAGTCATCGTTCATTATTGTACAAATACGAGTAATATTTTATAATTCTTAGATTATAGGGGACGGTGCTTACGTATCGGGCTACGACCGAGAGATAAATTTTAAAACAAAAACAACTACTTTACGTTTGCTGTTTAAACATTCTTGTTTTTATATCATTGAATATGTCATTCAAGAAAAACGTTTGCACAAATATTATCGAGGAGTCTTCATCAAGCGTAACACTGATGGACGAAGTAATTAAAACGGAACAATATATTTTCGCATCGAAGGCCAATAGATTTTTTGTAAAACATCTTTTCTATTATCTGTCCGTTTATCGGCACCAAATGCGGATACGCGTTTTCCAATTAAAATACAAAAAATACTCGCGATGAAGGAAATCATTGTAGTTTGCAGATGCAACGATGATGCATTGTAGAGAATATTTGAAAATTGCATGTTTGTTATGTCTTCCTGGACGTTTTATATAAACATCGTAAATCTTTCCGACCATTATTTCATTAATTTTCTAGCTCAGGAATTCCCGTTTCGATAATAAAAACGATAGAAATAATCGTATTTTATAATCCTTTCTTTTATCTTTTACTTACGAGTCAATACTACCGCGAACTATTCACAGCGTTTAGTTTAGTTGATCTTTCACGAAGCAGCAACGGTTTCACGTTTGTCCAAAGTTTCATTTAAACGGTAACAGCAAAATAAAATTCATTCCCTTTGCTCTCTGCTGTTGCACAATCACGCGTCATGACTGCATCGAAAGATTAACGACGTTTACTCTATTCTCCCGTGAAACTGATGAGGGTTTCGTGTTTGTCTGAAACACGTGTTTGAGCAAAATCGTTCTTACGTAACTGCATATTTGCATATTTCCCATGGAACGTAAACGATCTTGTTTCAATTCATTCCATGCGTACGCATCGGATATGCATGTACCCTATGAAATTTGTTTTTGCCGATCTATGTTGCAAAGACTATTATTTTCCTCAGATGGCCTTTTCGAACTCTTGTCGCCGACGCAATGACGATTACATATGTTTCTATACGTCAACCACCGAACCGATTGTTTGTTTTTCGTTACTGATATTTCTATCGCGCCAGCCAAAAATCTACTCAGTGAGTGAAAAATATATGCACACGCTGAAGAAAAGCGATCGCGCAAGATTGACCGGGTAAATCGCGAATCGTTGCCATGCACGATCGTCTAAACGTTCTTTGGCCCGATAACATGTCGATACGCGGCAGATAAGATTATGACGGTAGCGTGCAGTCAGGGCTTTTTGTATAATGCGCGAGCATCCTTGCAATAGAGGAAACGCGGTTTCTAACGAGACTACCGTCTATGAATTTCAAACGAGGTGTGGTGTTTCTGTTTCGTTAGCGACTTCTCATATATCGTTCATCCGATGCATTCGTGATGTAACAACAATATGACGTGTATATTTAATAACAAAATACATGTACGCGAATACGCGTTTTCGTACACGCGAACCTCTTTATTTATTATAAGTTTTCGTAGACGTTCGGTATTTAGCGCACCCGATAACTCGGCAACCAGTTGACGATAGAAACGTAAATAAATGTAATCGTAGAATAGGCTTATCTTTATCAATCGTCGTTATCACCTTAACAATAATCTTTGCGATGCTGCGCCAAAGTTATTTAATTATTATCGTAATGACGATTATTCTAAGAACGCGTGAAATTTGTCCGCGTTCTCGATTCAAATAAAAGAAAGACAAAAAGAGAACGAACAGATAAGGAAGATTTATCGATTTATTCAACAACGACCGTATCAATCGATCTTTTAAAATACACGCTACCGTATTACGCTCGTGGTTCGAACTACAGTACGTTATTACTGGCCTGATAACGTTCGAGGGATTATTGAGACACCATGCCAAAGATAGTTGCTCCTTCGTGTGAACAATAGCTGCCTCTCTCGCAGGACAGATACGTCTTACGCGTTCGTATGGCCCTCGAATCGCATCAACGAGAGCGTTCGTCGTTCCTCGTTTAGCCGGTGAGTTTGTTGTTCGCGGGAATTACATAACGCTTGGCGGAGGGCAAATATCTTACAAGTACGTGCGTTCTGGTGGACGCGGCGTCTCTCGGCCTCTCAAATGAAATATCCATTGTTACGATGGAAGCTGTTTCGTCGCGAACCTTCGTTCGAACAATGTTCGCGGAATCGATTACGATCGTTTCGCGCTTGTAATTGAAATTCTAAAATGACCCAGTTGTTATTTTTGGCGTGCGAGATTGTGCGGCGCGCTTGCCCTCCCATCTTCTGACAATACCCGTCGTCGTTGGTTTCTTCAAAAGATATTGGCTTAATACATTTCATCAAGCGTGGCCTTAATCGAGCGGCTTTGCAACGAGCGCCTTCCCGTGTTGGGACAGTTCGCGTGGCTCCGAACCAACGCTGAGAGAATTCATTCCAGCATCGCGCGCGGTGCAGTCCGCTTGCAGCCTCGCGCGGCCTCGTCCTACGTCTAAAAATACAATGGCGTCATAGAAAATTCACTCCGCCCGCGTCAGAGTTTATCGATCCTCGTTCTAAAGGAGACATCAAAGAACCTCCGGTTATCTGGCGCGGGCAATTCGGTAGGATTCCTGCACAAAAACGAACAAGAACGAACCGACGTCTCTGTCGCGCGCACGCGTTCCGCCGACAGACGCGAGCGAATCGCGCGGTTTCGGATTCGTTTCGTACCCAACGAAGGGAAATACCAAAGCGTGAAACGTACGAAATATTGTTATGCGCGATGCAGAGAAGGTCTTTGAACAACCCTGACACTGTTTTCTCTAGGAAGCACACCGCTCTGAATTAATATCGTTTGACATTGCTTGACCAATAAAGCCGAACTGTAGGAAACGTAATTACGACGACCTTCCGAGATGCCCGGGGAACCTCGATGACCGATCTTGCCACTCGCTGGCGAGTTCAACCGGTAATGAATCGCCAGTCAACAATGTCGTTCGTCAAGCTGCAACATAATCGCTCGTCGCACGTGAATTACGTTGCCCGTTATCAAGTTGAACGTTAATCGATCGTTAATCAGGTTGATACGCGTTTCCATGCGAACCGCCCGTCTGCATCTGAACAGACAATATCGTAATCGGTTCCGTTAACGGTTCACCAGCGAAGGACACGCTACGACGACAATGACGACGACGACCACGACGACCACGACGACGAATAGTCGCGATACAATCGCTCACCGTATCCAAAACTCGACCTTCGCTTGCCGTGGAAAACCTCTACGTAGGAAAATAAATTGCACGTGTTCGTCACGAAAGTGACACACTAATTGAGCGCCGTGCACCGTGAAACGGAATTAAGAAAGATTGCCCGTATCGTTTGAGCAGTTTCCTGCGCGCAACACTGGCGTCCGACAGAACCGCGAAAATCTCACGAAGTTCCTATCCTGGGACGAATTTCAGCTCAAGGCCGGCGTGTCCAATCTAGCATGGGCCCTCGCGAAAACAATCGCGAACCGATAATCTCGTGGCCGAAACCTGTTTATCGACCCGACGACGTTTTTCCATTTGGATCGTTGTCTACGGTTTCACTTGACTATGCACGGAGCCCATTCTGTCTCGGGCAATGCAACGTGTTTCGTAACACCAGTCGAACATACGTATTACGGAATCGAACGATCGTTTCTGGTCTTCATTATCGTGGTCGTTAGATGCTAATAATACGCCGCTGATACGACCAAATTGATAGGACGTCGATTACGACGAACAAAAAGTCAGATACGCGGAACAGGGTGTAATCGGTGTAGGCACGGTGAGTTTATTTTCAGCGAGTGATACAACGCGTGTAACGCGGAAGAATTGAAACGTTATGGCAAACGATAAAATTCGATTTAAAAGTCATCACAGAGAACGGCCTTTAATTCGTGCCATTCGATCCATAGACGATTGTACGTTCGTAACTAGGATGAGAAATGGTGCAACGCTGGCAACGATTGCCAGTCAACTCTCGCCGATATATCGGTTAAGGGACAGAGAAGAGAAGGGCGAGGTGGAAAAGGAAGGGAAAGATAGGGAGCGGGGAAAAACGTTAGACCAAGGAAGAATCGGCTGGCTTGACGGTCGTGAGCCGACTGCCTGGTCCGTCCCGGCCTGGTGGAACGCTTCGGGGACAGAGTGCGCGAACGGAATGCTTATTGCCGATCGGTCGAGCCGAGCCGAACCGAGCTCGAAGAGCGGTCGGGCCTGCGTCGCCGCCGTATAACTCGGTGATTTCGCCTGGAGCTTATTTATTTCGAACCTGAAACCCGCCGCGGCAACCACGTGCTACGATTGCAGCTGCGAGTCAAGTAAGTCGGAGACTGTCTGTTCTATTGCGACAACGCTTCTCTGTTCGATCGCGGTACCATCGATCGAACGTACATTAAGCGACGTTCGTTAAGAGGAAACGGAGCAAAGAGGAAAGAAGGGAAATTTAGAAAAAGGAATAGAGAGCGCGCGTCTGGGGGAAAGGAAGAGAGACGGCGAACGTGAAACGAAGAGAAGAGAAGAGAAGAGAAGAGAAGAGAAGAGAAGCAAAGCGGAGAAAGAAGGAAAGAGAAAGGCGTAGAGATACGCTGTGCATTGTATGAGCGTCGGTGTTCGGGAAACGTGCTCGAATTCTTTTTTACAGAATCATCAGTGCGCTTCGTCGGTACATCGAACTTCTTCTAGAAGCTACGATACGATAGCCGCGGACGCTTTCGCGCCGAACTTATCGATTTTTCTTTTGGCACGGTTTAAGGGCAGTTTGTTTTAGTGTGTGTGACGATCGTTTAGCTTCGGGAGAAGGAGAAGGAGAGGCAGAAGGAGAAGAAGAAGAAGAAGAAAAGGAAGAAGGCGAAAAGGAAGAAAAAGAAGAAGAAACAAGAACCGAGGGTCTCGTTTGTATTTTATCGAATCTTCGATCCGAACAACACAACCTCTGTGACACGCTTCGTCAGAATCTTTACTAGCCTGTGTGATCTGTGATTTGTGATAACGATATTTATTCTTTTCACGAGGACTTTTACATTTATTCCAGCCCCCAATTCCCGTAACTCATTTGAAAGGTCGGCGCATTTAATCGAGTACTAACGGCGATTAGGTGAGTGTTAACATTTCCTTCTTTTTCTTTTTCTTTTTCTTTCGGAGAAAGCGAATTGTTCGTATCGGCAGCTGCTTGTTCGAAGCGTCTCGACACATCGTTCTTTTTACGCTCTTTTATGTTTCACGCTCGATGTTCGCACACCCCGAGCATTATCTCGGCTGTCCAGGAAATCGTAGCCTGACAGCGGTACGCATCGCGCTCCAACCTCTCGTTATCGTGGCTCCGTTTCTCTTCTCGTACACGAGAATCGTTCAATGTTTACACCGATGACACGCGCGTTTAAGGAACGCGTCGTCGTTGAAGGAGTCGTCGCACCGAGAATCGAGGCGGGTGTCGGTCTCGTGGCCCCTTTGTCGTTCACCTCGCGAAAAGCTCGAACGCGTTCGAACAATCAACGTGACTCATCAGCTGTTATGCAAAGTCTGCGATTTTTCAAAGCTTCGATATACGGAACGAGTCGGTTCGTCGAAACAAAATTTTAGTTAACGCGCGATTAACTGAAAAGTATTAGATGACAGGGAAAATCAGCGAATTTCTACTATACAGCAATCGTGAAAATTATTCGTCGTCCAGACGAGTTCAGATACGAACGGAGTTCTATCGTAATCGTACAGTTCGTTCCATCGATCGTCGATCTTACAGTTTCGAGTCAGAGAAATAGCTAGAACAACACCAGCTGTTGCTTCATTGCCCTTCGACCTTATTTGTTTCTGTAAAACTCTCTAACTGATATTTCACCGCAATAAAATTGGAAAGTTTGGCACGACATTTTCTTCGTTCGACTCCGAAATTTCGCCTCTGCGATACGATTAATGAGTCACGCATCGAGTTGGCCAGCTGTGGCGCTGCCTTTCACGGGGGCTCGTTCACCGACGAAAAAGGAAGAAAGACAGAGAAGAGCGAAGGAGTAATAGAAAAAGACCCGTTGACGACGTTGGTCGCGTGAAAAAAGTAGCATGACCGCGAAACGACTCGGACTCGGCTATCGTGGAAACAGATCGCGTGGCCGGCCAACTTTCCGACAATAGTCGTGTGTGTCCGTCAGGGGCTATTATTTCGAGCCGCGGAAGACTCGAGAGAGAACCTAGAAACGCCGTCGAGGAAAACGGTCTTCTCGCCGTTGGCTGTTTCAAACAGGGCCGCGAGATAAACCGCGAGATAAACCACGCGAGCACAGTCGAACCTACTACGTATGTACGTTAAGGTCTGCCGATGAAAAATGATATTCTTAATGCATTAAGTAACGGGTTAAAAACCAACCGAGCAATGATTCGTAAACGGTCGATTTCCTTTAAAATCTAGAATGACGTAGAATCTAGATGACGGGAATAGGAAAAATATTTAACGATCGATTCCTTGGAATTCTGTTTCACGGACACGATACTGAAAAATAGAATAAATAGACGGTGTAAATTCATCGAGAGAAATCGCAAACGAAACGTCGCTTTAACGTAATACTCGCCCTGTATCGGAGCAATGCGTACGAAATTACGATTCTGCTATTAGAAATACAAGATGGTCGAACCGAGCTTCAGTTACTGTCGCGAAATTGCAACGGCATCGCATAGTTTGTCGGCATTAGACACATTCGTGACCGCGATGAAATACTGCCACGTCGCTCGAATTATTTTCGACCCGATCCTCTTCCGTCTTTAACGAATCTCTTAGGCGCGAATAGCATACGTAAGAATCGCCGTTAATCTGTATCGTTCCTCGTTTCGATCTTACCCCAAACGTCTTCCTGCAACAGCGAAAGCCTTCGTTCATCGAAACGACGGTAAAATCAGAACGTAAGATCACGGTCGATCGCGATTAAGCAGTCGTCTCGTCGCTTTTGTATCACGGTGAATCACGCGTTGGTGACAGAAGAAGAAACAAGGCGAAGGATTTCTATCGTCGAAGATAAAAGACGCGGCAATACGCGTTTCTTGTACGCATCGTTTCGAAATTGCTTTTGTAAATTGGTTCCATCATCGATAGAAGCAAGAACAAGATTGGGATCGATCGAAGGTACGGCACGCGTGCGATCCATTGCGTTCCTTTTCGCGAGGAACGAGAAGCACCGTCTCGAGGTCGATGCTTCGACCGAAATAATCCTTCGAGCAGGAACGCGGCAAACGAGAGAGACACGTCTCCAGTTTAGTCTGTTCCTAGAACTGGAAAACGCTGGCAAGGACGTCGTTTTAATGTAATTAAGACACGTTTTGCGGTGCGCCTATTTACCGTGGAATAAAACCACTCACACAGCCCCCCTCCTCTCTCTCTCTCTCTCTCTCTTCCGCTCCATTTATGAAAATCAGACAAAGTTAGAACGCAGTTCGCGTGTCTTCTTTTTCCTGCATTCTTTTTTTTTGCGGGAATAATTGCCACTGATTGCGTCTAAATCGATCGTGATTTTCCAAAGAGAAATTATACAAGTAAAACGAAGCGGAAAGAGGAGAACCTAGGTGGTTCGTGCGGAACGAAGTTTAGTTATTCGTACTTTGTCGAACGATCGAGTATACGGGATTTGCGGGACGACGTGAAAATCAGCGCTCGTTGAGGCCAGTCTCGCGCTGCAATAATTCGAGTCCTCAAAACCAGCTGCCGATGCGCGCGAGGCTAACAGTTCGTTTTCCGTTTCTCGTAGTCGACAGCCTGACCTGGTATTTTTCTTTATTGCTTTCTACACTATTGCTTTCCTCTTTTCTCTTTTTTTTTTTTTTTTTTGACAATTAAAATAAAACACAAACATCGATCGCGTATGTAACGCATAACGTGTAGAATCCTCATTGACAGGTAACCGATCTGCAATTTTAATCGACGCCGTCGCGCGTTCGCTTTCCTGTTTAAACAGTTGCCCATGTTGGAGTCAGCCACCGTGGCGCCGTCCGATTTTATAAGAAAATATCGATCTTGCCCGCGCGAACGACACATCGTGAAGACCTACGCGGACCGCAGAGCCATCGGAAAATTTAATCGGGCTTTGGATGAGCGACAAAAAAAAGACGGTGAAAGATAAGGAGCTCTAGAGCAGAAGAAACTGTTTTCAACGTGTTTCAAAGATTACGCATAGCGCGTTTTACGAAACAAAGTGATCAACGATAAACGGCTTAGGTTCCGATAAGGCTGTTATAAATCGTACGTACGGCCAGACGAGAAGTACGAGCGAAATCAGGTCGAAATTGCGTAGTTCCGATCAAAGACGGCGAACATTCGGCTCATTTTCGAGAAAGCGAGGATCGGCTCGGATCGAACGCGTCGGTCGCTGAGAAGAAAGCGAGAAAGAAGTTTCTCGAAGCTTGGTTACCGCCGTCCGCTGGTGCTGAGTGCTGACTCTGTCGGAACACAGAAGGTAGGAAGTTCTCGGTAAAAACGAACCTGATCGGTTCTGTGCATCGTTCCTCCAGCAGGAAGAAGCTCTATCAATCGTGTTCGCACAGGTCACGGTTTTACCGACGTAATTTTGCACGAGTCTCCAACGGTTTACACGCTCGTACGTTTTATAGCTGACGAACGATTCGTTCAATTGCACGGTGGGCCAAATCGTCGGAAATAAACGAGGAAACGGCCAAGGGACCGTAAATAGCTTGCCGATATTCTCGACCAATCTTCTCGAGGCACGCGCCGATCGAAGCTACATTCGCTAACGCGAAACCTTGATCGGTCGATCGATCGATCGATCGAACCGCAGATCCTGGAGCCTTGATTTTGAACTTCGACGGAGAAGAATATACACGTGAAACGTTGTAACCGTTCGTTCGAGCAACAGGAAGCTTAGAAAAAGTTTCTACGTAACTGTCGATGAAAAGGAATACAGAGAGAAGTCGTCGGTTCCCCTCCCTTCTCTCGATAAAATCTACAAGTAACAAGTACAGAACGGAAAGTGCTGGAATTCCGATCGAACGAAATAATAGATTTACCAGTACGTTTGTTCTCACTGGGAATCGAGTTTTAGATTCGAAAGGGCACAAGTTCGCGCGGTACGATACTCCTGGCGAGTAGCGGCGGAAGGAAAATACGGCGGTTAAAGGAGAGAGAAGTTTCTCGAAGCTCGGTTTGCCGTTCGCTGACTGTGCTCTAAACTCGCTCGAAAAGGAGAAACACGAGCGGGCAAGGAATACGACAGAGAGGGTCTTACAGGAAAGAGAGAAGTCGATGGGTGTGCGCCATCTCTGAGAACGAGGAAGATAGAAACGGAATCGTTGCTGCCGTAACCTGCGACAGATTTAAAAGGCCCACGTGCTCCACATAGGCCCCGTTTCGATAGAAACTACAGTGCAAGGTGACTTCAAAGCGAAGAGGAAGTTGGAACAGGATCCACAGGGGAGGAAAGGGAACGGAGGAAAAGGCTGAGGATAGAGAACAGGATTAACGGCCAAGTCGAAGTCGAACAAAAGGAAAGGAAAGACGCAGAAGTAAAACGCGCGGAAAATCGGTAACAACGGAGCGAAATATAAAAGGTAGAAAGACAGAGAGGAAAGAAAGGCACGAGTATATAGCATTGCAGTCGAAGATGGCAAAGGGCAAGCCGTTAGCGATCTCGGAGCGGCGGACGAACGACGTGTTCGACGAAGAATCGATAGCGGTACGATCGCGATGGCGAAATTTCGCCGCCTTCTGGATACTCGGACTCTGCAACAATTACGGATACGTGGTGATGCTTAGCGCCGCGCACGATATACTCGAGAGCAAATTTGGCACGACCATGGTGAGTGGTAATTCTTTTTCATTGGTCCGTTAATTAGCGAAACGCGTATTTGATCGGAGTCGGAGAAGGGTTGGCAGGGACGGGAAGACAGAGAAGATTCGTTGCGTTCCGCTTTCTTTCGACGTTCTTAGACTCTTGTATTTCTTCCATTTCCTTCGATTCGAAAGAACGAAAAAGAAAAAGAAAATAAGAAAATGCAGCGAAGCTCGAGACGCGCAAGAAGAACTGCGAGTTACTGTTCTAAGGGCCGCCTTAAGGCCCAAACCGAAGTGACGCGGTTATAATTAACAATAATGTCATATTCGTAGAATCCGCACCGATCTTTGGCAAAGTATCGCGAAATCGAACGACAGTACGGAGGAGACCATTGTTTCCGGCAACGGGACGAATCGTGACTCTTCAACGTGACATTTTCACGCGCTAATCTCCGCTCGGCCGCGTCTGTCCCTTAAAACTCGAATCCCTTCGCCTTAAGAGTCAAGATCGGTCAAATACGCGAAATCTGTCGGTCGCTTGACGCGTGTTCATCGACCGTTCCGAATCGCTCGATCGCCATTCGGTCGATTGCGAAACAATGTGTAACAAGTGACGCGTTTTGGAAGATGGCCTGGAAGCTTCCCGAGATTTTCGTATTTACTCATCACGATAAACTAGAACAGATAAAGTATAAAAAACAATTGCGACATATAGATAGCGACGTGATAAAGCCACGCGTTCGCTTCGAATCGGCAAAATCGTTCGAGCGAAACGAGCGTGCGTGTAGAGTAGGAGGTAGTGTACACTACTCGTGTGACGCCTGGCCTGCATAAGACTCGATGAATCACCGGCGTCATTCGGCCGTATTACAGCACAACGATTACACAGGTCTTTGTATCGATTGGATTCCTGTTGTCACTCGACGATGCTCCGATTGCCAGAAGAGTAGGCGGGCTAATGGAAAATTTCGCGAAAGGAAAAGAAGGAAAACAAATGCACTCGGCACGTGGCACCGATCGACGGCAAATTGCCGGACACGAAATCTTATCGATATCGGATGAAAGTTTCGCTGCCCCTCCTTTCTAACGCGTAGTCGTTGAATCGAATTTAAAGCGTTGCGACGTCATTGATCGGTGCCTTGACTGTACATCCACGCGACTGTTATATGCTGTTTCTAATGTATCGTATTTCGTTTCGTCGATATTTCGTTTCCAAACGACTTATGACGACATCGTGACGTTGATTTCTTTCTGCTTCGACGATTTGCCAAATAAAATATCGACCATTCGTAGGCGCCAACCAAACCATCGACGTTAATGAGAACGCGTTTTTCTACGTTTGTTTAAGCGCGAATCCTTTTTACGCCTTTTTACGCCTTTTTAGCTTACCGTTTTCTTTTTCGTTATTGCCTTGAAGTCATTTGAACGCGGCAACGTAGCAGTTTTGATTAGCCGGAATCGCGAACGATGTTTCACGCTGGAGGAAAGATATCTCGGTATTTGGAGACGTTCTCAAAAGCTTGTGTAAACGATGCGCACGGCTTGCATAGGTAATCCGTGTGATCAGCGACAACGGCGAAGTGTCGTTCGACTGAAATATTACTGAGCGGACTATACAAGTTTTACGATGTAATGATTACTCCGCGTTTCGCACTATGGTGTCTCGCCGCAGCGAGTCTGTTCGTCACGAGGATTAATAGCCTCGTTTAACGACGTTCCTCGTGATGCGCGATCTCGATGCGAACGAAACGAAGGCGGTTATTAATAAGAAATAATAGAAACAGGAGGTGAGAGGAGGAGAAGTCGTTGGAGCAGCAAGCAATTAATCTGAATTACGTCTTCGAGATCGAACAGATTCTTGTGCGCGAGGAATTTTTTTGTTATGTCATCGACAAATCTATACATGCGTTTCGCATCGTGTTATGGAGTTGCCTACGCCTTCCCCCCTATCTTCGTGGTTGTTCCTTCCGACTGCGATTCGAACGCGAATTAACTTACGTAAGAATCGCGGAGATTAATATTCCACTCGTTCAAGGTGGTAATGTTCGTGAAATAAAGATGCCGGCATCTGATAATTTCCGCGGCGATGTACAACCAGCCAACCGAATTATGGGAAAATAAAAGACAAAGATGATTTTTTGGTTTACGTAAAACCTAATATCTCGCGTATCTGTTCGCGAACGGTGTACTAATCCAGTTTGTTTCTTTTTCTCTTCTTTCTCTTGGTTTCGTTTCATCTGTACGAAGGAACCTGTCACGGAATTTACGAATGGCACTCTGACGACCACCACCAACACCACCGGGATCCGATCCTGCAACACATTGTCCACTGGCGCCATATTGCTAGCGGATATATTACCATCGTTAGCGGTGAAAACGATCACGCCGTTCCTGCCTTTTTACGTACAGTGAGTATTAGTTTATTTCTATTTTTCCTTCTAATTCTATACCCATCGTTCCATTAATCGCAACTTCTGCGTGAACGTAACACCACCACGCGACGCTTTTGCGTAAAATTGCTAAGAGCCAGTAAGAGCACTGCGACGATAAGAAACAAAAGCCACGATGCGATAACGAAACGTCAGGAAACGAGCCTTTAACTTTTAGAATATTTCACGCGATAACGGCGGCAGCAGCAGCAGCAGTTATTTAGACGACACAGAGGCGAAATCAAAACATTAGTCAGCTTTCGTGATTCCGCGATATGTTTGACGTAGACCAACGATTCACCGCGCGATATCTAACTCGGTTATCTTATCGATGATTGTCCCGTATATACATACATACACACATATATATATATATATAAATGTGTAAAAGTAAATAAATATAAATATATAGATAAAAAAAATATATAAATAAATTGTTCGAAAAAATAAAAGTAAAAACAAGACGATGACACGGTGATCGTTGATTTTATTCAGCTCGACTCGTGAAACGTGAATTGTATTATCGAGCATGTGGAAACGCATTTCCTTCAGATAAGGGAGGGTAAGAAGCGATCAACCTCGTACGCTTCTCGCTAAATACACGCGGTTTCTCGTGGGACGGATCATCTCCGGAGTCGTGTCCCTCCGTGGGCACGTCGCTCTTTTCCCCGCAAATAAAACTAATCGATTAATCGAATCGTTAATTACAGTGCTCGACTGGCTACCTGTGTGTTATTTTCCGCTGCAGGATTCGTTATGGTTTCGTTGAGCACTACTGAATGGCTCGCCATTCTGGGCGTCGTTCTAACGTCACTCTCTTCCGGTTTGGGAGAAGTTACTCTGCTGAGTTACAGTCACCAATACCCCAAGTAAGTACCATCGTGTTTCTGTTCTTTCGTACTTTACTGTTCTTCATTGTTGGTATTAATTTTTTCTTTGATTCTTCTCTGCAATAACAATGGCGATCGTTTTATCTTTTTTTTTTTTTTTGAAGTCATTTTTCATCTGCCTGTTTTATCGGCGGCTATCACGTACAGACGAGTTTTAAACACAGTGTCTTTCTTATTTTTCTGTACGAACATAATAATATATATAACGTAGAGACTACTATTTTTATCCAACGAACGCGATAATAATTTATTATCAGTGTGTGTTTGTGTGTGTGTGTCTTTGACCCTAGCGATGCTCGAGGATACAATTAGAAAATAAAGTAGAATGACGAAAGGTGTACGGATAAAAACGGATGAAATAAAAAAGAAATACGATGCAAAGTCTGTCGATATCGAGGCAGTGGTGCATAAAACCGCAGTATTGACATTTAGACAGATGTGTAAAAAAAAGTAGAGATAAGATAATGGCAGTCGGCAGGTTGGCCTTACATGTTTAAAAATATAGAACAATAACATAAATTGCCGTTCTATAACCGATACGAAAATAATATTCGGAAAAGCACCGGAAAGCATAACATAAAAGTACAGTACGGAATTCTGAGAAAAAAAAAACTCGTTGCAAACACGAGGTACGTCTGTACTTACGTGCAACAACTAACTCCGTTAATTACATTCCTATTGTTTCTGTCCATTTCTCTACCTATATCTATGTGTATCTTTCTGTTTCTCTGCCATTCTTTCTTCGCTAACGATTAACCTTGTCGTTGTTAAAGTTCACCGAAAGGAATGCGATCGCGACTAGCACGAGATAACACGTGTCCATAAAACGTGAATTTCGAACGTCTCTGTTAATGTTTACGTGGGCGAAAATTTTACTACGAATCGCACCGCCGTCGCAATATCACGCCGTTATTTCAATTTTTTGTTCATCTCCTATCTCGTGTATTTTTTGTTTTCCGCAATCGTGAATATTATCGCCGTTAAATATTATAGCTGTTTTCATAGTTTGTTGCGATTTTCAACTCGTTGACGATCGGTCAGTTGCAACCGATCGGTTGATATCGCTAACCTTGAACGACGTTAACGCTCAGGGTGGAGTTAGAATGATGTAGACATGTATGAGAATTATAGTATTTATTCATTATCTTCGGATGCTCACAACGAACATATATATATATATATGTGGTACACTTGAAAACACCGAGATAAATGAATATAGGCTGCGTTCAGCCTTCGGTGTGATCTAGATGAGAACGGTTTGAGTCTTGTACAAACCTTTGAGCGGTTTTTATAGTAAGAGTCAATCTATTGGAGCGGGTGCGTTTTGTGCCTGTTCGTAATTGAGGTGTCGGGGTGCCATAAAGGCAAGTACGGCAATAGCTTTGAGGGCCGTTAGGGCAGGTAACGTAGTAATGTAGGGTTGCATATACGTGGATAGGTGACCGTCATAGTCGTTAGTTCAGATAGGGCAAATGGCGGCCGTTAACTCCGCAACGTGAAAAGCTATCGCGGGCTTGCCGAGCACCAAAGGTGTTGTTTTAGTCTCTCTGTCGGGGATGCATCGTAAAGAATGTCATTTGCGAGGTAAATATACCTGCCTGGGCCAGGTCATAAACCGGGTCATAAATAATGATTGATCAAAAATTCCGAACATAGCTGTATGTCGAATTACCCCGAATTGAACCTTTCCCATTGCCCGATAACTGACAGCGATTCATTATTTCGCAGACAAGTAATCGCGACATGGTCTTCCGGTACTGGAGGCGCCGGAATAATTGGCGCGCTATCTTACGCCACCCTCACCATGTGGCTGAGCAACGAAGACACGTTGTTAGTTATGTTAATCGTACCGATTATACAAGGAATCACATTCTGGTTGGTTCTGGTTCACCCGCCGCAGTCCAGTATCCCGATCACTAAGAACGGTATCGACAGTCAGGAACACATCATCGAGATTCCTAGGAAGAGCTTTAAAGAAAAGATCAATCTGGTACCGGGATTGATGAAGTATATGATTCCGCTTGGGCTCGTGTACCTCTTCGAATATTTCATTAATCAAGGATTGGTAATGTATTTTCGTTAGGCGAACTTTTGTAGAATCGTGTTTGCCCGTCGTTCCCTCTCCCCCACCCCCTTTATGTTTCCTTCTTTCGCTGTTGTTTTATACACACACATATATTCCTTTCTGTCTTTCGTTACGCGTAATTTACGTTATAAGATTACCGAGTCTTGTTGCTAGCTTCCACCTCCTAAACACAGATACAATTACCGCCGGTCGTATGTATAGGTCGAACGATATAGACCAGGTGTGTTTTAACGGACACGTGTAACGCTAATTTTCCAGTATGAGCTGATCGAATTCGATGGCATTTGGTTGACGCACGCCGAGCAATATCGTTGGCTCCAGGTGGATTATCAGATAGGAGTATTTATCTCAAGATCGTCCGTCAATCTCATCACGATTAACAAAATCTGGATCATGGCTCTGTTACAGGTAACGGGAATCGATTAAACTCTGTTTACTAGTGTTACGCACGCTCCAACGACAACGTACAAGCTGTTGATTCTTTCGCGGCCGTAATCGAATCCACACACGATTTACGATAACCCCGTGCTTGTTTCAGTTTATCAACGTCATAATTCTACTGTTCGAGACGCTGTTCTACTACATGCCCAGCATTTGGATTGTGTTCGCGTTCGTTCTGTGGGAGGGCCTTCTCGGTGGTGGAGCATACGTGAATACGTTTTATCGAATGTCCACCGAGGTAACGTAACTTTACTTTCACAGCTCGCCATTGTCGATGATCGATTTATACGTATCTGTTGCCTTTGTTCGCGAAATGTGAAAATGGCCCCTGACCGCATTTCGTCGAATTTTCGTCATTAACGTATTTTTTCTGTCAATTCACAGATTCCAAGGGCGGATCGTAAAATTTCCTTGGGAATTGCCACGATGGCCGATTCCATTGGGATCGCGTTGGCTGGATGGTTGTCTATGCCGGTTCACAATGCCATTTGTAGACTGCCGCAACCGTCTCGAGTGGGAAGCTAGGAGACGAACACAAGATAGTATTTAACAACGGTCATGCGAATATAAGCAAGATCGTGACACCGTGATACATACGTTATTTATTACCGAATCTTCTTCGACAAGCCCTCGTGGCTTCGATAATGTTGCTGATAACTGACGTAACGTGGTTCGTACACCATTCCCGTTTCTAGCCATTATTATACCGTCAATTATTATAGCGAAACGCGATTAACATCGCCACGATCAAGCTTGATACCTTCGTTGTATTGACTTCGTAAACGTAGGATTTATTCGACGCCGCTCGTCGTTCGAACTTCAAAACAAAACAAAATTGAACTACGAACCACGAAGACGTGCTATCGATACCGATGTTCCTAAATGAAAAAAAAAAAAAAAAAAGAAGAAGAAGAAATGTAACTCGCTAGATTGTAAGTTCGATCGTTCTGAGATTTATTGGGTACAAATATTTAAAGGATTAGGAACAGAATTGTTTCACGATTAGTTTGATTTCGTTTCGCAGTGCGTTTCTTCTTCTTTAACAAAGAAGAAGAGCGATACGCGTAACAGCAGAACCAGAAATTGTATATAGACGAGGAAATCTCGTCTCGATTTACCACGTCGACAGCGTTCGATCCCTGTTGTCGAACGTGTGCAGCGATACGCTTTTGTAAACTCGATCTAAAATTTTCTGACTACGGGCTACGCGTTTCGTTATGCGCTCTTAGCTAGTAGGTTCTTACGCCGTTTAACATTCGGTCGTAATAAGAACGACCGCCAGTATTTGTAGTTGGACGTAACACATCGATTTTCGCCTATGCGTTATAGGCGCGTTCGATGAACGACAACAGCGTGTTCGATTTATGATATTTTTATTGTTTATGCACGACTCGCGTCTTTATGTTGATACCGTTCCAAAAATATTGCTGACGAGATTAACTCGGTTTACTTCGTTAAAACGATAACGAATTTCGTATTTCGCTTAACCACGTCACAATATCATAACACGGGTTGTGCCTTGTGTTTATAAAGATTATTCCTGTTTTTTTTTTTTTTTTTTTTTTTTTTTTTTGTAAAGAGAAAGTCAAATCGATTTTTAATCATAATCGAAATTTCAGACATTCCTCGTCAAAGGGATAATTGTCGGAATACGTGAGAGTGTTGATTAGAAGTATTATAATATCAAGTCGCAGAGTAAATATGGGAGGACCGGAAATTTCGACGAACGATTCTTCGTCACCGTTGTGAGAAAGGTCCTCTCCATTTTTCTAACAAAATAATTCGCCTTTTCCTAAATACATATTGTATATGTGATATATCGATAATACTGTTTCCTACATTTATTTTGAAGTATAAATATATATATATAAATATATACATATTTATATATATATATATATATATATTTATATACGAATTATTATATCGTTTATTACGTCGTAATATATATATATATATATGTATTGTATTTATCGTTGTAAAATTGGAACTGCTCGTGACGCGTTCTAAAATGAATGTTTTGCGGTTCGCGGTTCTCCTAATTTTATTTTATCGTATTTTATTTCTTTTTTTTTCTTTTTATCGTGAGGGAAATAAATAAGAAGAAGAACGAATATGACAGAGTAGCGTGGAAACCAAACGAAATCGAAACATTGTTCAAATGCGTAACTTGTTGCGAATACGTTCGAAATAAACGATAAAAATTCTTTGTCGACAGGAGTGCTCCCCCTCTTTCCATATTCATTATCCGTAGGAATCATCGATTCTTCAGTCACAATATGTAAACCAATCTGCGCTCGTGAATTACAAACGAAAGATTGTTCGAGCAATTAGGAACTGTATCTTTTTTTGTAGAAGCTTACCGCATACATTTGTCTAACGTCTAACTTACGCTGTAACTTACGCTTGTGTAATGAAAGCAAAGAACTCGTCGGTTCACCCGCGAGGAGCGTTTTAATACCATCGAAAGAAGATTTTGTTTCAGCGAGTTCCATAAGGATTGCGCCTTTTACTCCGATCAGTTTTACTTCAACAGGCCCAGGCAAATACATCGAGCTTTCCTTGCTGTCTAAATTTTGTCTAAAGTTCTATACGCGTGTGTCGCAAAGCCGTTTGATATTAGTCGCTCGTATTGTCTCACGTTGGCCCTTACGCTTTGAAGGATTATCCAAAACTTAAAGATAGAAACTAACTGTCCCCTCGACAACGTACAAAATAGATACGCACGACATTGCCGGACGATTTGCAAAAATAATTACGAAGAATAATTTTGATTAACGCTTGAGTTTTTGATCACGCGCACCGCTCGAGAATCAGTTTGCCCGATTCTTCGTACTCTTGCCGCGACAGCCACATTTGCTGGAAAGATCCAAGGGAGCTGAGGATAGATCCTCCGATCCAGGCACCGTAACGACGCTCGCTCGAGCTGTTTGCGCTAATTATTTTCAGTCTCATACTCTGCAATAACCGGATGAGTCAACGTTATTCCGATTTCGATAAAAGGAACCTTATTTTTCCATTAGGATTATTATATTAGAATGTATATATATATTAGAATTATTTTCTATTAAAAGATCTCAACGCAACGACACGAGTCAGACATGATACTTACTGGAGGAGTTTTGCTGGCTAAATCTCGATTCAGTCTTTCGCTAAAACCTTGCAGACAGGAATTACCACCGGTGACCACCACGCTTCCGTACAAACTCTATGGAAAGAAATGATCCGTTTCAACGATCTATGGTGTCATTCAACTTCTCCCTAAAGTTACCGCGTGATCGATGAAAATAGAGGGAAGCTTACAGGTCTGATATCCATATCGCACATGCCCACGCTGGTGGTGACGAGCGGACCAACTCCAAGAATGCTGGCGCCAACGCCCTTCACGTTGCTGGGATCGAACAAGGCTTCCGGAATCATCAGCCTGACGGAGCCGAAATCGTCGTTGTACCCGGTTGGAAACTCGTAGTGCTTCATTGGCAAAGTATTGGCCACATCCTCGTCGTAAGGGCTGTCGGACACTTGTAAACAATTCATTTGGAAGTCTTGCAACAGCTCTCGGACCATGTAGCTCATCCAGGAAGACGTTGGCTGAGGACCAGCCCTTTTGGTCCAACGTGGTGCATCTCTTTCACGAACTACATCTGCATAATATTTTGTTACGTTACATTCTCGTCGTTGCGCGACGTGATAATAGACAGAGCATGGAATAGGAAGCGCTGAATGAAACAGGGGGATTCGACTTAGGAAGAGTGTTTCGAGTGGTACATACAACGTCAAGCGTTGAAAAGCTCCTCTAAACGGACGTGAGTTACATTCGGAAGTGCGAAATATTAGAGAATAAAAGGCTTTGACGAAAGAGGTCGATGAGAATAACATTCAACACTAAACATTCATTAACGTTGATAAGCGTTCGCTAAATCTGGGCAGCGCGTGCGTTAAAGGCGCACGGACGCTGAACGAATACATTCAACGCATTACGACTCAAGTGCTCTGCACACAGCGCGCGTTCATCGTTGGAAATGCGCGTTGAAAGGATTTAACTCCCTTTCGTGCCTTATAATAGACGTCGTTCTACGATGTACCAAGCATTCCTTTTTATAGCGCGTTAATATCTGCCTAGCGAGCGAGTGTCAATTGAAGTCAATATTTAATCATTCCATCAATACCGTCCACGTCGATCGAATTATGCTATTACTGTTGCTTTTTTTTGTCCGTCGGCGACGATTCGTCGCCGTGAAAGCGCGCCGATTTCATTGAAAATCTCAGCGAACTTGCCTTTGCTCGCTACCAGACAAGCAGGCGTCAACTCGATTTCCTTCTCTTCGAAGAACTGTCTGCACTGCATCGTGATGAAATCACCGCCCAGCGGGCTCTTTACGATTCCCTGGGTGATAACGTAACCGTCGTGCACCGGAACCGCACTCGTGTGTGTTGCACCGCTGTCTACGACCATGGCCGTAGATCTGCCGTTCGCATACGCGGCCAGAACCGCGTTTTTGCAGATGTACATCGCTGGCACGCTGAATTTCTCGAACATCAACTCTAGCAATTTCTCCCGTTTCAATCTGGTGTTCCAGGGACACTCGGTCATCAAGATCGGATGGTGCTCCGGAAGAGCGTGAAGACGTTGTTTATACGTATACTCTGTTAGACGCTCGAACATCTCCCAATCTTCGATCATGCCGTCTTTCATTAAACTAACCATCTCCATATCTAGAAAAAAAAGAGATACATCATAGGTAATACACGTTGGTACGATCCCTTTACAATTACTGATTTCCTATACTGTGAGTTAAAGTCCGCTCTCCGCGCTTCGATTTACGGGTTTTCTTTTCTTTTCGTATTTCGTCGATTAAGCTACGAACTGCTTACGTCGAACAATAAGCAAATACAGTTTGTCAAGGTTTCGTAGCGCAAAGATGATACAGGTGAAACGCGTCGATAATACACCGCGTCGAATTCCATTAAGAGAAGGATGTTCCTAGAACATCGTTCTACATTTTAATGGAATTTACGATCAGGGAAATGGTCACACAGCGGAACGTAATCGTATTTCCTCCGATAGGATTACGACGTGAAACGATCGTACCCTTCTTTCGCACTTGAATGGCCGTGACATCGATGTTGTAGTGCTTCCTGACGTTTTGACTGCCGTCCGGCGAGTCGATCGTGTCCTCCCATACACCGAGGGTGGTCGGAATTTCAGCTTTCGGTGTATCCTCTCCGCCATAACCCACGCGAAGGCTCTGGTGTCCAACGTCGAAAATTATAGCACCGACCTCGTCTACGGGAAAAATCCAAACGCTTTACAGAATTCTCAGCCAAACCACGTTTCGTTTTTTTCCGGAAATATTGCGGACCGCGTATCACATACCTCCGCCGTAGACACCACCGCTCATAGTATCTGGAGAGGACAGGAACGTCGGCGCATGCCCAGCAACCCTGTTCGACCTCACCGGTCCATGCACCCCTTCTTCCTTCCTCGTACTCGTACATCGAGGATTCTGCGACCCTCCGCCGTTCCCACATTGCTCCTTTTGCATATTCGAATCTACGATCCTACGGGAGGAGGATGGAACGCGATCGATCAGCACATTTGCGAAACCCTTTTCGTCCGGGCGCGCAGCTTCGACGGATATTTTCTCTCGTCGGGCTTAGCGGCAGGATCGTTACGAACCGACTGGTCTTGAAGGAAAGAGATTTCCCTTTGCTTTTATTATCAATGAAATTTTATCGTCGAGAACGTGGTTTCACCATGCGTTGGGTTTCAAGGATTTCGCTGGTCCTTTTTATCTGGCAGATTGGTAGTACAGTAGACACGGGAAGGGTGAGAATAATATTTCAGACAAGAACGGTGTGTTCCGTTATGGAATTAGTGTTGTATATTTTACAAAGTAAATAGAATATAAACAATCTAAAGTCGTCTAAAAACACAATAGTACGAATTTCGTGGTAAATCATTTGTTCATATATTATAAAGTATACGATTTGTCAACAGATCGATATCTCTTCTTTCGTAGTCCCCGATACGGGCTTTTCGCGGTGCTTTCTGATCGGGGACGCCGACATAACGAGAGAGCACTCATTCAGACTCAAAAATCATCGTCACGTTGCCGAGTGAACGATCGATTTGCTTGTACATATACGGTTTAAACTGATTCGATGACAACAGATGCGTTACAGACTCGGTGGGTGCGTTTTCCTTAACGACAGTCGAATAAATTCATTAATACTCTGCCTTTTATTTTAGTTTAGTTTATCTTATCTGTTTTTTTTTTGTTTTTTGTTTTTCTGCTTTCGTCGTCCGTTTCCCTTAGCGTATCACTCGGTCCGTCGATCGTTAATCGACGCGCGAAATTCAACGCGGCGAAACGACACTCTTCAGTTCAACACCTCGCCATCGTGTTTCTGTTGCTCTCCTAGATTCGTTTCTCGCGATCCGCGGTCGCGCGTACGTGTAATGAGGTACGATACGTACACAGTTAACAGCATGGTAAGTACAGACACCTTATAGACAATAGTTTATTTAGTTATTTATTTTATCTTACTTTTTTTATTTTTTTCTTGCTTTGAACGTTAAAGTTTACGCTACACGTCTCATCTACTAACGTTTCAGTCTCGCGTAAATGAAACGACATCGATGGCGGCAACGACGAAACATCATTCTCATTTCTTCGCGGCCTAGCTTCGTTATTTATACATGTATACAACGCACGGTTGGTACACGAACGAGAAACATGCTGGCTCGTTCCAGATGCGAAAGTAATCGTTCATACGGTTTCTTCGTTCAAAAAGGACGACGTTGAAATCAGTAGATAGAAACGATCTACGAAATTGGAAGACCAAGTAAACTCGTAACAAATCGCGTATTGCTCGTTTGGGATATGCACTCGGTAGAATGGAAACCGTTTGCCCGTGAATGTTTGCTGCAGACGCAGTATCAACGATAGGACGACGATTCACGTTCGACGATAGTATCTCGTACGATTCGAGTCTTCGGTTAACGAATATGATAATAAGAGTCTCTTTCGCAAAGGCAAGTAAAAATCTTCCCCGTGGATCGCTCACGGTGGAGCTCACGCTCTTCTGTCGCAGTCTTCGTGTAAAACAGAGTTAAACGGACGTGTTGATCGAACTCGAGCAATTAAGTATAAGAATCGTTCTCGATAACCTGCGAGACTTTACCTAATTTACAAAGTAGAGAACGCGTTCAAGTCTTTCATAGGATAATCGTTTTTCGTCGAACGAAATGGCAGTCGATAGGGAAGTTTCGATTGATCGAATTCCCGCGGTAGGAGCAGCCGTGGATCGTGCGATTCGCTGAGCAGCCGTGGATCGTACGATTCGCTTGACAGCCGAAACGAGAAACGTGAAAAATCGAACAAATGGTGTTATTACGGGTGGTCGCAGGTTCTCGCGAATACGAACCAAGTGGCAGTTAAAAGAACACATGGTTAAGTTCGGTACGTTCGTTTTGTTATAGGATACGATTGACACTTTCCCATCGACATAGGCCAGGAACACGAACAGGGTACACGTGATCAGTGGTCGCTGTGCTCACAGCGACCAATGATAGTAATTAACGAAAGACGGACCACGATGGTTTTTCTTCACATCGAGATAGTTGAAATGGGGTTTCGTTTTTCTTTTTTTTCTTTTTTTTTTCGCTGATAGCATCGTAGAGAGTCACCGTAGGTTCTACGTTCTTCGTGTTTTTTTTTTTTTTTATTTTTTTTATTTACACCGCGATTACGAAGTCACGGACGTTTCGTTGACTACTGTGGCCGCGATCGAAGTCGCACTCTGCCTCGCTTAGCTCAAACGCGTCGGAGAAGCCCGTGGGTGGGTCCAGCTTGGGGACGAACAGATTCCCTGATCCGTCACGCTCCTGGTCCCGATTGGAGCAGGAATTGCTCGACTGGTGCTTGGAATTGCCAAACCCGGAGATTGGGCCGAAGTTGGAACGGGTCTCCTCGCTGGTATGACGCGCCAGCTGTAACATCCTTCGACGAACAAGGATCATCGTTAGCTTCATTCTTCTAACTTTTCCTAACAAACAGTTAAACACAACGAATCAACTTGGCTTACTTGGATCTTCCCCTTCCAGGAAACGATTTTCTCTCAAAAATCGGTGAGGGTTCTGTAGACGTGCTAGATTCTGGTCCATGGTACAGGAAGTCTGGAAGCAGAAAACGTAACCATTTCCCACGATCGATAGAAACAAGAACGGTAGGTATGGTTCGGCGAAATTTCTCCAAAAACCGCCTGATTCCGTTCCAACGTTTGACGATGACAACAAACAAGCGTGAAATACTCGATCACATGTTTCGGTGCACTCTAATAAACGTATATAGACAGGCAACGGGAACGGATGTCCGGTGGTACTGCGGTGCATGGAACTTATTAGGTAACTCTCCTCTCCTTTTGTTTCCCCTTCTCTTGTCTTTTCTTTTCTTTTCTCTTTCATTCTCGTAACCATGGTCGAAAGCAACGTCAAAGAACGACAAGTGCGACCCCCTCTTTCGAATCATAATCAAATAGAACTAGACAGAGACTAGAAAGAGAGAGAGAGAGAGAGAGAGAGAAGAGAGAGATAGAGAAAGAGAAAGAGAGAGAGAGAGAAAAAGGATGAAACAAGGCGTAAACCGAATAGAAGGATGAAAGATTGCATACTGTGGACACGCGAGTCGGCCGCAGACACCGAGTGGTGCGAATCGACGAGGTGATTGGAAGACTCGGTTCGGCTGCTGGTCCCGACTTCCGTGTCGCTGTCCGAGCCCAGGGTGTCGTATTCCTCCGACTCGGACTTGCCCTGACTGACCTTGTGCGTTTTGTGCAACGGCGCAGAGGACGAACGGCCTCCGCGCACCTTAGTGTACCGGTTGCAATCCGACTGCAATCAGACGGAATTGGTTCGATGAATTGGCACATTCGCACGAGGAAACGAGGAGGCGCGCTACACCGATCTCTCTCGAATCTTTCGAATCGATTTGTCCGGTCGCGGATCGTTGTTCAGCGACGTCCGTGCTAGCGGCTAGCCTACGGATTTTAGATCAGAGCTATCGATTCCGACGTGCCGTTGGTCGAAGATACACGATAGAAATCCGTTTATACGAATCTGTCGGGAAACAAGAAGCCCATATATATGTGATCGGAGTTAAGGCAACAGGAGCTGGCTGACTCTCCTCACTGTCCGTGAGTGGGTTTCCTTCAAATGGATTTCATCGCAACAGGAGTTCGTTTAATCAGACGCCGCTAATTATAATTTCGCTCTCACGAATGGCATTCGTATAAACGGAGTTTCCTACCGTGCAGTGAGATTATAAAATCGGCCAAGTGTTTTATTAAAAGTGTTTTGAGAGTCGAAATAATAACGTGAGATATAGCGCGTATATAAAGAGATAAGAAATTCGGAACCTCCAAGAATTGTGGAACTGCACGGAGCGAATTCAGGATACTTTCTTTCTTCGCAACAAACTACTATAGAGCATTTTAAAAAGTCGTATTTATAGTACACATAATTTGGAAAGAAAAGTTTAGAAATACACGACCTGCTACTTTTCGCACAATGTACATACACGTACGTATGGTGTATATTCCAAAGGAATCTGATACATCGATTCACAAATAACTTTTACAATTTAGGATTTAAGACGTCTCTACGAGATACGTGCCGCTGCTCTGAATTCTCTCGTATTAATCGCACATTAATATTTTAATTTATCACCTCACTACGTATGTACGGCCTTCCATCGAGTATAAGTACGCATTGTGTGTCTAAATAAATCGTCATATTCTTCCGATCGTATTTTCATGGCGCCTTGCAACGAGTACTCTTTGGAAATTGATCGATTTGATCGATTTGATCGATTTAAACGCGATCGAACGGCACTGATCTTTTCAACTTCACAATTCACGCTACTGTCTTCCTTTTTCCTTTTTTCTATGATCGTATTTTGGTCTCGGTGGTACAGTCAAGATATACCAGAACGCTTTGACACAATGTACGCTTTCTTATTCTACATCTATACGAGCTAGTAATGACAAGAGTTTGCGAGAGATGTGTAGAATGGCGAATATAATACATGTAAGAAAAGTATCGTTTGCATCGGTGTTGCGGTTCCTCGATGGACTGATCAGGACAGATGCGAAACGAAGCAAGGTGGGACCAGCAGTCACAATGATCGATTCTCTATGATGCACATCTGTTCTACTCGATCCACGCGCATTCGTTCTACAAACACGTTCTTTTGCTGACAAATTATTTCGCCGCGGTCTGCGTCGACGTTTACGAACACGTATATGACGGATCGTCTTCGTGCTCGTGATTGTTTCGCGGAAAAAAAATGTTGTACAAACAAGTCTTCGTGCCAGACACTTTCTAAATAAACCCGATTAGCCAAGACCGATGTGCACACGCGAAATGCAATTGGGACTGTGCTTTAGCTCTGGTACAACATGCTGAAGCGAGATTCGTACATGGTTTCCCTTTTGCCGGTTCACAGAGAATTTTTTAACGGTGAACGCTTTATTTGGGAAATATACAGTGACATTAGCGGGATGGAAGCGAAGCTGTTTAGTGGATGCTTTGTTTCGACGAGAGATAAAAGTTCGTACGTATTCGTCCCTCTTTACCATATATTCAACGAATAAAACGATAATTAAACGATATTTTCTCATCAACCTCTTTAAAGAGATAGACTGGATTGTTATTAATGTTTTACACGCTTCGTTGAAGGTAGGCGAGTGCTCCTGAGAGTAGGCAGACAATCTCTTTTATCGCGCGTTGCGTTCCGACGGGATTGTTCGCTCGTAGTTTGCCGTTGCAGCATTTTAACGACGTCAATGCCATTAAAAAAAAAAAAAAAAAAAAAAAAAAAGAAACAGGCGTTGCGACGATACGAACTTCTATCTCAAGCAATTACACGTGGTAAACTCGAGGATGAATTCGAGGATGCATGCGGTGTGCGCAAGTGTGTTTTACCATTGGTTTGATGAACAGACACGAATGGCGAATAGTAGAAAGCGACGGTGAATGACAAAAGCAAATTGAACGTGGGACGATACCTCTCGTAATTGAAGAGTGTCGGCTGTGGACAGACGAGGATCGTGATAGACGAAGGTCTGAAGAGGCGCCGCGGAATTACATCGACTATCACCACCTGGCGGTACGCTCTCCTCTAGTTGGAAGGTCGCGTACGGATAAATGTCCTCCGAGTACTCTGCAACCATTTTTCAATATCTTTTCGTGATCCTTAAATTCCTCAAATTATCGTTTGCCTTGAAGTATAGTCAACTCTGTCATCGTTGCAATTATCTGTCCCATAGGTATTCTACGCGAGCTTCGAACGCATGATGTTTCAAATGGAGTAAAACACTTGAAAACGTCAGTTTACGTGCCATGAAACTATAGAAGAGCAGCTCTCTTCTCTTTTTCTATTCGCCAGAAAGGTCCGTATAATATATAAGTAAATTATGAGTTAATTATACCGTGTTAATTATACTTCGTCTTGCCGATTATATAGGACAATTACGAAATACTTTGTCGTAATAACAATTCTACGTTAGAAAGAAAGCGATAGCTGCGAACAATACTAACGAGACATTCGGATTATAATCGGCTAATAAAATAAAGAAAAAAGAGAAGAATTATTTTTTCCGTAGATCTTGATGTAACGTGATCTTAATTTTGATAATGATACACGCTACGCGGTGAATTATGCGTTTTCTGCGTTGGAAAATATGTTTGCAGACAGCAGCACTATACGTTTAAGAATTATTCCAGATATTTTTGTGCAAGAACCGAGACGAGCCGTCAAGGCTGTCTGACCATGCGTTACAAGAAACCACTGAAAAACTATCTTTATTGCTGATAAAATTCACACTTTGTATTCAACGACGAAAGAGTTAATCAGCTGATTAAACGAGCGGCACTAAACAAGCGTTTCCCCTCTCCAATTACCTGGAATCTTTTCCAAGGTAGCCATCTCGTGTATCGGCGAGCGAAGCGGCTTGCGCACGGTCGCGTAATATTGTTCACGCTGCTCCATGTTCTGCTTATTGTCTAAGGCGGCCGCGGTCTGGGCGTCGTGCAGGCTCGCAATCTCCCCTATAAATGGACCTACGGTCATTGTCGTTAAAGCGTTACATGCACGCAGAGGTTCGTCGTCTCTGCGGATAAGTCAGGGCCAATTCTTTACTAACGTTTCCGGAAACAATAAAACACAGCACCAGCGGCGGCAATGATCGCCAGCGAGCTCAGTATCAGAGGGACTATCAGTTTTAGGTCCGAGTAGACGGACGTGTGCTGAGGAATGTAGTGATCGATCTCCACGGATGGCACGGTGCTGCTGGTGTGAGGCTGCAGAGTCGTTATCCTGTACTCGGCGACCGAGAAACCAGCGTTGTTGTGCGCCCGTATTCGAATGTCGTACGTGCTCCCAGGTTGCAGTTCACTGAGCGTGTACGTCTTTTGTACCTGAACGAGAAACGTCATCGCTATTTATTATTGTATCAGTAGTCGATGCTGTTACCGATCGCTAGTCTGTCTTCTTAAGCATTTTGTCTATTCTAGACGAGGAAAAGCGAATTTATAGCTTACGAAGGAATTATTACGTGCTAATCCTTTCGTTTATGTTAAATACGGATACGCCGAAAACTACAGATAAGAGTGCTACACGATACTGCAATAAAATACAAAAATTGCAATGTACAATTAATTAAACGGTACAACTACAAATACGTATGAACTTAACGACAAGATGTATATACATCTTCCTGTTCTATATTTCTGTGTTTCTGATACAGTGTCTCGTTACATCGTCGTTCTAATCAACATCGAAAGAGTTGAATCGTATTATCGAGAAAAACGAATCGATCGCATATAGCTTTAATACCTCGATGCTATTCGACACCAGGGTCCAGATGTCATCTCCGTTCTTCCTGTACTCGAGCTCGAAATGCGTGATAGGACACCCTCCGTCGTTCCACATGCTCAGATGAAGAGTGATCCACGATACGTTCACCGTGATGAATTTATCACCGTTGCTAGGCGAGCTTTCCGGTTTCGATCCGTTCGTCGTGGCCTTTACAATCTCGCTTGGCGAGCCCATACCGATCCGATTGTACGCTGTCAGATACATTTGATAATCGTTGCCGCACCATAGCCGTGACAGCACAAAACTGTTGATCTTGTGGGAGACTTTCACCTCTTCCCATTCGCCGGATTCCCGTTTATAGTGAAGGATGTAACCCCTGATCGAGGCTCCGCCATCGTCCCTGTTCTTCCACTGGACGTTGATCGAATTACTGGTAGCGCTGGTGGCGTGAAGCAACGGGGCTGCTGGAGGAACTGCGAAAGCATCGTATAACCAAATTATTCTACGTGTTCCTGAATTTCCCTCGTTAGTTCGTGTCGCGATCTTAACCGAGCACGGAAGCAATTTTCATATTCAAGGTGTGTGTGCGCGCGCGCGCGCGCGTGTGTGTGTGTGTGTGTGTTTCTTTCTATCGTCGATGAAATACTTTGAGATTCGACGAATTTCTAGAAGAATGGTCTCAAATCGACCAGTCTACCTTGCACGGTTAAACGATGCGTGATCTGATCGGATCCGTGACGATTCTTCACGTAGCAAGTGTAATTTCCGCTGTCCTCCCGGTGAATGTCCACGATCTGCAACGAGCCTTCCGTCAGCAAGGACACCCTGCTGGACGATTTCACTATCTGTCCCCATTGTTTCCATGTCACGGATGGTTCGGGGTTGCCGACGCTTTGACATGGTAACGTCACGTTCTGTTTCCATGGGACGACCAATACCGTACCGAACGAGAATATCGCCGCTCGAACTGCAACAAAACGAAACGGTAAAAGCTCGACTGGGATAACTCGGGACACTAGAAATCCCACGGTGCGACGTTATTACCAATGTCAATCCTGTAATACCTATAAAGCCGTACTAAATACGTCAATCGCGAAGACAAATAAAAATAAAATTTCGAGCACGATCACTTGGCGCGAACTCGGATCTGCCGCGATCGAATATAGCCTCGGTGTATTTCTACGTCGTTAAATTATCAGAACGAACTACAAAGTCGCTGAGAAATAGCTAAAACAAAACGATATATGTCATTACGGTGCTATCGCAGGTTTAAGTTTAACACAGAACTGACCTTCGTTGGAAAGCGAAACCGTGATCGGCTGAGTCTGCGGTCCTTCACCCACCGAGGTCACCGCCGCGATACTAAACTCGTACTGATTTTTCTTGTGCAAATTCTCCACTAGATAGCTGGTTTGATACGGAGGCAATGCCCGCTTGTACCATTTTCCCTCTGGGCCGACCCAGCGGATATGAACGTTGTACGACGTGATGTTCCCGTTGCTTCTGTACGGCGGCTGCCAGGATACGATAATTGATGTCGTCGACCTGATGACCGCCTTCACGCCCGCTGGCACCTCCGGCAGATCCTCTTCGGTGACGCAATGCAAAGGTGAGGACGCGATACCGTCACCGGCCCTGGTCGAGGCTAACACTTGTACAGAGTAATTCGTGTACTTCTCGAGGCTGTGAATCACGACGGTCAAGGCAGTGGTGATCTTCGTTTCCGTCTTGGGCGACTCGGTCAGGGTGTTCATGTTCTCCCATATGACCTTGTAGCCTTTCAGAATACCGTTCAGACTAGAGTCGGGTGGCGCGTCCCACGAGACCTGCAGTGATTGCGAGGACAGCGGCGTACACCGAATGTCTTGCGGCGGGCTGCTAGGCACTGAGGACATTTCAACGGTGTGGCGAGTCAATTACGCTAACGTATTAGATTTGACATTGGACATGCTAATACCGTCAAGATGCTGTATTTCGGATTGCTCGCTTTTACAATTATAGAAAGCACGTAGATGAATATTGTCTTTTATTTAAAAGTACGACTAGTGTATTAGGAATTATATCGCAGGGCTCGACGATTCGAATTCCGTGAATATTCTACGGGTACGACGGAGCAACAAACGTATTATACGCGTTGATCGTTGAAAGCTTTATTAAAAAGCCGCGAGGGAAAATGATATTTGGCGTTATTTCAATCGTATACCTTATATTTGAAGAATAATTAAATTCGATCCATTATCCGCGGTTTAAGATCGCTTCCCGAGCTTCCACAATCTCGTTACGCGCTTCAACTACTTTCAAACATTTGCGTTTATAATAAATCGGCGAAAGTAGCGAAGCGCGTTCTATTTTCCGTTAGTCCGCGAGCGACCAAAGACCAATATTTAACTTCCAATTTTTTTCAAACCGGAACAGAAACAACCTCCACTCGCTTTCCGAGACTATTTTTAAATTCGTCCGAAAATTTTCACATTGAGCGCAGCTTTGACGCGGACAGTAATTTGGCTTTTCGCGGGAATATCCTACGAAAGATGTCCATAAAAGACGCGAGTCGGCCACGAAAAGTTGTTGCCGCTGGCAAAGTCACTTCGGAGTTTAATCGGGACCGCTTTCGCAACGCCCAGGATTAAAGAACTTATTTGCAAGCAGATCAGTTTCAGGCAAGCCGGATGCTGAATTTATTATTTATTCGAAACTCGACTGGATGTATACGGCGGTTGGTATTCATAGTGGAATTCACGATAGGCTCGCTAGCTACCGGTATTATTCCGTTCATGAATTTTTGATCGTAGCCAAATCGTATTCGGTAAATCTCTTCCCTGTTGACTTCCTGTGTCTCTTTGGGCTTCGGTTTTGCAAAATTTGTAGGAAATCCGTTGGAAGATTCGAAATTCCGGGGGGAAAAATGCACAAGGAAATTCATTCGTCCAAGGTATTCCTTACCGTCCTCGAGGGTCGTCGCAACCACATCCGGCGTCATGGGACCTTGGCCGAGCACGTTGTACGCTTGCACCACCACGCTGTATCGCGCAAACTTCTTTAAGTTTGTTAGCTGATATTGTCTACCTGGCATCGATGTCCTTGCGAGTCCTAAGGCTACGCTCGCTGTAGAAATTCGCCTCTCTACGGTTCGAAACGTGTACTGGTCCGCTCCCAACCTGTACGTTTCCAAACATTAATTTTCAAAATATACTGCACGCGATTAATTTATAGGTACCAAATGTTGCAACGAATATTACGTTTCAGTAGATTACGCGTATTCTATGGATCTTTTCGCGTTTGAGTTCGCAGTCTGGTAATGAGATTAGTAAAAATAAAGCGTATCGATGGGCGAGATAAAAGGACTTTACTTCCTTTTTTCAGTATAACTTAGTGTAACCAGAGACTCGATGTAGTATTTACGGTACGCGATAAGTCTGATTTAATATAAGATTTGATTTCCTGTATTGTTCTTTGAATATCACATATACGTAGAATACACTCGATCGATCTCGGTCTCTATCCTGGGAAAAGAACAAAGTCGTCTAGAGCCAGGTCAAGAGAGCAAGAACGAGTATTCTCTTTGAACATGTTAACTGATATTTGCGTAAATTATATTAAATATTGACTTGCGTACATACGTGTATATTCGTTCCATTTTTGTTCGTTCGCGTAATTTTTTAACATATCTATCTTTATTCAACGATTTAGTCCCGTTACGGTTTCGCTACACCGTGTAATATAAACACGTATCGTCAAAAAAAGATATAAAATAAATATACGCAGAGGAGAGCGCGACAGAGACAATTTGTATTTTTTGAAATTCCAATATATCGATAACTTTATTTATACAAATTTAGCGAGGAGAGTGACCGCTTTGACTGTTGAAACAACAAGTCGATGAACACTTGCATGGTGTCGTTAAACGATGGTCTGTGTTTGGTTGGCAGGCGACGGTAGTATAACGCGTTTCGAAAATATTTCAACGTCAATGGTCCGTGGGCGAAATAAACGAGAAAACCGCGGCTGCTGGCTGCGGTTATTTATCACGAGGCACCCTGGCAAAGTATAGAATGTCAACGTTATCCGAGAAACACGCGCTCGAGCGCAATACGGTATGCCGGGAGGGGTCGCGACCTAACGGAACGTATTCGAGAGGTATCGTAAGGTGAATGCGTGGTCGTTAAAGGTAGCTCCGTTCTCCCTAACGGATCGTTACCTATGTTCCTTGTAGCCGACGTGGTAACCGAGTATCTCTCCGTTCCATAAATCATGATCAGGTGGGTCCCAGGTGACGTTAAACTCGGTCGAGCTGACAGGATCCACCTTGAGATTTCTCGGTGGGCCACCTGGTTTCTCCCCTTCGGTCGTCGTTTCCAAAATCTGAAAGAAAGAAAGAAAAATAGAAAACCACGCACCGTCATGCGGTAGTAGTAGTCTCTTCCGACGTGAAATTTCATTTTTACGTTTCGTCCTCGTCCTTTCTACGACTTCGTCGTTCACCTTCGTTCGCGATAAGGAACGCACGTTGTAGAATTTTAATCACGCTGGGCGACGGTTACGAGAACACGGAATGAAATTCACTGAACAAGAAAATTGCAGCTCGACGTGTTACTCAGAGGTTACGATCGATCCTGCGTATAAATCGACTTCCGAATGATGGTCTCTCGAGTTAAAGAAGGAGGATACGCGGGTCGCTGCGGGAAACTGGCAGCGTAATGCGCAATCGGTGTTGCATATTAAACTTCGATATACTCACGTCGCTCGCCTGACTACGACCCAATTCGTTCTCCGCGTATATTCGAAACTGGTAGGAGACCGCCGGGCGCAGGCCGTTCACGTGAGCGTGAACCTGGGTGCCTGGCACTGTCATGTGAAACGTGTGATCGTGCCACACTTCTGGAAAATAAATTACGTGGGCTAGAAAGGAGAAGATCGAAGCACCTGTTGATCGGCTGTTGCAATTCTATTTCATTGTTTCTTGTGTCTCTAAGGCCGTGCGGTAAAAGGTTCTCCCATCTTCTAACTGTATTTCTCAACAATCGTGTATCGAAACCAATTTAATTACCAGTATCGGTTTTGTACTCGATGATGTACTGCGTAATGGGGCTGTTGCCGTCTTGACTGGTGGTCCAACTGATGTTGATGTAACGACTTCCCTTTTCGATCACGTGAAGATTTCTCGGGAAATCGGGCGGCTCTTCGCATCGGCAAAACAACATTTTTTCCCGTTAAAGCTACATATACAGGTATATGGTCTGTTACGTGACGCAAACCATCCGACCGAAACATTATTTCATCTTTCGATCCGACCGCACGCGATTGTCCCGCCTATCGCTGTATGGGTCGGCGCTTGTGCGAAAACGCATTAAATTAAATGCGACGAGTCGCGCAACTCTTCCATACGCATTACGATAATTACGCGAAGCGTGACAACGCTATACGCAAATACCAAGAAATCCGGAGACGTTATTGGAATTGTTTCTCGGTATCGAGTCGACGCGATAACGTCGTTACCGTGAATCATCGTGCACGCGAGAAACGGCCTTTAAATCTACGTTTGCCTCAGGAATTTTCTCCTTTTGTTTCCTTCGCCCTCTCGGTCTACCTCCGATTCGCTCCGAGTTATTGCGCGGATATCGCGGACGTCGTTAATAATTCTCCTTTGAACGAGAGATCGTGGCGATTGTTTCGCTGTTTGCGCTCTCATCTTCCAGTGAAATATGATTTCCGGGAAGCGTACTTACCTTGTATGTACAGATGAATTGTCATTTCGTCGCGACCGTAAGAATTCGAGGCTATGCAGAAGTATCTCGCGCTGTCTTCTCGACTCGTGCTTATAAACTCGAGCGTGCTGATGCTGCCGTCGGTAGTGTTCTCCTCCTTCAGCGTGTACCGATAGTCGGACAGTTTCTGTTCCAGGTGTGCGCCCATCTTCTTCCAAATTATCTTCAGTGGATGATCGCCCTTCGCTTCGCAACGCAACGACGCGCTCGAGCCCAGCCTTGCTGTTTGGTTACGATGTTTCTCCACGAAGTGGGCGGGTACTGGGCGCGTTATTATCGAGAACAGTAATTTCGTTTCTTTGTTTCTTTCGTTCGAAGATTCTTCGTTTCGATACTACGACGACACGGAGAAACGACAGAGAGAAATCTCTGTTTCGCACAAAGATCCCCACGTTCATCAACATACTCGTAACCAGACAGACGAAGATCTATTTGTTGCAAAGATCTACCACGCGTTCAATCACGTATACGTATGTGTCATGGATCTGTCCGATGAAATTTTTATTCGAACGAAGAATCTTCCATCTTGTATATTACGTAAAATGAACAAGCAAGTGTCAAGGTATGTATAACCCACTCGTACTGAGTTAAAACGAAAGATACTTGAGATTTTTTTAAGAATATCTCTCGATAACTGGTCTGATAAGATTCTGACCCTGGTAAATCGACGAAACGCCACTATACTCTGTCTTTAACTCTCAAAATATATGCTTCTATCGACGAAGAAAAAAATGGGTGGAGGGGGGAAAAAAGAAAGAAAGATCGTTACTCTTATTAAAATAATGGCGGCTTACCGTTCACGGTCAGATGTACGACTTTGCTGAGGCCAGCGCCGATTCCGTTCACCGCCTCGCACAAATAAAAACCCTCGTGGTCTTCTTGCACTCGACCAAACACCAGAGAGCCGTTCGAGTGTATCCTCAGGTTCTGAGGGTGCTCGTGCGTGACGATGTCGCGATAATTGCCGGGTTTTTTGCCGCTAGCCCGTCGCCACGAAACCGCTGGCGGCGGAAATCCATCCGCGTGACAATGGAGGACCAGTCGCGACATCCCTTCCGAGGCACGGACATCTTGGGGTTCCATCACCCAACGGGGTGGCACTGTTTCGCGGCATAACACACACCGGTCGTTAGTTAGCCGTCCTTGGTGTGCGGATTTCGCGCACCGTCGACCACCGTAGCATCTGAAATTTCATCGTTCCGCCCCTTCCCTCGCCATTATACTTGCAGATCTCGTCGACTTTTAATGGATCTCCGCTGGCTGACGACCGCGTTCTCTCTTTTACCTCGATTTTTCGCAGCAATTATCGCGGTCCGGCTTGTTAGTTCGTTGCGTTTCGCGGGACGACGGAACGCTTGGTTATCGCGAACGAAAACCGCGCGTCTTCAATTCGTCGATCGCTCGCAAACGAGGGAAACGAGAAAAAGAGAAACGTTTTTCGTAGATGAATCTCGTTCGTTCGTTCGTTCGTTCGATTCGTGGCCCTGCGGTTTTGCCTTGTTTGAGTAAGGGAGAAAGGTAGAGAGGAGTATTTCAGATGCCACGGCGTTCGTATCTAAGCTTATTGCGCCGAGGCGAGAGCGAACTTCTCGAATTGGCCTACTACAATTTCCTACTTCAGCGCAAAGTGAAACAAAAGACGTAGTTTGAAGGGTGCGCGCGCGGTCTACCGAGGGAAGGAAAATACACTCGTCGTAGCTGCCGGTATTTTTTCGGATCGCGCAAAATCGCGCGTGATACGTTCTCGGACGTGTAAGGTGTCACTTCCCTCTGTCGATCGCTATAATAATACAGGCAAATACAGGAACATATAGAGAGGAGTTCAGAAAGGTACACACGATTTTATCAAAAAAAAAAAAAAAAAGAAAAAAAGGAGAAAGAGTGACAAACGAGGTGAGAAAGTGCGCGTTGGATAGAGCGAACAAGTGCGATAGTCGACAATTTTTCGGGTGAATCGTGACAGAGCAGATCTATAAACGAAGGTGAACATTGTTAAACATCGTTAAGGGGCCACAATAATAAGATAGAGAACAATGCATAAGTCAGTGCTGTGCGGACATTTTGACTGAGGAACAATGCGGTGATTGTGCAGTTGCGTACATAAACGTGAGGGGTCGAGGCCTTTCGCGTTTCGATCGAATATAGGTGCTAGCCAATTATTTCTCGATGACCAAGTCTCACCGTAGACACAGTGATACCGTGGCGAATAATTCCTGGCTGTGTCCGACGACGTACTGTTCTATGTCTGCGTCGTTTCTTTCTCTTAAGAACGCACGAATACGTATGTTCGTAAACCTTCCTCCGTCCATAATTATACCCGATCTTTCGAGACGCGTTATAGCTGTTCGAATCAATTATTCACCACGTAACACATTGAATCGGTGGCTATCGATTAAGTGGCCTCGGGCTAACGATTCGGAAGTAGTTTCCGAGGAAACAATAAGGCTGGGTCGTATATTAGGAATTGGTGCCAAGTGTTCCACGAGTGAACGACATAACCAAGGAGCAAATGGGAAGTGAAAGAATCGGAACCAAAAAAAAAAGAAAGAAAAGGAAAACGAAAAAGAAAAGAAGATAGGAAAAGGTGAAAATAGAACAGAACGTGTCGGTGCATATATGCGTGTGCTGATCAAGTGAACGAAGTCGAGAGACGGCGTTCCAAACTTATATTTCGAGGCGGCTGCTGATACTTGTACAAATTCAAGATGAAGTGGTGCTACGCCGAAGCCGAGTTTCGCAAAAGTGGCTAGTGCCCTTTCATGCAGAATCCCTTTCCTTCGGAGAATACCGCGATCGCTATTTTCGTATCGTTGAACTCCAAGTTCCGATACACGTTACGGTCCATTACGTTACATATTTCTTTGCTACTCGAATTCATCTTTCGAATTGTCCTTTTTGCTTATCAGTTCGTTGTTCGACGTTCTTGAGAATTTACTTCGCGAGGACACACGATATCTTCTTAGACGAAGAATCACGGAAGTCTACATACCTACACCCATCGAATGTTATGTATCCAATTTATTAAAAAATACCGAATAGAATCGTTCACATAGCAGAAAATAACTAAACTCGTTTGGTAAATTTATTATTCAGAAAACGATAGAGATATATAAAATATTTCAAATAATGTACTTGTTGTAATATTTGGAGAGTGAAGCTTCTGTGTATAGCTTCCAGCTCTTTAATCGTACTCGCATAAACACCAATTTCCATAAACAACCGCATTCTAAACATAATATGAACGATATACATATATCTACAACAGGTGTATGTACATTTTTATGATCTTTTGTATCTTTTCACTTCTTCCTCGTTGAAATACTTGAAATTTAAGAAATGTACGTGGATTTTTGCGATTGATCGTACGTTATATCCGGATCGCGGTATCTCGTCGAGCTCGAAGATCGGGAGAGGTGCGATTTCAGAGATGGTGCGCCTGTGAGATAGACAACTAGATAAAGTACGATGTGACCGTAGGTGATAACGCTATCGTATTGTGCGGTGCTCAAGTGCGTTGGTGCATCGCGTTGCTGGCTGGGCGATTGCTGTTGCTGCTGCTGCTGCGGCGGCTGCTGCTGCTGCTGCTGCGTTTCGTTTTACGATTGTCCGTATACCGGATACCGGATCTACAGCTTTTTTGATCCCGTTCAACGCGACTACTACCGAAACGTGTCATTTCGAGACAAAAGTTCGATCACAAGCGTGTCGTCTCTATCTCCCCGCCCCCCCCCCCCACCCAGTATGCAGCAACTGTGCGTTCTCGTTCGTTATCGTATCTGCACATCCTATGAAATAATGGAGCGACAATGTACCATGTATTAATAGAAAAAATATCAGTACTTTTTGTTCTAAACGACGTAGATCCAAACATCGGTTCCCTTTCAAGATAACGATGGGTTTATCATCGTTAAAGAAAAATAACCAAGAGTAAACGTATTCTAGTAATCGTAGAAGTAATCCGCAACCCTAGCTGATTCGTTCCCACACTGCCTCGAATTCACGCGGTTGCGATGGCTGCGGCGGCTGCTGCGGCTGCATTTACACGTGATTACACAATACCAATGGTAACAGTAATAATATAAAACAATATATATGTATATATATGTACAGGCTGGCTCTCGGGAACGTTTAACTGCCTCCTGTGTCCGGTAAAAGATACGGGACAATACTTGGCATACGGACACACGATATTTTCGCGAGAGTGAACGAGACGCGAGAATAACATTGCAGAGATGAAAATGTAACTGCGCCTACCTCTGTAACCTAAACGATATGACGTTTGAAGATAACATCGATAAAATTAGTTAATTCACGACGTACACGCGATTCCGTATTAGACGATTTAATTATTACATCGCGTTTATGACCGACGACGCTTTGTTAATGATATATCTTTATGAATATTCAATATACTTGAGCACTTAAGCGTCTCCATTCCAGACAGCACGCTGATATCTTTTAGCGACGTTTTAACGATGTCTCGTAACGTTCTATAAACGCCTTGAATACCAGAACGTTTTGTAGAAGTTAGATTTGCTGCTCTATGGACAATTTTTCGAATTGTTGTAAAGACGAAACTTTTTTCTCTTGTTAACTTGTTCACTGTCCTATCGATCGACTGTCTTACCGAGCAAAGCAATTCCGCTATAGAATTAATAATGATTATCTAATAATATACCTCGTCTGAATCGCTCGTACCAGAATTCATTAGACATCCAGGTTAGGTCATAGAACCTTCAAAATTTCAAATCGTGGCATTAAACACGTCCTCGTGCTGTCTGGAATCCTCTATATACGTTTGTTCGACACGTTCCTCGCCGTATAATCGCTTATTAATTACTCAATTATATCAATTATATCACGATCCGATCGGAAACGTACAATGGTTCAAATCACTCAAAAGAAAAAAATAGAGAGGAAAGAAAAGAACAATTTTTACATTGTCGTTTCAGAAAATGCAGAATCTCGAAGAAGGTCAATCGAACGTTCCATCATCGAACAAACCAGCCGGTGCACAGTAAAGATATCGACAAGATATAGAGAATAATAATAAGTGGTGCGCTGCCAGGTGCAAGAAAAAACGAACAGAAAGGTGAGTGAACGGTATTGAAGAATAGACAGTGTGCTATATAGGGACGAGCTTTGGTTCGTCCGCTGGCTCGGCTATCTCTCGGTCTACTTTACCACGAACGATCAACTCGGCCGTCCAGAGGACCTCGGCCACCGAATTGCGCGCCAGGCAAGTATAGTTGCCGGAGTGCGCGGCGTTCACGCGCTCGATAACTATGGTACTGGAATGGGCATCAATGTTGGTTACGCGTAGCCCAGCGGGTGTCTGCGTGTGTCTGGGACCGGTTATCCCGGTGTTCCCGAAGCCAGCTGGACTGGGCCCGGCGATCGGCTCGCCGTCCTTGGACCAGGCGATCGTGAACGGAGGATCGCCCTTCTCGACCATGCAAGTTACCTGAGCACGCACGCCCTCCGAGAGGTCCTTGTTAAAGCTAAAGGGAGCTATCGTAGGTGGAACTGCACAAAAAAAAAGAGAAGAAAGAGATTCAAGCGACGTGAGAGTATGGTAACAGAGTGGTACGGTATATCGATGACGTGTAGAGATAGTACAAGCGTGCCTCCAACGTATATACGATCGGTCATTTCTCTCGGTTTTGCGTCCAGAGTTCCAGGGATGTTTGCTTTCCGTTGACACGCCTCCTCCGTTGAATGATCGATGCGCGTGTAGTTGCTTCGAAAATGTTTAGCATGCGTGGTTCGAACTGTTCAACGCTCGAGATATATCACGATTGATGACGGAGATCGTGGCGCAACTACAGGGAGTGGCCGCGATCTCGCTTTGGCAAGTTGGAATTGTTTTTCCGATGGATTTTTCGCCAGTCGTTTGCATCGTCAAAGTTGTTTCGGAAATCGATCATGGTCGGAAGTTTGGAAAGCTCGATCGGATCTTTCTGTTTCGGGAACGTCAGCCGATCCGTGATAGTCGCGTCTCAACGCTCGGATAATCCTTCGATGCACCTTCCGCAACATCTATCTCTAGGCTTCGACGAAATCTCCTCTCTAATAACGTGAAATCAGAGTACAATATGCCGATGAGATATCTCTCTCGCTATCGAAGTTCGTTCGTTCGTAATCTGGTATAGAATGTTGGTACGCAAACGTCAGACGTTCATAGATAGAGAGACAAGATTTCGCGTGCTTGGTTCTGCGCATCAGCCTCTCAAGCAATACAATTTAATGTCCTTTGAAGGATTACAGTACATCTATGCGTCTCTTTCACGTCCATTAGACTACCGAAGCCAACGAATCTATCGTTAGGACTCGCTGTTCCCATTACGCTACCCGTAATGGATACCGGTCCAACGTAACACGATAACATCATCGTTGCTTATCAACTCAGCTGCGCGTCATTACGGCGTACGCCATTATACGTATAGGATCGTATTAACATTGACGAAGTCACAGGGGGCGTTTCGACGCGGTTATAGCACGAATCAATAGCGGTTCGTTAATGAAATCAACCGCCTATTTATGTTAGTTGAGGTTATTAAAAGGGTTGGGATTATCGAGACTCACCCTGCGATTTCGTCGAATATCGTATCTCCCAATGGAAATGGCGTTCCATAGTTTCTAATTACCAAATATAAGTCTTATAAGAGGATTAAATTCTACGGATATCTCGACGATAACTCTCGTTTAATAACGTCGTTCGAAACGCGACTTATTACTCCATTTGTTCTGTCCTCCGAGTCAAAATTCGTATTTTCCTTGAATTCTGCGCGGTAAGTCACGCTTAAACATTAGGTTGTCCCGAAAGTTTCTTTCCTTTCGCAAGGAAATGATAGACGCACAACCTCTTTTCGTTTTATATTATTTTATTCGATAATGTACGATCCATTTCGTATGTATTTCTGTTATTACGATTATACACGATTCGACAAAAATAATATAAAACAAAGAATGCGGTGCATCCGTTATTTCCTTACACGACGAAAGAAACTTTTGGGGCAACCTAATATAAGTCACTCGTTGCTAAAAGCAGCTGATCAATTCCCATATTTTTAAAATTTCTTAATCTTTGTAGAATTCAAGTGTGCGTAATACCAGACCAGAGATTAATCCATCAGAAATCGAGCAATAAGCATCACCGGAAGAATTGATCACTTTCACTTCCACGTGGCTTATACGTACCAACCCTAAACCACTCGTCAACCACGTTAACCAACCAAGTTCTTTGTAAGTCCGTTTTGTATCGAATTACGTTGTCATGCTATGTGTTATAGTATTAAAACAGATAGTCGGTACCTGCCCCTCGGTTAACGTCCAACGATATTACCACAGTTCTCTGTACGTTTTCTAGGCAATTTTTCTCTGCTTTGGTTCTAGAGTCGGCGGAGGATTGGGACGTAGCATTGTAAAACGAAATCGTCGTCGTTTCCCGAATATTTAGTCGACTCTGGACGTGACTGTTCAACCAACAGCACGTCGCGGCAGCGAAACCGGACGTAATGCCACGGAACGACAATAATAACTCGCCTCGTTGGCCCCGGCGAGAGAGATACACCCGCGGAGCACGGAATATTCAGTGCCCTAGAGGTATTAGAACAGAACGTGGCAGTTGTTCGAGAATAATTGAGAAACCGTAGCCGGGGTTGGCGGCGGATAGCGCAACGTTACACGAGCAATGCCGAAAGAGTTGCCACTGGTCTGTGCTACGCAGCTGTACGAGACGTACACCGAACTGCGTTTTCTATGTCTGGCTCTGTATGTATTTGTATGTGTGCACGTACATAAATATCAACCGAGTTACGTACAGCGCGACAGTTCGATAAACGAACAAACAAAACGAAGTTATACGTGTTTGACGATAAACACGACCGACGGTTGCGTCGCAGCGAAAGAAACTGACGATTTTGTGAAATATCTTGCGCGTTCTAATAGTTTAACGAAAAAAGTGATACAATTCGACTGGTTTTTGTCTTCTTCGACAAGCAGTCCGAACGTATCGGGTGTAAGCTGAATTTCGTTCTTCCAATGTCCCATCATTGGAACTGGCGATATCAGAAACGTGTGTTGGTAAAGAAGGATTTCGCATCGGAATCGAAGGAGCCGTATATAACGTTAAATAGATACGAATTAAACGTAATATCGACCACGTTCGAACGATATAATCCATCATACCACGATCGCGTCTGGCGTCGTGGAACCAGACAGCCAGACTCTCGACACACCACTCGTGTGGGCAAAGTAAAAGTAGAAGAAAATCGGGCGATCATTTACCGTGACAGTCGGTGCACGGAGATACGAAGCGACGCGCGTAACCACGCATGCTGTTTCGGCTCGGCGCTCGTCGCGATGGCACGACGCGCTAAAATCACCCTTAGGCCGTTCGTTTCGTAACGTCGGCCAACAGTTTCGTTCGTTCCGCTTGCACTGATTTGTTCGTCTAGAGAGAATTCCAAGGATGAGGATGGCGGTAGAGAGGGTTCTTTTCTTTTTTTTTATTGTCGAACGCCACCATCATCGTCGTCTGTCGACGACGAAAACGAGAAAAAGCTGTGGCTGCGGCCGCGAGCGAGAGGAAACTCTCTAGCTCGCGTGTGTTACGCAAACGAGCATGGAAAGAGCTACGGGAGAGGGAGAGTAGGAGATAAAAAAAGAGAATGAGAGAGAGAGAGAGAGAGAGAGAGAAAGAGAGACAGACAGAATCCTCGCCCGAGGATGAAGAGTGGCAACGATTGATCTTGCTTTACATCGGGAGTTTCCAGCTGGTCGAGAGGTTCTGCTGTCGAGTGCCGCGTGACGATTAATATCGACGAGATGCGAGGGTACACTTTTTCCTTCGTTTTCCCTGGCCGTTTCACGGCCATTCCGCGTCCCTCGTCGACGGCAATTGCGGAATTTATCCCGGTAAGGGTAAAAAGAGAAACGAGAGAAAGGGAGAGAGAGGGAGAGAAGATCGCGTACGGCGCGATGGTAGAGTCGGATGGTAGAACAGAAACGAAGGAAAATAGAGCGTGAAATCATACGTCGGCGTGTTCGTTGGCTGTTTTAAATGGGAGACAGGCTGTGAACCGAACGAAAATTTCCTAACCGAGTTGTCGGAATTGGGGTGTTGGAAATAAAAGACGATCGTGGCTGAAATTGGTGACCGTAGAGAGCAAAAAAGGGACAGATTCGTAGAGTGAGCGAGAGGGGTGTCGGTGGAGTGAATGGGTTCGCGCGGCTGCTGAAAAGTTGTCGACTGACGAGCGGAAAACGCTTCGTCGCGCTTCGCGTGTCGCGTCACCCGTGAACTTTTCAATCGCCAATGATTATACGTGTTTGCGATGCCTTTTCCGTGATCACGGTGACGAAATTTCCAAATGTTTCCGACATTTCTCATCTTAAATGTAAATAACGTAAGACAACCGTGACGTTATTTATTCCAACGATCGATGATTCTTGGTAGCGGTATAGGAGAAGAGAGAAAGATACCGATCACCGTGATCACTTATCAGCGTCGACGTACAGCGTTCGAAAGTACTTAAGTACCTACAGGTTTCGCGCGATTACTGAATGGGGGAAAATCGTCGGGTCGAGAGAATTTATTTCCGAGTGGGGGGATGAAAAACCGTGCCCGTTCCTGCGTACCATGGACCAATAGCGATGCCGTGCGAGACGTTTCGGCGGCATCGTTGCTCGCAACGCACGTATAGTTGCCATTATGCGCCGTGGTTGCGCTCTGTATCATCAACGTAAGATCGTATTCGCCGATATGATGGGTGGTCGTCTCCGTGGAATTCAATGGTCTGCCGTCCTTCAGCCAGGTGATCTTCAACGGTGAGTCGCCCTCGCTGACCACGCAGACCACGTGCACCCGCGCGCCTTCTTGTATATTGGCAGGAAAGCTAAACGGATCGATTTTAGGCGGTACTGAAAATTACAGGAGATCACGACACATTTTTTACTTCATCACGGCCCGCAACGAACAATCTGCGCTCCTATGTCCGTCGAGTTTCGTCGCGAACATAGCTATCGGGTTTCGAGGTACCGGAAGAAAATCATTTTTCCCTTTTCCCTTCTTTTTGTTCTCTTTTTTTTTCTTTTCTTTTTTCGTAAAACGATCGAGAGGTCGTAAACGCGGAGAACGCGATCGAAAGAAGACAAAAGGCGTACGCATCGGTCGTTATCGTTCGATGCTTCATCGACGCGTAGCTTCGATCGTCGCTCTTCGAGTCTCTTTCTTTTTGGTATCGCCGAAGCACCGATCAATTCGATTCGATCCGTGCAACGTTTTCGATGCATTGCTGCCTCCTCTCTTACGAAACGATCGTACCTTTTGTCGCGTCAACGTTATCCTCTCGACTCTCGAGTCGAACGACATAGTTGTAACATAAGTGTAACCGATTACGCATGTACGTATCTACCGACAGTTTCGCAATCTCTGGATGTTCGATTTTTCTCTTTTTCCTAGAAACATTCACGACAGGTTCTTTTGCTTGTGTCCTACCTGTGAAAACGGCTCAGCGTGATCGCTGCGGAAAAAATCGTCGATCTGAAACCGTTATTAATCCAAAAAGAGTTTCACAGTCTTATCGATTCGCCGCTACAACTGGATATCAACAAATCCATTAAACAATTGTACAATTTACATCGATACTTTATTTCTCTTTCGCTCCGATTGGAACAACAGCGTGCGTTATTGGCAGGTAATGAGTCGAAGGTCGACACGATATCGAATTCTATATGGATACATTACGATACACGGTGTATCCTGATTCTCGGCGAAAAAATTATATTCCAATTAGGAAACACGAGTTACGTTATCATCCGCGATGGAGGAAAATCGAGTCGGATAGAATTTCCCTCGAGTGTATACGATTTCAATTTAGGAATATCGACGGAACCGTTCAATTTTATCTATCAACAACAAATCTCAAAGGTAAAAATGAAGAAAAAAGAAGAAGAAAAGAAGAATTATTACAACGTTCGTACGTCGTTTCGAGGAACGAAACGGAACGTCTCGAGTTTGTCAAAGTTTGAATCACAAGTAGCGAGCAATGCACGCCTCGGCGAGTGACTTTTCCCCGTAAAGACACGACGTCGCGTCGTTGGGTTCCACGGAGGTCGTCTCGCGATTACAAGGACGGTCGTCTGGAATCAAGTTTCTCCGAGCTAAAATTCTGACAGAGCGTGGATCGACTCTGGCGACCAGAGATACCGTTGACAAACGCAACGCTGTTATTTCAATTCAAGCAAATACATGAAATTACGACAGCAATGACAGAGACGGTTAAAAAAAGAAAAAAACGGACAGAGAAGAAATTTTACCTTTCACTTCGATGTGAACCGTCTGGGAATCGGAGCGGCCCTGTTTGTTCTTCGCCGTGCACGTGTATGCGCCGTGATCGGTGCTTCTGTCGACGTGATGCAGTACCAGAGTTCCATTCGGGAACACTTCTTGACGTCGACTCGTCGGTAGCACTTTCCCGTCTGTAGGTAACAAGGAAACGTTATCTCAGTTCGACGGTCCAATTTTCAAGCGAATTCAAGACAATCCTTTGTCTCATCCGGAAACGAATGGAAATAGTATGAAAAGGATAGGTTGGGGGGGGGGGAGACGCTTCGTTCGCATTGTGATTCTTTGCCGAGGTGCAATTGGTCGTTTAAGGTCACTTTCTTCGCTTTGAGCGGTAAATGAGTGGTAAAGAAGAAAGCGAATATTCGTGCTAGAATGTCGACGTTGAGCGAGGATTCCGAGAATGCACGAAAAAATTTGCGCATTGGTAAAAGCGCGTGCAACGATCTTCGCGAATACGATTAAGAAGCGAGAGTTTGCGCGTGAGCCGTAGAAGAGTCGAAAACGAGATTCAGAGTTCAGAGTTCGAAAGAATCGAGTCGTATCGGGTGAGAATCGTCATGCTCTTTTACCGTTTGTAATTTAACATTTTTACATACGTCGGGAGAAATGGTTGCTGCGATTTTGTTAGACGCTTCTACAAGGAGGACAAGCGGAACAAGAAGCGTCGATCAGCCGATCGATCTCCAAGAGTCGAGTATCACGCGTTCGCATACTCATCACATTCGGAACGAAAGTACTCGCGAGAGCTTTTCCGCTATCGTTGGACGAAACTACCCAGGATAGTCTCGAGACGCGCGCCTAAGCGACGAATTTCGTTCGCACGCAAACTTGCTGGCTTCTTCGCGTAAAATCGTCGATGTCGTGGGTAGTGGAGCCTTCAATACGCCTTCGTAGCGGCGAACGACGACTTTGAAAGTGTTACGGAGGGTATTGCGCGCTCGACGTCACGCTAGATCGCTCGTAAAAGGGAGAAAGTTACGGGGGCAACGTTCGAAACTTTTCCTGAAGTTCGGTTCATCATTACCGGAAAAGAAACGCTCGAACTTGCTCGTTCCCGTTCGGATGGCGGTGGCGGCCTGGAGTTTCTCCGGTCGACGGAATAAAAGATCACGAGCTCTCTTTCATTCTCCAACCCTCTCCCTTTCTCTCGCGCCTCTTTCTGCCATCGTAGCTTACGCTTGGCAAAAAGTTCATTTAAAATCGCTAGAAAAACCGACGGTACTTTCAGTTTCTCCGAAATTCGTCTCCTTGCCCGGCAGATTTACGAGGACGCGCGCAAGGCAACTTATTTACGGGCTCTTTATGCACAGCGAACATTTCAATTCCCGCTTTAATCTTCACTTCCCACGCTACGGACACACGAGAATTCGAGAAGGATAACTTCGTGAGGTAACGACGACGTTGGAGAGATCGGAATGAGTAAACATCTTCGATTTCGAAAATACAAAAGTCGCGACAACAAGTTCGTTCGAGTCGGTAACAACTCGCGACCCCCGTCCTTCGCGATAGAGCGATGTCGCGTATTTCCAAACCATTTTCACCGGTAACTTGATAGAGCGATGGCGTTTTCATGAATAAATGGATGGCTTACGGTCCGAGTTACTGTATTTTGTATAAGTGTATTGAATTTATGTATTTTTCGAACTGATACCATTCTTAATGTATATTTAACTATTGTATTCATTCTCCTCTTTTCGATTTATCAAATATCTGTAGTAATAATATATAGAGTAATAGTATAGAGAGTAATATAATCCTTGTCAAAAATATCTGTGGAATTGGATTTAACGTGTAGCAGACTAGTTAATGATTGTATTCGATGACTATACAATCGAGTAGGGAGTGATTCTATTTGAAAAAATAACTGGAACATCGGGAATAAAGCGTTTTCGTACGACGCCCCGTTTCTGAGGAAATCGAGTTTGAAAAATTGTCAGGTATACGTTAACTTGACCAAATACCGATCAAGTACAAGGAAACAATTCATAAGAGGTCATTAATATACGCGAAGTTAAGTAAAAAATGCAGAATAAGACTTTCCGCTTAAGGCCTGGCTTCCAAGAAAGTAGAGTTTAAACATATTCAAATACGAACTGGCCTTGTATACGCGCACGACATATATTTTCAAACGTATTCTTCACGAAAATGAAGCATTTCTCACGAAAGAAACGTAGTCTACATTCTCTACCTAGTTTCAAATGTAGTTTAAACCCCCGAGTATATTTAAATATACTCGTTGAATTATTCTTTTCCACGTAGAATCAGCCCCTGCCCGGTCGTATTACGATTACCGTTCCAATCTGTGTAATGTTCGTGGAAAAAGGAAATTAGATTTAGAGAAGAAGAACATTTTTTTTTTTTGATCGAGATTGATCGGGTTAACTACATATTATTTCTAAATCAAGAATCACCGAAAATGTCGACTATTCGGCGATCAAAGCGATCAAAGCGATCGGAAGATTCTCATGGGCTACGCCACTGAAGTAACCAGCGAACACTGACCTTTCTCCCAAGTGATGCTCGCGATTGGGAAACCAGCGACCGGACATTTGATAACGGTGGTTTCGCCGGCCACTGCGCCGTAGTTCCCCATCGGTCGTACATGGGGCAGACCGTAAATGTTGAGACGGGCCGAATGGTGAACCTTCGCCATCCGGTTCGCCGCTGTGCACCGATATTCGCCGCCGTCCTCCACGTGCACCACGCTGATGTTCACATGCGATATTACGTCACCGTGCACCGTCACATACTGGCCTATCATAAACCTGTGGACAAACAGCAGAGATTCCGCACGGATTGTAGCGTAGCGTTACGTTACGCACACAGTGGCAATTTCTCATTTAGCGCGTCAAGGGAAAAAAGTTGCGCGGGCGAACCGTCCAATTTTCGCGCTGTCTGGACAACGTGGCTTGATCTAATTTTCATCGTGACGCCTACCAATTTTGTATTTGCAAATAGAGGAAGGTGACTCTCTTGTACGAAGCTAGCACGGATATTTAAACGATTCTGACTCCGTATAAATTCACAAGACCGACCAAACAAAGTTTCACCAACGAGATTATCGAAACTTTGAAATCCGCTCCCTATCTCCCGTATCCGAATAATCGGAATCGAGTCCGCTTTTGTAAATCTCGCGTCATCTAACGTTTTCCTGGTTTATTGGATCACACGGCGGAAAATCAAAAAGCGGATCCGCGTTTACCACGCGTTTGTTCCCTATAACGAAATCATTATCGGCTCGATCACGAGTCGCTTAACACCGTAAATCAACCGAAGCGACTCGATATAAAGGAAAGGAAAACACAGGTGGATACATTATTAATAGCCTGCACGCGATCCCGTCAAATCTATCATTCTAAATCGAGCGACTCTAAAAAGTTTAGACTGAGCCCGGTTGATTGGTAATTTTCCCCTCAATTGGTTCGGAGAATCGAAGCCCGCAGGCAGGTTCCCACGGGACCTGGCGTTATAACGTTCGTAAGCGGTCTGATTTTCCATCGGCCTGCGGTTTAATAACCGAAAATAATTGTGTACACACTATCCATCGATTTCTCATCTTTTCTCTTTCTTATTTCTCGTTCGTGGCTCCTTCGGCTCTCAATCTGCTGTTTGAGGCGTAAGAGTGAAAAACGATGTTGTTACCTGTCGTTTTGTGGAAGGGGAAACCCGTCCAGAGTCCAAGAGAAGTGCGGCGTCGGATTTCCGGTGGCGATGCACTTGAGCGACACCGAAGGGCCAGGCTGGATGGTCTGTTCGATGAATTTGTACAGAAGCTGCGGCGCCGCGTCTGAAGAGCGTACCATTAAAGTTTTAAACGCTTCCCGATCCGTCGTGTGGCGGAACGTCGACGAGCAGTTTTTATAATTACGCGAACGACGCCGCGGTAATGGGCGTTAAAGCGACCGAAGGTGAACGAAAGCGTGGAATAAAATTTTCTTGCGCGTGGCTCCAACGATTTTAGGGATACCGTTCGCGTCTCGTGCGAAACTCGTAGAGTTTGCGTTAATAAAAAAGAAAAAAAAAAAAAGAAGAAGAAGAAAAGAAAAGTAAAGGAAAGGAAATTAGAGACAGAAAATATGTCGTAGGTAATTCAGTTGGTTATTTTGTTCCACGCTTTCATTTTACCGTTTCGATGAAAAGTCGCATTTTTTCCCCACACTCTCTCTTCCTCTCTCCCTCTCTTTCTCTCGCGCGTGGAGAGAGGAATTGTAATTCGACGGGGGTTAGGCGATCTTCTCCCTCCAGCGAAACGCTCGCGGTGCAACCGAAAACTAAATAACGTATCCAGCAACATTACGCCGGGCCAGCGTGTTTCAATTTCACCAGGTGAATCGATCGTACCGAATTCACCCAGAACACATCCAGATTTCGAAATAATTCAACGGTGCGTAGGCACACGTTACGAGCAGTTAAATGCATGCAAATTATTCGAGGGGATTCGACCGATGGAGAGAATTGCTTCCTGCAATTATACGGATCCTTTCCTTCTTACGCAAAGAACCGTAATATACGAAACAGACGGTCGTCGATTCGGCCGATAACTTCGACGAACTCCGTTTTACATCCCTTCACACCTCGGTTCCTTCTCTATCATCGATATTCCACCTCCCCGTTTATACGAACGCCAACTGTACGTAAAACGCATGGCGATTATGTTAACCGAGCCGGTGCTCGGTTTTCATTCAAATCTCAAAGTTGGGCCACGGGTGGGGAATTCGTACGGGGTCAAACATCGAGCAGCTAGCTGCCGGGTGAATATCGAGGCGGTTGCACCTGGTTCAGGTGGCCTCTGGGTGTCTGGGGTCACGCACACACAAGGAGGCGGCGCGTACGTTCCATGGAAACGATCCTGGCTCGCCGCAACGCGGGGTATTATGCACGCAACATTTACATGACAAGACCTGTACGCGGGCAGAACTATCGATCTGCGGTTTGACGCCTGAACTCGAGTGCCGCCTAGTGAATTAACCCCAAATTATAGAGCCGACAATAACCGAGCTGCACAGAGTTGCGCGGCTGTTTGCTCACGGTGTAAATCAGGATGCCGTATTGCCGAATGCCACGCCCTGTTTCGCGGACCGCATATTATTCTACGGAGGACTGCCGCCTTCGTTGCCATTCGACCCATACAGGCCGATTATCGAAAAGTTCGCAGCGTATCGTCCACGATATCGCCCAGAAGCTGCGCGCGGTCGTTCGATGATTCTCCTCTTCGTCTCGCGTATAACGAGCCGAGCATCGATGTTGTTTCCGTATCATCTTCGATATCGTAGAATTTGATATACGGTGTCGTAGAAACACGATGAGACATCGGTTCGCTATATTTAGAAGAAAATCTTTTTTTCCGGATTAACAGGATACTCGTGCGCTTTTATTTTCGTACGCTTGAAAGTCGTTGGTTCTGGAATTATTGCTGGACGCTCGGTAGCAATTTGTAGTTATTCTCGAATGGAGAGAAATTCTGGATCCAATCTGGCAGGGTTTAGCGCGTGCGGCTTTGATGAGGCTCGAAGTGGTTTGCGCTGGTGATCAGACGCTCGCAGTAGTACGAGTCGATCATACGGTTGTCATTACGCGGTTGTTATGGAAACGGTCGGAATAATTGTTCTTTCTTGCATCGCATGTACTTCGTGTTGCGATTACGCGATCGTCTATCGAATTTCACGTCAACGAATCGACCATACGGAGGTTTAGTAGCAACAATTTAAAACGATCGTCTATAGAGTCCACCGATTATTTGGCTAGTAACAACGATAATTCCTCGAATTTCAAAAATTCCTAGTAACGTTCTAGCGTACTTTGTTTTCTGGTGTTTGGATCGCGTGGAAACGCAACGGATTCCGTTGATAGGAAACAGAGCGTATCGTGCGACGCAACGCGATTTGCGATCGCGTAATTCGACAGGAAGACATTATTTACCGTGCCGTGATTGCCAGCTCTGTAAACGCGTTAAAGCGGTATAAATAAAATGGAAGCTTGCCAGTATCGCGAGTGGCGCTGGGATTTCTGGCGTTCTATGAAAATGATGACGGGGTATTAACGCGCGAAATTACCGTCCGGATCGTTCGAAACGCCCCTTCATTGTTACGTTCATTTAAAAATAAAACACTACACGCGCGTTCGACCCGATTCGAACGGAATATTGACTTATGCTCCGGTCAGGTGAAAAATTTAATACCGGTATTTTACAAAATATTTCGCAATTTCACGACCGACAGAATTTTCTCGCGGAATTATTTGGCTTGCTGCCAAAATTCCCCTTCTCTCTAATTCTTTTTCCTGACCATATGTACGTTCCATAAACCGTTCTGCTATCTCCGGTAAAATAAATTGGTAGAAGGAAGGAGAAAGAATGGCGGACAGGGAGAAAACAGCACGCACGCGGTGAATAGAAGAATTCCACGTTACGCGGACGTACATCTGTTTGCTTCTTTTCAAAGTCGGTTCGATATCGTTACAAAAGTTGGCCGCTTTGATTCTTTCCCTTTGTTACGCGATAGGATTAGTCGGATTCCAATTATTTCGAATTGCGCAAAGCGATACGACACATCGAGATGTAGAGAGACCGGCAAGAAAAGAAAGAACGATTTCGATTCTCGGTCTTTTTTTTACCGACTGCCGTCCGGTCGAATGCATAAATTATTTAAGAGGACAGTAGTGCTGGTCGATGAAAAGGAGACCGTGCGTCCGCGTGAACAAAAGGAACGTACAAACGGGGAACGTCGTGACTTATCGGCGGACGGAAAGGGAAAGTTATTAACTGCGGAGAGCTGAACGTGTTCTCTAGCCGGCAGACCGAACGATCGACGGAATTCCAACTTTTTTCGACGTTTAAAAATTTCCACCGTGCTATGCCCTGACTGAGAAATAGAGTCGAGCTGGGAAATAAACGAACGCCTGTCTTTTCTCTGCTCTCTCCGTTCGACGAGGACATCGTTCAATACGAGCTGGAAGCACAAACGTTGGTCGAATAAAATGCACTCTTCGTCTTCGTTACATTAGTCGTTGCAAGTAGTTTTAGAGGAAAATTTGAGCTTGCACGTTTCTAATAGTTTACTCTCGCGCTTACGATAGTCGATATCCGTCGATTACGAATTCGATATCGTTAAAAGTACGTTTCTCGCGTTAAAACATCTTCCTCGGTGCAGGATTTCGCTGGAACTAGAATTTCCTCCAATTAAGAGTCAATATTATACGTCGCGCTCTCATGATCCTTTCCTACTGCTATTTGAACCGTTCTCCAGAAATGTTAACGCGCTTTCGAGTACCGTTCGTTCTCACGTCTCGAAGTAGTTGGTAAAACAAGAGGTCCGCAGATGGAAGATGGTAAACGAAGACATCGGTACTCGAAACATCCAGCAGCCAGTGGGAAATGTTGGCCGATACTTCGGTCTCGTGTACGTGACGCTAAGACGAAAACAGCGGTAGGTATGTACGTGCACTTAAGACGGTCGACTGACAGCGTCGTGGTCGTTTAAGGTAATGGATTATGTCACTTGGAGTAAGTCACTTTTCGTCGACGATGCCAGTTTTAAAGACGTCAGCCGGGAAATATTTGGCCGACGAAGCGGCCATTCGTCCTGGCCACTGTGGCGTTCGTTTTTACGCAGGAATTTCCAGCGGATACCAACACTTTTAAGCAACGTTCTCATCCCTCCGTTCGCCGGCGATGCGTTTCTTTCACTCGACGAGCTGGCGGCAGCCTCGCCCGGCTTCCCACCCTCGTGACTAAGACAAATGGTATGTATTTATTTCACGGCACGCCAACCAGTGGATTTCTCCTTTCTCCATTATGCATCGCCCTCGTTAAGCATTTTTTCCTCTCTTCCTTTCGACGCTTCTCTTCGGCCTTTTCTCCTTTCTTCTCGCCGTTTTCTTCGCCCTTCCTTCACCCTTTCCTTTCGTCCTCCGTCCCTTATTCTCCTTCTCGTTCCTGCACGACTCGCGCCAGTCTTATTTCCCATCTACCCAGCCAGACCGAGCTTTTTGTCGCGTCGCCCTTCTCGAACTTGGCTCGTTCCGTTCGCGAGAATGGTTTTAGACCGCGGAGACGCGACGAGATCGGGAGAGAAACCGACGGAATAATGAAAGAATTCGGTTGAACGGGGGATTTCCTGCGGACACAGATAAGGGTGAAGGTAAGAGGAAGACAGAGTACCGTTGGCTGCAAATAAGTTGGAAGGGGTGAGCAGCCGGATGCGACGAAGCGTGGAATCGTGTTGCCAGACTGGATATAAATTCCAGGTGAAATTCCAAACTAAAGGGTCGGAGTATTTTATACTTGGTTCGATATCGATCGGTCGATGGATCCAAGTTTCGACGCTTTCTTCCTCGTCGAAAGAAGCGCCTCCTTCCTCGACGACTCTCGCCCCAAGGGTCGACCGTGGCACGGATGCGTATCGGAAGGCGAACATGCCCGTTAATTAAAAATATTCAACCCATCCGACCGGACGAAGCGTCATTGTAATACCTATCTCTCCTTCCTTCTTTTCTTTTTCTTATCTGGTTCAACGGACTTAGTTTCGCGAATGGTCGATGAAAAGCTATCAAAAAAAAAAAAAAAGAAAGTCGGCGAGGTAGTCGTGCGAAAGTTTCGAAATGGAGACCGCCGGTGCTTGGTTAACGGGTAATAGCTTTAATTTAGCCTTATTATTTTCAAACGAGACTTTTATAAAACTTCCATGGAGCTCGTGGAACTCGCCAGGGAGGCAGGTTACGAGCGCTTAGGTATACTAATCCGTCTTGACTCTTCGCGCTACGCTTTAAGTACGTCTTCGTGTTGTACGAATTACGCGCGGCAGGGAGGGCAAGCGGCAGGTTATACTTAGGTAACGCCGACTATGAGGTCTAACGCCAGATATATTTTCATTGGCGTTAAATTTTTAACTTTCGAAATGGTAATTTCGCGTGCCAGGGCCGCGGCGTTAACGGCCTCCGGCCTCGTCCATTTCCCCCGTCTTATCCGCGCATTGTTCATAAAACAGGGGCGAATGAGAGTTTAAAGATTAAAGCGACTCACCCCCTAGCCGAAGCTCCGCGGTCGCCTGTACCATCTCGTAGTCGTTCTTCGCGAAGCACTGATACATTCCTTTGTCGTCCCTCACCACAGAGGAGACGCGCAACGTCGAACCATCTTTCCCCGTGATCTTGCTTCTACCAGAGGCGCTTTCTCCCACGGGAAGTCCGTCCTTGGTCCAGAAGATCACCGGGATTGGTTGGCCAGTGACGGAACACTGGAATTCCGCGTCCTTGCCGAGGTCGACGGTGACCTGCAACAGTTATCGATTCCGAGCGCACGTTCGCCAATAAATGTCATATTTAATATCCTCGGCTGTCCCCGGAACTTAATATCGTTCCGGAGGAAAAGTTGGCCGATTTCGAGTGGATTCTGCTTCCAACCTACATCGCAGCTGCTGTGCGATGTTCCTCCGGACGTGAACATCGATTCCGGCACGCGCGCGTATAACCGAGAAACGATTTCCAGAAGCTAACTACCCAGTACCAGCTCATCCTATCCTATATCTTGTACGATAATTTTTCAACGCGTTAACCAACTAACGGCTGTAGATTTTATTACAACTACCGATATCTGACGGTACTTGCGTGGCTCTGTACGAAGGATGGCTCGTTATACATTATGTACGATATATATGTATATTAACTGGCAAACGGAGCACGTATTTTGTAATTGTAACGGTGGAAGGTAAAGGTCCGATCACAGGGCTCTTTGGAATCTGGCGTGTGCACAGAAGACGATAGATAATATCACGGTTGAGCTCTGCTCGCGGCGTTTGCCAAGAGGAATCGCCATATTAATACCTGCCTCCAATTTCCTTCCCCATTTTGGAAACTTCGACCAAGTATCGATTCCGGCAAGGCATCCTTTGATCTCTGTCAAACGTTTCGTCGAAATTATGAAAGATCGGCGCTGTTTAACGCGCGGCAAACAGCTTTTGTAGTGGTCGATACAAACGTTATCGCGAAAAAGGTAGGAGAGTTGAGTGGCAGGCGATGGTTCTGGAACGCCGCGCCGCGCTGCGAGAAAACGCCTAACGTGCTTAGGCACAACGAGGCGAATTCCAGTACACCGTGCGCGTGCATACCGGCAAATCGAATGTCCTGTCTGGTATTTCATCGTCCACCTTCGAAAGCTTAATTGCTTCCGGGTCGCGCGGTCATTTTCCTTTGATCAGTTTGCCCTCGCGTCTGATTTATCTATCGACGAGAATCGTTCTCTGGGTTACAGCGAGCGGTTCAACGACCAAGCTTCGATATACGAAGCAATAATTAAGTCGCGAGACGACTGAGTTCCTGATACGGTTGTTTCCATTTATTAGCCACGACTAAAGATCGAAAGGGGCTCGATCAAATTACCGGGTATGGAGGACGACACCGGAGGATCTCGTTGGAGCAATTTACCTAATACCTAGAGCACCGATGTGTTATTTTCCATTACATTTCGGTACCTCTTGGTGTAAATTATTTACCATACTAATTACTTGGGAAACTGGTACTGTAATATGCAACAATGCTTAGCACGCCGTTATTATTATGTTACAAGCAACGGAACGCTCGTAACGGCAGGATTAACCGGTGCTAAGTAGAAAAGGCACAGTCAGGCAAGGTAGACCGCATGCCTACCGCGAGGCATCGAACCAGGTGTACGGAAACGCGGTCGAATGGAGTGGCTTACTGACATTTCCATATGCATTTTCAGTCGCTTAATCGATCACCGATCGAGGAAACGAGCCTTTGATCTAGCCAGGAATCTCGTCTTATGTATTATTGAAGAGGCCCGTTTATTCGGTCATTGGCGATATACGGCAACGACGATTCTGCGCCCTGATTACCACCGATACATCAATACACATACGCTCATATGGCTGTGCAATGTACATCGTATAGTGTACACTTTGGGCCGCATTCGCGTTACGCCGACCGCCCTCGGGTCATGAATTTCGAAGGCGTACCATGTGCCAAAGGCTGGAGGAAGAGATTCCTCGGGCGTATAATACATCGAGCGTGCATCGATCGATGAAAAAGGAGCGATTTTCTTCGGTATGGTTCGAAACGTTGCAATAAACGTGCCGCGAGATCTATATTCGAATTGTGGGCCGATTTTGTCGGGTTACGGGGGCGCGAACAGTCGTTCCAAGGGTAGAGAAATTCGACGAGAGGCGTCGCGTGCTGAATCGAACCACGACGACGGCCATTAAATATTGTCAAGAGAATCGCGCGCGTTGCTCTCGCCTGGCTTCTTTTGTTCCACGACCCCGAAGGAAACTTTCTTTCAAACCGAAGACCGGTTTAAATATCCTTTGATACGCTATTCAAGCAGCCGGAGGAAGGAATGGGAAATAAGATGCGCAAGGATGCCACCTTTAAAGGCGACCGAACGAGCTGGCTGCAAGGGGCGAAGGAAGAAGTAAAAAAAAAGGCGAATCTACGAGGGCGTCGAGTTGCACCTCGGTCCACGCTTTGTTTCCGTTGCTCTTGTCTCCTCGTCGCGGTATCGTGGCGTTATTACGACGATCAACGATGCGTTTACATTGTCGATATAACCGCAATATAGACCGACTCGATGTCTTCCTTCGAGGCGTCTCCTATACCGGTTAAACGGAGTAAGAGAAGATAGAGATAGATAGATAGAGAGAGAGATAGAGAGAGAGAGAGAGAGAGAGGGAGAAGTATTGCAAGAATGTCTAGAAAAATAGGGGCAAATAATCATAAATTTCGTGGAACGTGTACAAGACTGTGTGTTCAAGCTGGAGCGAAGGAATGCAGCGGAATTTTCTCGATTCGCTACGCTCGCGAGAACGTCGTCGAGTAAACGTTCCATAGGATTAGAAGAATGGAACGATCTTTGTTGTGTGAAAACAGAATAAATCGGATTGCACTGGATTATTTCCTTTTCTGTATATTCCTTCTGTCTTGTATCAAGTATCGCGAAAGATTTTGATGGGACGAGAAATTTGGGATCCGGTCCACGTAGCTACGTTGTTTAGCTGCGATTTGCGAGGCAAAAAGAGGTAATCCGTCGTAGTTGTCGGTTGAAACAATCGATCGAAAAGTTTATTACGCGAAAGTTCGCGTTAGAGAGCGTTGCCGTGCGATCAGAAGACGCGACGATGCTTTTAATAAAGCGACGACAAAATAGTAGGCCACGTTAATGAAAGGAAGCACCATCGAAGCAAATGCCGGCTAATACACGAAAGAATCCGTCCGCAATGAGCGTTTTCTTGCCGATAACTAGGAAAATTCTGCGAGAAGCTTCCAGCGAATGAATGCTATTTCATCGATCCTGTTCCCTGGACCCTTTCCTTCTCTCTCTCTCTCTCTCTCTCTCTCTCTCTCTCTATCCACCAAGGTATGGTGGATATGGACCAATTGCTGATCCCTATTCCCTTTTTTTACAGGATCCATCGACCGTAGTTCCAACGACCACACACCGACCGCTGCGATGCGTTCTTCCGTTGTCGAATTTCGGCACACATTAAAACCATCGTCTATTTTCCGCTCCAACGACGATCAAACCTTCGAGAATTCCCAATGAACGAACGAACGAACGAACGAACGAACGAACGAGCGAGCGAACGAGCGAACGAACGAGCGAACGAGCGAACGAACGAACGAACGAACGAACGAACGAACGAACGAACGAACGAACGAACGAACGAACGAACGAACGAACGAACGAGCGAACGAACGAACGAACGAACGAGCGAACGAACGAACGAACGAACGAACGAACGAACGAACGAGCGAACGAGCGAACGGACGAACGAGCGAACGAGCGAACGAACGAACGAGCGAACGAACGAACGAACGAACGAACGAACGAATGAACGAACGAACGAACGAGCGAACGAACGAACGAACGAACGAACGAACGAACGAACGAACGAACGAACGAACGAACGAACGAACGAACGAACGAACGAACGAACGAACGAACGAGCGAACGAACGAGCGAACGAACGAGCGAACGAACGAGCGAACGAACGAGCGAACGAACGAACGAACGAACTACAAGTCCCAATGCAGGGGATTCTCAAATCCGGTGCGCGTTTCTCAAATTCACAAGGGAGAGAGAGGGTATATTTTGTGCAGAATGGTCGGGGATTGGCATCGGATCACCGTAATCGAGCGTCGAATCGTTCAGCGACAAGTTTGAAAATTTTAGTCGAAAATCGGATCAACGTTCGCGTGGAAGAGAAGGGAGAGGCCGACTGGTTGAATGGACCAACCTGCATCCATCCCCTTTGACATTTCGTTTTAAACGCTATTAATTATTCCGCTTTGCACGGCCAATCGACGCCCCGGTTAATACGCTTACAGCGAAGTCGGAGGTCAACCCCGGCAGCAGCCCCGGCACAGCGCCACTAACGATTCGTTGTTTTGACGGGATATACGATTTGCGTGGTCGACCTGCCACCGTTACGCGTTACGCGTTACGCGTTACGCTTAACACGGTACGTGGCGCGTATTTTCGCGATTCACCCGGGGCTTCGACACGACCCAGTAATTTCGGCAACCCAGCGACGAAACCGTGGTGCGCGAATCGCGATCGTCGCGAACGATAGCCACGTCGATCGACTCAGAGTGGCAGCGACCACCGGTTTCTCCTTTATCTTCGTCGCAGTAGCCGCGTTCATCGTCCCGAGGAACATCGCCAACACAATTAACGAGGCTTGTTGAAAGATCAAAGAAACTACGAAGAACCGACTGCATCGCGCCGTGCTCGAAGCGGCTCCGCGAACCGGGTTACTAATTAACGGAAGTTAATACTAATTAATAGCAGCGTCTCATTCACGATGAACAGAACGAGTTGCTCGTTATTTCTCTTCGGCCGATATTCACGGATAGGTACCAACAAGTGTCTCAACTGTGTGCGATGTTTTCAAGATCTATCCGTCGTCTTGGCGGAGATGGTAACTCGGTCTGTCGTTATCCGCGCTACCGTGTTTACTCCTACGTGATGTTCAATTATCCACATCGATGAGAATTAGTCGACGACGACGACGACGACGACGACGACGCGGCGGGAACGATGACATCGAAGACCAGACTTCCCTCTCTCTCTCTTATTCATTTCCCTTTCCCCGTAGTCGATGCGAATTTATTCGTGAAACGCTCGCGAGCTCGAGATACCGTGGGTAGTCGTCCATGGCAGGAGAAACGAGGATCATCGATTTAACAAAGTCGCGGCGCAACGAACCGTTACGTTGCGAGGGGAGACACGATGGGGGTAGTTTACAGATCTGTTGAAAATAGAATCGACGCTCGTTGAGAAGCCTCAACTTCCTCTGGCAGAGAAGGAAACGGGCAAGCGAGGAGAGCAAAGGGTAGAAAAAACAGAAAGCGGAAAGAGGAAAAGGTAACCGCGGTAGCTCTCGAGTTATTTACGAAATAGAATAAAAGAGAGCTAACCTGTTGAGGTATCGGTCGGATGAAGAGAAGCTACTTATCATCGAGAACCGCGCGATCCTTTTGCAGCGGCTTCTTACGGAGCGATCGTAACGTTATAGAATTTATTTCCGGACGACACGATCACCCTTCTTCTTCCTCGAGAATCGGAAACTCGTGGCGCGCGAGTCGAAGCGATCGACAACATCACGACGCGAAGCGTTTGAAGATTTCTCAAAGTATTGGGATAATCCGGCGAGGGATGAAACAGGAAGGCGACGACCGGATCGTTCGGGTCGCACCAGAAATCCAATCGACGCCGGATAGAATGCCTTTAACCTGTTGAGACGCCACGTGGACCAGAGAACGTACAATTTTTTCAGCGACTTGCGAAAATTTTTCGTTTAAATAATCGTCCGTCCGTATGGCTTTCGTTGAACCAATACCGAAGGCGAATCAAAGTCTTCCTTCGAGCGGAGAAAAAGGAATCGATTGGCTGGTAATACTTAACCGGGGTGAAACGAATGCTAACCTGTTGAAACCATAGGCAGGCCAAATCGATTTTACGTGATGTTTATTCCGGATGAATTCCAGGCTACTTTCAATTTTCCGCGCGAATACCAGCTTATTTACAAGCTACTTTGACGAACAAAAATGGGGAAGGGAATTTTGGGCGACTTATCGCGTGTGCTTGCGAATGTTGAAGATGCACGGAAAGACGAGTAGTACTTGAGATTGGATAGACCGTGACCGAACCTGTCCCGAGAATGTCTGCGTGATCTGCCAAATGATATGCACTGCATGGTAGACTCTACACTCTCTCGTAATCATTCCTTATGGAATCTGTAATCGAGTAAACACGTATGGTCGGTTGATCCAAAAACAGTGATCAGTTGGTTACGACGAAAAGTATATTTAGTCGCAGAAAAATTCATTTACCATTTAAAATGAAAACAGAAACTCTGTACGAAAGATCGTTGAATATTAAAGTTCCCTTTGTAATGAATAAGAATATGAGCTGATAAGTGGACACCTATCTGCTATACTGTCATATTTTAACGTTATTTTAACATATCTAATCAACGTTTCATTTTGACGACGAATGTCGACTACTGATCGGAACGGTGCTCGATACCGGTACGAAGATTAAACTAACCTGTTGAGGTACTAGGTGAATAGAGAGGCTGCTTATAATGGAAACCTCCAATTCGACCATCTCGGAACCGGCCGTATTGTTGGCGTGACAGACGTATCGTCCTGCGTCCTCCGCCCTTGCCGATTGCAGCACCAGCGCGCCCGCTCTCGCGTAGATCCTTTCTGAATTGAAGATCATCGCCGTGCCCGTTACGGATTCGCGAAACCATAGGTACATGGGCGGCGGGATTCCTTGTGAAACGCAGGAAAGGACGATCGTCTCTCCAGTGCGTATAGGCGCTGGGCTCATTCTTTCATTGAACCTTGGCGGAACTGGGGTATGAGGGTCTGAAAAAGGAGAAAAATTATTTGATTCTCTGGGTCGTGAATAGGTTTCTTGCCTGCGGAGTTAAAATAGCCTGCGGGTTAAATTTATATATTTTTACATACAGCAAAGGTATTTAGCATTTTCCATCGGAATTCCCAAGAAGGTTACCGAATGCCTGCAATTCACGAGGGCTCTCGTCGCAGTTGTTAGAAATCCATAGAATATTAAACTTAATGCAGGTATTTGCGGTACAGTTTCAAATTTTATAATAACGCGAAATGATACGATTATAGAACTATTTCGTTGTTAAATTCGAAGCGTGTATTACGGTAAGCCAGTAAGGGAGTTTATCGTCGAAGGGTTGTCTCTATAAGCGAGCCGGTGGAACGAATATTTTCAAACGAAGAGAACGAAACAAAGCGTGGTGGTCGATTTGTTGCGTTCAATTTTAACCGTGTACGCGGGCGCGGCAAAAATTTAGACACGTTCGACGAACAAAACGTTTCGCTTTAAGTCTCTCATCGAAAATACGAACCGGCGCGATGGCTGTTCTACCACGGTTGGCCTGCTGAATGGTGAATTCTCATCGTGGAACGGGCAAAATGGCAAAAGTTTACCATCGGAAGTTTGGAATTGATGTGTTATTTCAAGGCTCGCGCGATCAACTTTCACGATACTGATTCGTTCGCAGCATTAAAAGAAAGTATTCTTAAGGCGTTTTAAAGAGTTCGAGAGCGCTGGGTGAAACGTAACGATGAAAAAGTATTAAACGATAAAAGCAAAAGAAAAAAAAAGGGAGGGTTGGATCTATCTTTTTTCGTCAATTTTTTTTCGACTGTCCCCCGTTTGATACCTCGAAACGCAATTTCGAATCTTTCGGACGTTCACGGGAAAAGAAATCTCCGCGGACTTGTTGAAAGAGACAAAGATCCCGGTATCAATTTTTCACAGCTGCGAAAGAGCTCCCTTTGTCCCTGTTACGTATTATCCGAGTTAGTATGCTCGGCAAATTTACATTTATTTCCTCCCTCTCTCGTTTAATTCTACATTTTCACATTATTTTATCGCGTTAATTACACACCGCGAACAAGCGGCTAAGGATCTTTATTATTAATTCGAAAAATCTGGTGGATACAGCGCGTTTATTCTGCAAAATGTAAGCTCATCGACGTAAAGTCGATCATCGCGTTCGAACATCATATATAATTTCAATGTTAATGAAGACTACAACGATCGATGACATTTAAATATTGACGAATAATTACGCGTCGCAAAAACGGGTCGCTCTATTTTTATTTTTTTATTTTTTTTCCTGAAGACGAAAGAGCACGTAGGCACACGCGAAGAGGGAACGTTCACGGTGACGTGTGACTATTAAAATTGATTATCCATGGTCGATCAAAAAAAAATATAGGCGCGTTTAATGACTTGGAAATTCATACTGTCCGTGGACAGGGAATCGAATTAATTCCGTATACATCGATCTTCCATTAATACAAATAACAATAAACACGATGGTATCGATTTATCGACATCTTCGACCCTAATACCATGATACATATCCGAATGGATGAACATTTTATTTCAGTTTCGGCATCGACCAAACGGTGGACGGTGTTTGTCGAACGGTTAAACTCCGCGACACGGCAGCTTTTTACGACTGCACTATTTTATAATGGTCCGCTCGCTTTGTCTGGTCGCCGTTATTATTGTAATTTAAGCTGATGGCGTATTGATCGTCGCTCGCCTCTACCTCTCTCTTTGTCGCTCTGGCTCTCTATCCGTCTCGTTCTGCCTATATTCACTCTCACTCCCTCTCTGTCGTTGCCTCTCAAACCGTCCCCCTTTCTCCAGGGAGCAGGGTCCCTCTTTCTCTCGCTCCTACCAACGTGCAATTCCAGTTGCCATATTCCAGCAACGCCCCGCCACCACACCCTTGTTCATACTCCCGCTCCCGGTTGCACCGGCTCGTGCATATGCACGCTCAAAACTTTTTATGCCATTTACATCCGACTTACGCCTCAACGTCAGCGTCGTTGGCGTTGACGGTGACCGGCGCGTCGGCGTGAGGTAGAAAACCGGGAAAAAGGGAAAAAAAGGGAGAAAAAGGACACAGGAAGGAGAAAGGGAGAAAGTGCAACTTCGATGATCGATCGATACTTGGATTGAAAGAGAGTGTGAGAGAGAGAGAGAGAGAGGGAGGGAGGGAGAAAGAGAGAGAAAGAAAAAAGAAAGCAATTCGCTTGCCACCGATTGCTCCTAGCGACGAGAGGCTTGATCACGCGTTAATAATTCTGCCCCCTCGGCTGTGACAGCTCCGCGTGTCTCGTTCTTACTTCCGGTTCGTTGCATCTTTACCCCGTTTAAATAGCTAATCGGGTGGATTCAAGTCAATCAACCTGTTTCCCTCTGCGTATAATATTTATCGGTTTCGATATATACGCGGAAGCGAACGAACCTGTCGGACTATGAATTTCCATTTAAGATATTACAGAGGGAAATTCGAGTTTTCCATATACGAAAGTTTTTGAGTTCTTCTTGAATTCTTGAATTCTTCGGACGACCGAATGGCTCGTAAATGGGATTGATCTCCGATTCACCTATCCGTCGCTCTTTAAAGGATCTTCAGATGACATCGAAGTACTTTTGAACGATTTCCGGCCGAGCTTAACTGGCTTCTAAATAGCCTTAATACGGTAACCCTAAGATCTTAAACGAACGCAAACATAACCTTTAAAGAATCTCGAATGACTTTCGTACGGCTTGTAAATGTTCTTAAACGATCTGCCAATTAATCTTAAATTGGAAACGAGTCAAAGTTGTCCTTTCTGTACAAATCTCGTACAAAAAGCTCCCAAGACAATTTACCTCTCGATACGTTACTATCGGAGTTGTGGTTTTTTGAAAAACAAGATATAGCATCTCTATCCCCTCCTCTATCCTACAGACAAGTTTCTCGGGAAAACTTCGCACACATAAACGGATAATTAATATGGGAAAGAGAACTCGAAATACTTTTACCACGGGAGCAGGCAGAGCTTCGAGGAAGTCAAAAAGATTGGACATGGAAGAGAATTTTAATTAATAGTCGCAGTGGCAAGTGATTTCGAAGTACACAAACTCGACGATCGGTATCGAGTACAGAGAGAGAGAGAGAGAGAGAGAGAGAGAGAGAGAGTGGCGGCGCTGCTGCGCGCGATGTTTAAACGGACAGACGGTGTGCTCAAACGAACATCTTGATATCCTTTGAACCATCGCTCATTGACTATGTAATCCAGAGGCTCGGTCCTCGAGCGAGGTCACGTGAAAGAGCGTTAGAGAGAAAGGGACGGGGAAGAAGAGACAGAGCGAACGGGTGAGGTGCGCGGCGGGGAGAAAAAAGCAGGGCTGAAGGGAGCAGAAACCGCGGCGGAACGATGTCCAATTAAACCTTTCGAGCCGTCGACTCCAATTAAGACTCTATTAAATATACACCGGCCGTGTGTATCGTTGGCAAAGCGAATTTCAAATGGCGCCCGGTCTTTCTCATGTATTTACCTGGAACAAGCAACTTCACCGTGATAAAGTTGCCACTAATTAGCCGCACAATGTGTCTGTTGCCGACCATCGCGAGACTCGTGCTTTTCGCGTTCGCCTTTTTCCGCCGATAAAGTTCGTCCTACGTCGTTCCTCACGACCACCCGACAACGTACCAACCTTATGAATCACCTCGACCTTAAATAATTCCTTAACGCATCCCATATGTGTTTATATCTTTTACCACGCGAAAGAAAACCGAGATGAGCGACAAAATTGAAAAAAAAAGGAATAAAGAAAAAAGAAACGGTGAATAGGGACAAAGTTTTCCGCGCTTAAGCGTTACCTTCGAAGTTAGTGGTGAAACAAAGGAAGCAAAAAGGTAAGTACATGTTGTAACTACACCAGCGAACTATGTACAGTGCAGGTATTTACTCGCGAGCAACCTAAGTACATGTATATTACGTTGTCGTCACGAAACTTCCTCTCCACAAGAAGATCCAAGTCGAAAGGGCATCGAGTTGTTCTGCTGGTAGGCGAGGGGAATTAGTAGATCGTTCAAGCTTCATTAATTACTCGACAACTCCGGTTTCTACATTAATTGGTAGCTATGTTACCAGCAACCGTATTACGTCGTTGACTAATTACGTCATCGAAGTGGCGGCTTCTCGAACCGATAGAGCGCATATGTAATTTAATGCCAGTCGCTGATTGCTTCAGAATTCAGGTCACAACGTGCGATACCCGAAGCGCAATTTGTGCGGAAGACGTACACGTGTTTCCATGCGTACTACCGGGCCACGATTCCGAATAATTATATCGGATTTATACGGGCTGACAGAGTGGTAGAAACGCGTCTACCATCTAGCTCGCTTTACTCTTCGACTATTCCCCGTCAAAATTACCAGATATCGGAGCTGGCGGCTACGGGGGTGCGCACTCGAACAAAGCTGTAACTCAACGAGAATATTAGATTAGAAGGATAACGGCGGAAATGAAGATTTATCGCGGTGCGAATGCCACGAGGAAGTTGCCAACCGTACCTTGCCTTTTGGGAATCTTCCGACTGGCACACACTTTTGAAAGTACTTGCCTGCTCGGGACAGACAGTGATTTTTCTTGGCTGTGTTACAGCCAATGCTTGGCTGTGCTACGTCACAGAGATATAGCATCAAATCCCTAACAATTTGCAGTAGATCGTCGAAATGCGCGCTTTAAATTTTAGACAATAAAGGTGATATATGTATATTTTTTATGTAGAATTCACATCAGAATTCACATCAACGTCTTGGAATTCAATATGCCACTTCGCACAGAATAATCAAACTTTTTGTATATTATGAGGCACCGTTAGTCTTTAGCATAATAACGAAAGAACGGGAAAATATCGCGTACTTGAAGTCCAACAACGAAAGAATATCAGAGAACGGGCAGTTGTTTCGAATTATTTGAGTCGACGATGTGACATTATATAAGAACTAAGAAAATAACAAGCGGAAATAACACGATATACACGTGTCACTAATTAAGACGATTACGACTGACGATATTGATATCAGTTGCTAGACGAGAAGTTATATGTGTTCTTAGAAAACTGTGGCCAATGTAAGTATACGATATATCTCACTGCTTTCACACGTAGGTGATTTAAAAATTGTTCGCAATCCAAATGGGCCAATTACTGGATAAATTTTGCAATTAACTGGACACAGATATCCTTCCAATCCAAACAGCTCTATCTTGCTCTACTTGTACGAAGTGATCTTTCTCTGAGAAAGTAATAAACTTTTCATCGATCTACGTCATGTTCGTCGGTACTATAAGTAGAGACACTTCATCCCCAACAAACGGTTGTTCTTCGAGTACAATGCCAGCGAAAAGGAGAATCCGTTGCTCTCGTCGAACACGTGTCTGCTTATTGTAAAAGCTGCTTAACGCTTAATCCCGATCACGCGACGACAGCTTTGCTACGCGTGAACCGTTCTCGGCGAAAGAATCACAGATTAAGCTACTTCGGTTTAGAGGCTCAACGTGATTTTCAGCCACCGACGGAATACTTTTCGACGCGAATTTCTTTCCGTAAAAGGACGTTTCTTCGCGTGGGGCTTTTTGCACGCGGAATTTTCATCCTCCGCGACTCCGATCGCTCACTGTAGAGAAGATTTACGTGTTTTGAAAGTGTAACGGTTGAATACGCGGCGGGCAAAGATCTTTCTTCTTCGAGTTTCCATTCCGACCTTTTTCCGCGGCACGCGACTCCGAACAGAGGTAATTCGCCGCGTAGCTTCCGGTTTGTTCTTCGCGACAGAAGCTATTTACGTACTTGTTCCACCGTAATGTACTCTGTGTATCTGTCGGTGTATAAACTCGGCACGGAGTATCGCCGTGTAGAAAACCATCGTATAAATAAACAAACCGTTCGTGAAAAACGGCAGAGGAGAACGCGGCAATATTCGTGGCTGAAGGGAAGGTTTGCTCTCCTCTCGAGAAGGATCGTCGACGCGCTGTTCTGTTGTTAAATTAACGACTACGTTCTGCAGCTTTAGGATTAACGTGTCGTATTCGGGAGGACCGAAGTGTGAAATCCAAGAAGATTGATGCGTATCTGCTATCCTCTAGTGTAAAATTCAAAACTCAACGGGACAAATAACTTGCTAGCTTGGATGAATCGCGGCAGCATGCGTTTTGACGTGAAAAAGTAAAACGGTGCCTCGGCGTCGTTTGTCTTCGTCAACGACTATATCTTCCAACTTCTCACCCTCTTGTCTGTGCTCCTTCGACTCGAGGAAACTAGGTGTTTCAAACATCGATTCACACTTTACGTGTATTATATCGGACTATTTTCTAACGTCTAAAGGGGAAAATTGCGTCGCACATTTACATATGTACGTACACGTGCGTGTATGTAATTTGTTCGCAAAGTTCAAGATCGCTCGTAAGGCCGTTCGTTTTCACCGGTGTGCTCGACAGGAGCACAATTCTTAGCTAACAGTCGACTGTCGTAATAATCGGTGGTGTTTAAGGAGTCCCCGAGGTGGAGAAAATCACCAGCAATGTGGAATATCTTGGTCGTGCAATTCGGCTCGTCGAGTCCTCCAGCAGCACGCGAAGAAGCCCGGCGTTACTTGTCTACTTCCTTGCAAATCATCGCATTCGGTGGTTTCCTATTCGCCCGTACAACGACGTTCCCTTGTGTACAGTTGTACGTATGTATTATGTATGCACACAACCAACGCGACGGCCACTACACAACGCACGTAGCCGCTACGTAGAAAGTGGAAAAGAGAGATACAAGTAGGTTGGGCTCGATAAGATTGCGGGGTAGCGAGCGAAGGGATTGGAGCCGTGATGGCTGCATTGTTTCTTGCCTACGTTGCTCCGCAGACTGGCTGCATCCTGGCTCTGTGGATCGTACTTTGCGTTTTCGTCGAGTCTCCAATAGGGCGATATACAACCCCGTCCTCTTTCTTTGCCGCGTCTCCTTCTTCTTTCGCTTCCTCCACCTCCTTGCTGCTCTTCTGTTTCCACCCTCGAACCTCCCTTCTTCTTTATCTTTCTCACCCCTTTCTCTCTGCTATCCCTCGAGCATCCTGCCGCCATTGACCGGCAAAAAAGCCACGGGGGTATCTCATAATAGCACACCACGAAGGAACTCCGCTCGCCTTATTCCATGGATTTACGAAAGTTCAACATTTTTCCACGCTGCCAGCCGAAGAGTCTTTAAAGTACTTAGAAGTAATACCGTGAACGTGTGCAACGTTCGCTAGCCCGCCAACCTTCTGCTTGTTTTTATTCCCCGCCACCCCGGGCTCCACATCTATACTGCCTTGACCCAACCTTCCCAGGCGTTCCGAATAAACGCTATAAATCTGCATTTACAATTTCCAACGCGGCCGCGTTTATCATCGCGATAACCAACCCTTGGCCAAGTTGCGCGCCACTCTTACCGCTGCGTCGCTCGCACCTGCACACCGTTACTTCGTAGATAGTTTACAGGATGTTTCTTTAGCTTGAAACATATAACATCTTAAGATGTAAATTAGAACTAAGATCTCACCGGTGGACAGTAAGAATTTGCACGGCGTTGGTAAGACTGCCACTACAATAATTGCTTTTCGTAAATTGGTGCACTATTTTATTTGCAATAACGACTAGTTAATTAAGACAGCAAAGGAAATTTAATCGAATGTCTCTCGACGGAGTTTGGCACGTTGCACGTCGTAAGGCTTGAAACGTGTGCAACTTTGCATATCTGCGCAAAGACGGAGATTGATCCTATTTCGTTTTGGCTTTCGAAAGTAAAGCGAAGATTTCCTCGGCGATGAAATTAATAATACGCCCAAATTAAAATACGTACTCGAACTTTCAGAAATAGCAAATGGTTTGCGCCGTAAGCTCGGAGAACTTGTAAAAGTCACCTGAACGTCTATCGCGCCATCTTCCATGTACGTAACGATATACATCCTCCTTTCATATTGGGTCGCAAAATCAACGTTCCATGCGCACCTACCGATCCTCCATGAAACGAGTTTCAATCGTCGTCAGCTTTTACGATACTTGCGCAACAGCGATCGGTCGAGTCGTAAATAAAGCGTCACGTTGGCGAAACTTTTTGGTGGCGAAACTCTTCTTTGTCACGTTGGGTATGCGCGTCGGCGTGAGCTACTCTTTGGATTTCAACCGAGACTCGAAAATACCAGTTTTCTTCGCGCGTGCAACCCACGGCGCGCTCCTAGCGGGCTATCGAGTTACACGCCGTGCAAAAACCACGACGTCGACAGGAATTTCGGACGAATAAAAGAGAGGACAGATGCTAAACTACCGGAAAACCATTCGACCGTGGAACTAATTCGACGCTCGATTAAACTTCGTCAGGTCACGAACTTTCTTTTCGCCAAAGTGACCGCGGTATCGAATTATACGATTATGGCTAGAGCTACGTGTCGATAAATGATCGCGAATATCGCTATACAGGAATCCGAAACGTCGATAAAACTTCCGATTTTGCCGGTTTGCTCGAGCAAGATTGTCAGCGAAATCTGTGTTCGGAGACAACATTCTGCTCTAATTGCGTTTTCGAACGTAATCGGGCTTCCAAATCCGCGATAAGAAATTTCTTTGATACTTGCTATACGACAGGATGAAATCTTCCCTTTCGATTATTCTATCGTTCGGATAGCGTCTATTAGAAGAAACGATCTTCCCAGACTTCTTCTTCGTATTATAATACGAAACCCAAAACTACTCGTCGAGCCAAGAGACGAACACAAGGAACCTGCTGTTTCCACGCGAACCAATTCTTCAACATCCTCGAACCAAGCTGTGTTTCGAGTTAAAACAGTCACGTCCCCATCTGGCAGACACACGAGGGGGAACGCTAAATGTTACAGGGGGAGGCTGGTAACGCGACACGGAGTACAGATTAAGCTTTCCTCGAAGAACGTCGCGAGCAAGAAGCGTTCTCAGATTTCTTTCCACGGCGATTTCGTTTCGACGCGAATCGTTCGCTCGCTGCGACGGAGGGGGACATCGAGAAGGGAAACGAGTCGCTGTCTCACGCTCCAGTCGATCGAAACGTAGTCCATTAGTCCACGAGCTAAACGCGGTGGCTGCGTTTGGTTTAAGGAATGCCAGTTCCAAAACGACTCGCGGTTCATCCGACTATCGCTGTTTTAATGGACAGTCGGCTTAAAAGGCGGCGTTTTCCTAAAATGGCGACGTGTCGTGGCGTTCTAACTTTAACGCGACGAGGATGGCAAGTAGCGAGTGAAAGCTTGCGAAAAATGCTAGGCTGGGTAATGGCGGTGACTACGATAAAAAGAGGAGCCGACAGGTGCCGCAATGGCGAGACACTGATGCGGACCGACTCTCGCAAACTTGCGTTTTGCCTCGCAATGTTGCCCGCGCTTCGAGAAATCAATTAATTTCTCGCTGTCTTATCTCTCCCGCGATTCCTCGCCATAGTCTTTCACGACGTTCGCGCTGTCTGCGTGTACATTGCAGCGTGATAAATTAAGCGCATCTTTCGGATAATGGTAAATTGCCGAGGTTGATTCTAATGGATTTCTTGCTACTCCTTTTCCGGCAACAATTATTTCAAGCTTGACTTTATCGACTTGTTTTAACTTGGACTTCGTTATATCGTGGTTTCTTCGTCGGAAACGTCTTTAGTTTCAAGTAGTACTTTTTGTTTTTTTCTTTTTTTTTTATTTAGCAGTTTGGCGTTTCTTTTAACTCGTTTGTCTCTCCTTCTAAATCTCGTGCAACGATTGCAACGGTAGCGCTACTTGCGAGTAGAATCTAACAATAGGTAAAATGGATCGACGTACGTGTCAGTAGTAGTACACCTGCGTTGGTCAGACCGTTCTCGTTTAAATTCGTTAAATAATATGCAAGTATATTTTCGTCGAATTTGAATTCCAGTTTCAATTTCTCCGCTCTACGGATACGCTGCTCGACCAAATCTTCAAAAATGTTCTCCTTCGGTCGTACTTCGCCGTACAACAGACTCCTGATTTCGCCGTTCGAGGTGGCGTGCAACTAACGAACAATATGTTCATCTCGCATTCGATTTTGTGTCTTCTCTGTGCCGGCCGACGGAGCATCTCAACTTGCACTTTGATCATTAGCTACCTATTGTTCCAGCCGCTCATCCACGTTCGACCTATTTTATGTCTTATGAATCAGCAGCTCTCCGAGCCTCGGATGAAGTGCGTCGACGAACCGTCGTGTTCGCAGCTAGATCGTTGACGAGGGTTGATCACGATCGCTTAGATAACGATGCGTTCACCGAACACCATGACGAGAGAGGAACTTGATCTCTGACAGAGTTCATAAAAAAAAGCAGTGTTTTCATGTCCCGAGAAATTTTCCAAAAGTTTAAATCACGCCTCTTCAAAAATCTACTTCAACTCTCGTTTCGTGAGTTCGAAATGAATGGGGAAAAGGAAAAGAAGGCACTTCGGCTTTCACAGAAGGAGAGAGATGGCAAATTCGAACGCGCATCAAGAACATATCGGTGCGACTCGACATTCAACAATTTCACGATAAATATTAAATTACCGCGACAAAGCAAAATCGCTAAAACTTTATTCGCAAGTGCATTGCGCTTTCAATAAATATCACTGTTCCTTTGAGTCGGAGTATCTCGATCCAGGAAACACGGCCAAGTCTCAGCAACAACGACGGATCCGTCCCGAGTACAACGACGATTGAAACAATCCACATAGAGGTGAAAACACCGTGACGTCGCGCGGAAGCTCGCATGGTGACCACACGACAATGCTCGTAATTAGGTTATAACCTATTTATGGGCGGCAGAACGCGCGATGAATGCGCGTAAAAGCTGCGGACCATTCGGAATCAGCTCGTATTTTCAGCGATGTCGGTGCATTTTGTTTACGACTCGAAGCACTCCGCTCGTCGGAGAAACAACCGACGACCCGTGGCGGACGTTTCGGCCATTAGCATTTCGGACATTCATGATTTATTCATGAAGAAGCCAGAGCGCTCGCGAGCGCGTGCACGCGAGTAGCGAACAGTCGAACGTACAGCGGCCCGCACGCCGCCACGGGAAACGCGTAACAACAATGCATTATGATTTACTGTGCGAAAGGTATGCGTGAGATCGTTATATGTATAAACGATCGTATCTAAGTAGTTGCATGAAACGTTCTCCGAGATATCTCTGAGACGCGAACGTTCGTATGTTTTCAGCTCGTGATCCTACGAAGAGCCGCGATGGTTCTAGAAAATTCTGTTACAAATCGAGGGTTTCTAACAACGAGAGATACAGGCTTCGTCCGTGCTGCAATGCCAATATTTGCATAAAATCTACATGAGTACGTGACATAAATATTTCATTCTATTAAGATACGTAAATACCGTTTATAATTGTTGAATATATTGCCAATCAGAATATAAATATAAATATTTCCAGAATAATTTGCGGAATAAAGAACGAATAATTAAATTATCGAATAATTAAATTATCGAATAAAAGTAATTAAGCAAGCTATGATCAAAGGCAAGACGGTTAAGTCGTACTTGAAATAAATATTGAGTCATTTCTAAGTAAATCTTCGACTTGGAGAAACGAAGATGGACAATACTACTCTTAATGACTTTCTTCCTTCCTTCCTTCCTTCCTTCCTTTCCGTTTCTTAACCTTTATCTTCTCGCTGCCTTCCTTTTCTGTCCTTTCTCGTCCCCTTTCTGCGTCGCTTCCGTTATTTCATTTTCTCCGTTATCCGTGTCGTTCTATGCCGTTTTTCGTTTTTTTATGCTCTTTTATTTTCCTTCCTCGTACACCGAGCCAGCGCCGCTGCTTCGATCACCGAAAATCGAACACACTCACTAATTTCAGCTTGGCGAAAGGCTAAATTGGCCGGCTCAACGATTTACGTTAACATTTGCCAATCGATAACATACTACAGTTTCAGTAGGCGTTCGAATTTAAACGGGCCTAATCCAGCCACGTACAATAGTTAACCAGTCCAACGTTTCCTCCGTGTAATCCCACTACAGTTTCTTTCGCTATATGAATTTGCATAAGTAGTCGCAGATTTTCCACTGTCCTGGGACGACTAAGAAATAAACAACTAGGCCAACGGTATACGGCTATCGCCGTGGTTTAAGCCGCTCCACCTGGGTCTACGACGCGTCACAGCGGTTTTCTCCGTGGTGTGGAACTCTGCTCGCCAAGGGCGGCCAGAGAAATTTCTCGTGCATTTGCCGCCATTAAATATTCAGCGGGGCGAAAGTTCGACGGAAAGTCGCGGACGAACGATCCGCGGAACAACGCGACCAGGTGTGTATCGTTGTGAAAACTTACCGGTAACCACGAGTCTGGCGTACGAGGAACTTTCCACGGTGTCTCCGGTGACACGGTGCACGGTCCGGCATCGATAACTGGACTGGGCGTCGGACGAAGTCACCGAGAACACCAGAAGCTCTCCAGTTGGCAGCATATGATGTCTGTCATCTGAAAATAAACCCATAGCACTGATTCCCGCGATCTATATCTTTCCTATTTTCATTCCTTGTCTAACATTTCGTCTCTATCTTCATTTGGTTGTTTATTTTTTGTTTTTTCTGTGTCTTCTCTTGTTTTATCGAAATTTCGAGCCAATCGTAGCTTACAGCTCGGCGCGGTTCCATTAATATGCAAATTCCTTTAATGGAAAATCCCCCCCCCCCCCGCCCTCCCGTTGTCCGTGTCGGTGATGCCCAGTGCGTCGTAGATTGACGAAATAATAAAAATGGGTGGGCGCGCCCGTTCAGGTTGGAAAGGAGCGGTGGAAAATGATTCGGAAACTAGGCCCGGTCCGTTTAATGGAGGCCAACGCTGCTATTAAGCGGTCGAGCAAAATGAAAATTTTGTCGTTGTCTGGACGCGTTGCTGCGTTTGACCGAAATAACGGCAGCCACTATGCCGGGATAGTCTGCAGGGATGCGTACCGGCTACCAGTTAATTCCATACAGTCGCGTGCGGATCGATGCTCGTAAAAAATCTCGCGGGTTAGCCGTGCATCAATCGTGTGATCTGCGCGTCCTCAACGTGGCTACCTTTCGAGGTGACACGATATAGCCTGACACTTGCCACGTTGCTTTTGTCTAGTGTCAATCAACTATTTTTCGTCCTTGTTCCCTCCCTCTTTGTTCGATTAGCGAAGCTCGCAATGGAGAGGAAGGAGTTTTTATTTCAACCGAATCTCGACAAATTTCAAGACGCCGTTACTTAACGTCATTGTGAAAATATTATTTCAGACGACGAAAAGAGTTCTAGACGGCCATCGACGAAACGTAAATCCACGTAAAGTGAAATTATTGTTTCTGCCAAATAGTTTCTACTCGAGCCGAATCTGTGTTAATTATTTCCTTTTGCTGATCCACCGTCTGCACAAACGCATCGCACCTTATCGGATTAACGTGTACAAGTTGTTCCGCCATGCGCATAATGGCGCACACATGGGAAAATTATATTTCGAGCGTATTCGTTCTGAGCGAACTTGATACGCTCGAACGAACGTACCCGAGGTACACGAACGTGCACGAGCAAATTGTCGCAATAATTCCGGTTTTCTGATCGATAATTCTGCGAAAACTCAGCCGCAATGGCGTCGACGATATCGTTCGGATCGCGTTTCACCGACCGGCGCTCGACGACGGGATCCTTGATCCAAAAAGAAAAAAAGAAAGAAAGAAAGAAAGAAAGAAAAAAAGAAAGAAAGAAAAAAACGAGAAATACCCAGACGCGATGGAAATGGAGATTGAATTCGGACGGAAAAGCCAATAACAATTAACGGTAAATTTCGTTACAATTCATTTTCTGAAATATCAATGTCAGCCATCGTATAAAAATTCCTATTTTTATAGAAATCCGAGCAACTAATAGCGATTCATTTGGATCGGGTTCGCAAGCACAGAGTGCAGAGGGAACACGGTGCAGGGTAGGAGGATGGGCGAGGAGAAGGGCGAAACAGCGTTGAAAGAGGAACCACGATACGGGCCGTGCCTTCTAATGTAAATTACGCGAAATCGTTGCACGAGTGACGCCACGCGGCACAAAGGGACGCTTTAGCCGCTATTTTTCCAGCTTTTTTCTCTCGGCTGACACGAAATATATTACGTAAATTCCCTTCTTCCGTGACCATTTTCAACGTGGAACGGTCCGTGTGTGGCGCCGTGCGTGACGCGGCAGAAAATGCATCGCGCGAAAATGTTTTTGCCCACGAGTTCGCACCTCGATGTATAAACGACTGCATTTGCTCCGATACAGTATTCATGCTCGTTGTCCCAACCCCTCGTCTCATTCTCTTCCATTTCAACGGTTTTTCACCCCCGTTCGTACTCCCATCGCCGAGTTCTCGGGTAGCAGTGTCAATATTTCGTCGTTCGTTGTATCTCGCGTATTACCTACTTCCTGGCCTCTCTATGTATTGTATTATTCTCGAGGAAATTGCTCGATATTCCAGCCGTTGAAACGCCGCCGTTATAGCCGAAGCGAGAGTGGGAACTCGCGTAAAGTCTGGTTGCACCTTGAGAGCGGTTTATACTAAAAAGGTTGCAGCGAAGATGAGAGAAAGCTTGGCCCCTATAAAAATGTCTGGACGGTCTACGATTTCGCTGCGACCTCGTATTTGCATACGTCGCGCACAGACTTGCAGAGGAAATTTTATTATCCAACAAATTAGCCGTTGCAGGCGTTAAACGGCCTCGTTTTCGCGAGGGGAGCCGTGCTACTGCGAATCGTTGTGAATCGTTAACCGAGTTCCCTAGAGAGAGAGAGAGAGAGAGAGAGAGAGAGAGAGAGAGAGAGAGAGAGAGAGAGAGAGAGAGAGAGAGAGAGAGGTTCGAAGATCGAAGACGCTTAAGCGACAGATTTTTCGAGAGACGAAGCCAACGATAAGCGGGAGAATGGCGGCAAGGCTGACTTACGGCGTGGCTCGACTACTGGCTAATATTTCGATCCGCGAATGCCGGCCTTTCAAGATCGATAAACGCAACGGTACGATCAAAAAATCCACTTGCAACACGACTTAGTTGACCACTTGTTAGTCTACGCGTTGATCGATTCCGTTGCTCGTCGTAAACTCCACGAAATAATTTATCGACCACGTAGCACAAATAACAGTTATAAACTGGTAGAAAACCGATAACCGAATGTCGAAAGTATCGGGTTGGCGGATACCGCAACTATTCGAACCTCTTCGAGAACTTCGATCTCGTAACACAGCCGGGGGCTCTTTAATCCTCTCTGAAAGCTTTGAGCGAAATATGAGAATCGTTTAAGCAGCTATTCATCTCGCTTTTGCGAGTCATCGAAATGGCAACGAGAAAAGCGTCGATCGGCGGTCGACGGTCAACAAGAAGTGACGGGCGGAATCGCGGCGAGATTTCCTTTCCGTCGACCGACTGGAAAACCTCGTTTCAGCCGCGTGACTGGAATCTCGTGCTAATAAGAGTAATGGACTGCGGCAAAGGGTCCACGGTATAAAACACTGGCAACAGGGGCACGGCCGGATATACCGACTGGCGCCACGGGAAAATGACAGACTGTCTATTTGGCTGATGGCACGGGATTTAACCAGTCGATTCGACCACGCGAATATTTTTCCATGTACACGCGGAATAATATGCTCGAATAAGCCGACCGCTGCGTGGAACGGCAGAATAGGATGTCGGTGCTATGGTTCTCGCTGGTGAATTATGGAGCCCCAGCGTTCTTCAGCCGAAAAAGGACGCCATAGAAGCAGGAGAAACGCAACGCCAGCAACACAGCAGGGTCGGAGAGGCACTATCCCGATTTCGCGGATTCAATCTCGCTGCAAGTCTTCGGAACCCTGCGATCCCGCGCATCCCTGCGATCCCGCGTGCAACGTGTAACACACATGAATGGAGATGGCAGATTTCCGGTCGGGTCAAACGAAACATTTTTTAATACCCATTAACCAGTTGAAATGCCATTTAGCCGGTGTAATAATTCTAAAAGCTTCTGGTTTTAGAAAGGATAGCCGATCTCGTCCTTCTCTCCGGCTGCCTACCTATCTACCTACACCACCGTCCTATATGGGGCTACACCGTGTTTTTTCCCCTCTTTCTCCCCGCTGGTTCCTCTTTTTCTCTCTGGCTGGGACGTGAAATTGAGAATACAATGGCACGCGAACGAATGCACGTGCAGCGGCCAGGCTTTTAGCCGTTTGAGCATTTAATCCTGGCGAAAATACCAGGTGAACGCGTATTGTTCCGATATGAGAGGAGCGGTCTGTGTATTCGTGTTAACGTACTACTGGGACATATCGAGATGCCGACAAATTGTCAGTCGGCGTATTAAATACTTTTTTTCTTTTTCTTTTCTTTTTCGTTGCACCCTCCTCCATTGTATTTCAGTAAATATAGCATCAAAGATCGTCGACGATAAGCTAGAGCCGCGACAGGAGGAGACGCGAGAGCGGCCGACGCTGCCTGCCGCGATCGCCTATCGAAGAAACGCGAACAAGCTGCCTGACTTATTCGCGATTTCATCCGTCGTAAGCAACACGTACGAAAACGGGAACGTGTTCGATTTGCAAACATCAACGACATTTGCGTTTACGTTCGTCGTTGATTAAACTAACCTCGCTGGAGGCCATTCGGAATCAAACCTTGATATTTCGGGTGAAACGTGGTCCGCATGCTACGGAATGTCGGATAATCGATTTTACCGTGTATTTCTCTACGAAATTATGATGCAATCGCTTGCAACGAGGTCAACGCGATTTTATCTTCCTCGGCCAACTACAACAACACATATTCGCCGAGCGTTGTTCCTCCGTAAAATCGTTCCTGCGAACCAAACGGTACACACGATTCACGTATTCGTCGACCACCGCAAAAACGCATCTAGGCTTCGATTTATTCGGTATACGTTCCTCCACACCGTACCATCGTCCGTCACGAAACAAAGACATTCTCGGTTTTAAGGAGAAGTTGGTCGGCTGTTCCGTGCGTACGGGCGGTGTGCTTTTTCGAAACACGCAACGCAATAAATCACGGGTGGATTTTCTTGTCGTTCGCTTATCGAGGTTATGAATCCCGCGCATGCCGGATCGCGATAGAACGGACGCTTTAAATCGCGCCAACTTTTCTCGTATAAATCCTTTTCCTCCGCCGCGACAGCTTCCGTTCAACGGAGCGCGCTTTCAACGGAACCTCGAGAACGTTCGCTATTCGGATTAACAGTGGGCGAGGAGCGGGTCGATTGTTTGAACCCCGCTTGGAAGGAACAGCGGAAAAAATTCATTTTCCCTCCGTGTGATTTCAAGAATTACAAACTCTCGATCTTTCGTTCGAAATGCTCCCAAGCGAGCCAACGGTTTCGTAGATTAAAACTGCAACACCGCTCGGTAGAAATACAGGCATGTCGTCGTGAAATAGTTGCAATCGGTCGGTTGATCTTTGCTTTTGTGCCCCGTTCGCTTGGAAAACGATTTTCAACCGCTTTTGATTTGTTAAAAGCCTCCCCTACCCCTCCCCTCCCTCCGCCGGAACTTTCGCCGTGATTTTTGAGACTGTCGTGGATATTCTTATTCGTCGAAGAGAATCGTAAAACACGAGACGACCGACGCTGTTGAAAACTGTTTGGCAAAGTTTCTGGTTCTTGTAGGAGCGATAAATCGATATCTCTTAGGCGGCGTTCGTTTTTCACACGGCTTTTTGCGCGTCCGTGTTATTCCTCGACGATCCTGGCAAACTTTCCCCGGAAACCCAACTCCCTGGAAAAACTTTCGTTTTAAGCTGTTCGAGCTGCAAACTGTCATCGCCTATTTACCGGTTCCGATCCTTACCAGGATCCATGAAAAATTTCCGCCGAGGTCGCAAAGTGAACGCGAAAACCAAAAAATGTGCAGCTAATGGCAACGTTGGACGTTGAAGGCTATTCGTAAGTATCGCGCGTCTAATGGTTGTGAAATCAACGGATCCGGCGATCGGCAGCGTAATCGTGGTGGCCTCGATTAAAAATTCATCGCGGCGCATTAAACCGAACGAGAAGTGTCAAGCCCGGATTTGCTCGTCGTTCGGTAGACGAACAGCTTACTAACGAGTAACTTTCGGTTTGTCTAGTCGGCGAGTCTCCGAACCGGTGAGTGCTGTGAATGAAAACAGCCCGGAGCTGTTATCACTGCGATATCGTTCCGGCGTCGTTCCAGGCTCGCACGCCGCGTACAAACACCGAGCGCCATGAACTGTTTTCCCTTCGATTTACACGCCGTGAAATCCGGATCGAATAACAACAATTTTTCTTCGTTAAATCACGCGTCGAAAACTGATGCGGAAACTCGAAACAAGGAGGAACAGGAAAATCGCGTCTATCTCCCTACAGCTTTTCGCGTAGTCGCAGAAGCAGAAGGAACAAATTCCTTGAATCCCCTTTCACGCATTCCGACCTCAGCTAACGCGACACGTTCTATCTTGACAATTAGCTGCACGTAAACGCTTTTCGCCTGCGATCCGCTCAAATCGACAGACTCTTCGAATGCATAGTCCATGGAACACCCCCATCTGGGATGGAAAGAGAGCGGCGGACGAAGGTGAAATTAAGGCGAAGGAAACGAAAGAGAAAAAGAAAGGAGAGAAAGAAGGACGACATCGGGTTCGGGATCGACGGTGGAAATGCATGGTTAGACGAAAGGACTCGAACAGGATACTGCAAAGTAGAAGATGGTTCGGGACTCTCGGGGCACAGAGGGATGATCAGCCCGGAGCGAATTTGCATTGTGGCCGAACGCTTCGGTGTTTGAGCTGCAACGCGCAGTTCCCGACTGCCCCGATATTCACTGCACTTTAATTCCCGAGGAGAACCGTCGATATACTCTTAGCCCTGTACGAGGATACCCGCCCGTTACGTTTCACCTTTCACGTTAAATTATCGAACGGAACGTAATCGATTAGAATCGAGAGTCACGAACGACATTCGAAATGAATGCATTTGGACGCAAGCATCGAACGAAACAGAAACGAGGTTCGCGAAGAAATGGCTGGCTACTTTTGTTCTACTTGACGTCCACTTGGTGAAATGAATATCGGGTGGCAATCTTATCACGACTTTCTGCTCGATATCGTCAACGAATTATTAAAGTCGCTCGTCTCGCAACTCGAACCGTATCGATATTCTGCGAGTTTCGGTCCTGGTTACCGAGTGTATCAACGACAACGGCATTTTTCCTTGATTTTCCTTCGTTGGACTTTTACTTTGTGATCTAAGCGACGATCCAAGTTTTCGAACGCCGATAGATAGTAACGTCGATAAAAAGAACTTACAGGGATAGGAAGGATCGATGAGAGAAGCTTTGAGCCGAGATTCGAGAGCGGATCGTTCGCTTTGTAGAACCGAACCGTTCTATTATAATCGAGCTAGCTCCTCATCAAGCTGTACCTTCTGTAGGAAATTGCTGTCGGACAAGGAGCTCGAGCGAGTATCAGAGATACGAATAAGACTCCACCGTCTCCGTACATCTGTATTTCGAACTAATTTTATCGTGACACCGATCTCCAACTACAAAACTCTGCCCGCCCCCCTCCTCTCAGCCCTTCGCATCGTATTCCTGAACTTCTACCGAAATTTCTGCCCCTATTACTCTTGAAACTCGAGTCGCGAATAACTACTACCTGGATTCTCAAAATCCATTCAAAATCTAACCAGCTATTCTCCGACGCTTCTCCAAACACTTACCAGTTAGAGTCACGAGAAACGTTCCTCTCGTTACCACAGCTTCCTCGACAAATTATTCGCCGTAATTGCCCATCTAAAGCGAGCCTAACTGCGCAGATGCTGGACAGTGTCCAAAACTTCTCCGTTGACGCGTCTCTGACGTCGGACAAGCGGACGACAAACGTTAAGGTTAAATCAAACAGCGAGGCGAGAGCACACCGTCGAGGCAACAGGCGAAGTCTCGATCGTGCTCGGCCAGGAAAATCCAATCTTGCGATGGACGAGGAAATGGAAGAAGAGCACGGGAGGGCGGGAGGACGAGAGGACGGGAGGGGGCGGGCGGTCCCGTCCGAATGGAAAACGAATCACTCGGAAAAGTTTTTAGTCGCGTGCAGATCAGCCCGTCGACGTGAGAAAGATCCCGTTTATTCGGTATAATCCGTTCGAGAGGGAACGAAGAACGAGCGGCGACGCAGAAGCGAGTAACTACGATCGAGTTTTTAGTGGAACGTTCAAAAACAGGTCCGGGGAAAGCAGGATGAGAAACGAGGGGGAGAGGAAGCGTAAAAAGGGGGGTGGTAGAGGGAGAACACGCAGTTTTGCGAAATGCGCGCGTGTTTCTCGAAACCAAGGCATCGAATACGATGTAAATAGTGCGCTCGGCGAGAAAACTTTCGGCGAAGATGGCGAGCTGAACTGGCAAGTTGCTCGGCCGGCACAATGCGAGCGTTATGACGGCGCGCCGACAGGACAGAAGTTAGAAAGTAGAAGTTTGACGGGACGGTGAAGAGGGGATGGAAAGCGGAAATCTTCGTGATACGAGAAGGTGTCGAGAGAGGCGATGAAATAAAAGTCGCAAAATTTAACGGGCATTGCATTCAATCAACGTTCGTTTGTGATCAAACGAACAGCTTCTTCTTTCGTTGGCTGAACTTCTCCTTGCCTCGTTTGCCGCGCGCGTAATTTTCCCGTCTTGCTCTCGTCCGAGAGCTTTCCAACCGTCGGTGAAATGTAACGCCGAGCTACAACGGGAGAATTCGTCTCGATTAACAATTTCGGAGAAATAAAAGAGAACGCTGTTCGCGTCATCGCGAGCTTTTGTTCGTTCCTAACGTTCTCATAAACTCTTGCACATGTGCTTCGACGAGACCCCTTCTTTCCCCTCATGTAATACCGCAATTCACGTGGACTTATGGCGTGCAAGAGAGGGCGGCCACGTTAATGTGTATACGTGGCTACTCGAATAGTGCCCTCAGACTCTAATTAACTCGGATATTGACCAGAGCAGCTTATATCAGCGTGTGTGCACGCCGTAACGTGGGCTTTTTTGCTCTGCGCGTGTTCGGGCGCGGTACACAAACGAGGGGAAAACCGGGCAAAAAAGTGGCTCCAATTTATCAGACTCCTACGCTTTTATCGGTACGCCATTTCTACGTGCCTCTTCAGCAGCGGGGAATGTAAATGTCAAAAACTTCGCAATCACGTGCACCGAGACGTGACATCGGTACACGATACGACAAGGGCCCTTTTCGAATGCGTAACGAGAATGCGTACCGAATCGCGATTTTCGTTCGAGAAATATCCAACCTTTTGTTCCTGGCATGCTCGTTCTCTCGATATCGACGATGCGCGAGTTAGTCCGTTGAGCGATTTCGATGGACGACGAACATCGTTCGTCCTAACGAATCGAATTCGACCAATCCCAAAGTCGAAACGATTAAAAGAAGAAAAGACAGTAGGGAGAACTGTTGCGTGTATGGTAAAAATGTTTGTCTCAAAACGTACGCTGTGATTACGGTAACGAGAGGGTAAATTTTGTAAATTAGCCTTTCTGAGAAATGAATTCGCTGGTCGCTTATATCGATGCTAAAGTAAAAGGAATTCTTCGGAAAGTATAATCGAAGAACAGTTTGATTTCTGAACGGCCGAAATCACGATAAACGATAGTTTATAGTCGTGGGAGATCTGTGTTTGGAAAGACGACGGGTGAGCCGGTAGTTTTAAGATACTCGACACGTCCGACGTTTCAGCCTTATCGAACTCAGCCCGATTTTTCGCAATATCACTCACCGCTTTTCGGCGTGGGGAAGATGTTATAAGCTGAATCTCGAACCCAGGACGTGACTGCCACGTACTCCTTAACGAACGTCGGTATGTCACACCTGAGCACACCGGTATTTCCAGGAAGGACGTAAACGTCTCGCACGTGGACCTCGTACTTTTGACGTACCACTGAAAGAAAAAGCGTTATGACATCAGTTTTCCGCCAAACAGTCGTTGGCAATGTTCGTTCCGTGAAACAACGTTGTATCTATGGAACTGGAGAAGGAAGAAGAGGATGAGTCACGTAATCACGGAAGACGAGGTCGAAATTGCAAGAAAAACCGACCCAGGCAAATTTCCGAGAATTAATTCCATCTTCGTTCGACTTTATCTCTAGTCATACCGCGACAATCATCGTCAGGGCTGTTTTAATCTCGGCGGTTCTATTCAGACATCGATATTCACGTAAGCGAATCTCGAGAGCTCAACAGCTTATGGCCAGATATTCCAGACCGTAACAACCCGTCTCCCGTCGTTAACTCCAATAATAATAGAGGGTACTAGGCATTTTCTATTACAGATTCGTTATTCTGCTCGCGAACAACGTCGCCTTTCAACCCGTCTACGAGCCGTGCATTCGGTAATTAGTGGCTCCCTCTCGCGTTTTCAATCCAGTTCTCTAGTTATCGCGCACAATCCACCCTTTCTATTCTATGTAACGCAACTCGGCGATTCTCCCCAGGAATTTTCGTTGATTCACGAGCCGCTAAGCGCGATAAGTGATTCTTGCCAGGGCTCGGACGCGATTGTTATTCGCAGCAAAGCCAACGAAAATCTTTCGTTCGTCCTTTGTGCTCGCCAGGGATTGCGTTGTTTCGTCGGTCTGCCCCCGTCTTTCGCGCACACGCGCAAACATGAAACACGGTAACGCGTACACCGACGAGACGACGCTCGTCTGTTTCCGGTGGTCGCTGGAAAAACGCGAGCGAAAAAGCTTGGCAGCGTGCGAGAGGTAAAGCTGGATCTTGATCTTGGCAGTGAGTGTCGCTTGTTAGCCATAAGCGGCCGCGGATTTCAAGCAGTGAATCTGCGAGCTGGGGGATGAAGCAGCGAAGCAGCGATAAATGTAGTTGGCGCGGCTCTCTTAAGCCGCGATCGTTCTTCCACTTTTATTCGCGACTCGTGGTTTAGAACGTCATCCTGTAGAACGACCGATTACGTTTACGAGCGGCGAGAGATAGCCGACTGCCGGAGACGTCGTGGCATCCGATAACGGAAAATCTTGCAGCGCGCCTAGCGCGGAGCGCCACGAAAGAGTTGCACGAAATGTAAAAAGAAAAAAGAAAAAGAGAGAAAAAAATACCGAATCGCGAAATCGAGGAATTAAATGCCCGCCACCCGATACCAACGGAACGTGACGTTAAATTTGCAGACGGAGAGCGCGGACGTTGCTACAGCTACGCCGTGTTCATGGCGTAATTGCGAGCCACGACACTCCGGAAACGTTCCTCGGCAATTTTTTGCCAGATTACTGCTGCGCGTTTCCCGGTTCAGCGTCCGAGAAGCACTCTTTGTCCGAACGATTTTGTACACTTCTTTGCAACGAGTTCTCCCACTTGCCGCGAGACGTCGCGAAACGTAGCGTTGCTATCGTTATCGTTGCGCTACTGGCTATTTTAAAGATACACAGAATGCACGAAATTTCTACGGGACGGAAAAGAAATAACGGAGAAGAAGAATGGAATAACCGATGATACATTGGGATAGAACCATCGAGCAATTTTGTAAGAACGATGTGGATGAAAGTGAAAGATGATGGAAAGAGTGGAAAGGAAAAAGTCTAGCTTCCGGACCGGAAGGGGAAAGCAATCGGTCGGAAACGAAGAAATAAAGGTACTCACCGGCCTTTACCGTGATTTCACGGCCCAACACCCTGCCGACGCTGTTCGACGCTTGACATCTGTAGACAGCCGCGTGGACGTCGTGTCGGTAGGTCTCCGCACTGAATGGCAAAAAATACATCGAACCATTCACCAGCATCTCACGGATGTGAGGTATAGGGAGGACCGGTGACTCGTCCCCCATAAGCCAATCAATCCTTGGCAAGGGACTGCCCTGGGCCGAACAATGGATCATAGCCCCGGTCTCGTTCGAGAATTCGACCGACGAGCGTGGCTCCGAGATCAACACTGGACCTTGACTGTCCAGCACCACACCCCTTCCTGTAACATGGATCGCGCGGCATGTTCCGTTTAGAAGGATCGACGTTCGGACACGCGGAAAATCGAGGAAGCTTTTGGAAAGAGGTTAATAATGGAACTTGACCGAGATTGTAGCGTTAATTTCTGTGAAATTGTATTAGCTGGAAGGTCAGGGATGTCGTCGGTTTGCGAGGGACATTTACGAGTAGACATCGATCGAAGTGTAACGTGAATAAGAACGACGAGCTGTTGATTGTCGGCTAAAGCGTATAAACTCGTGTACTTATTTGTGCAATTACACGCGGCAAAGGTATTCTGCCCGCCATTACGCAAGAAGGGGGAAAAAACTTTTTATACGTCCTAGGAGAGATATCAGATTTAAGCTCTCAAAAGCAGACACAACTCGGTACCGTGCTGAAAGTACGTATCCGCTTTGATACGATCAACTACCGTGATTAATTATTTACGAGGAAACTTTCACCTAGATGAGACGAATACGATGGAATAAAGAACACTACGATCCAGCGGTCTCGTTCCTTGCTTCGTATAATTTTACGACGAATTGATACGGACCATCTATTTCGGAAATAGAAACGAGCCAATCGAAAGGTGATCAATCGTTAAACGCTCGAAACTGATCCGAAAAGCGATGTATCTCGATAAAATACTAGCAAAGTACATTCGACGGAGAGGAGGATATTTTTCTCTAAACGAATAATTCATCCGAAGATGAATCGAATCAATAAGGATATTCGACCGGATAAAGAAACAATTGGTTTCCCAATATTCTCTTGGCCGCGTAGGTAAGCTCGAACGAACGGTCGCTTTGCAACTTCTTCGATATTCCCTCCGTGCGTCTGCGGTAAGCGGTTTATATTGCAAAATGCACACACGTATACCTATGTATGGCCACACACGTACATCCGGTAAACGCCGAAGGACTTTCGTTTTGTTACGAAGCATCGAAGGAGCAGAGTGGCTGCACCAAATATGCAGCAGTAACAGCGGGATCAATCATATTCGATCTCCGTCTTGTCAGTTATCACGGTCTACGCGCGAAATCATTTGCATTCATCGCCGGGAATGCGGCGAGTTCATCACTCAAGCGTGAAAAATATATAATAGGAAAAATGTCCTAGCAATTTCAAAGATTTATACAGCGTTCGATTCGTTATTTAAGCGCGAACACGTTTCGATCCTTTAAAACGAAATGCGATTGCTCTGTCAGAAAATGTTGCTCGAAACATTCACAATATATTCCTCGCGCGCGTCTCTCGTCGAGCGTTAAAAAAAAAAAAGGAAAGAATAATGAAACCACCGTCGACATTCACTGTGTTCAAATAATGATAACCGAACCAACTTCCCGCCGACGATAAAACGCTCACGTACGCTCATCCACATTCGCTGAATGGCGCGCGAAACGTCGCCTTTCTCCACGTCGTGTTCCGATTGCAACATTTACCACTCTCCCACTCCCTCGGTTCGTATCATTTCCTCCCAGAGCGTTTCCTTTCCACAACCCCTGCCTCTCTATCAGCGGGTTTCTCCCCTATATATATATATATATATATATATATCTGTTCTACCAGGCAAATCTGATAGAGTATCGCCGACGTGGCTAATGTCCTCGAAATTTCAGGACAATGTTTTTCAGCGATCGGATCGCGACACCAAGCGCATACACGATGCGTATATGAAAACCACACGAGGGATCCGATGTATTACGTAGGAACGGCGATTTGATAAGCAGAATTTCGATAGCTACGTGAAACTATGGAACCGTTAAAGGTTCGTCGCCACGAGCTCTATACATATCGCTATAGCGCGCGCGTCCATCGAATCCGTGAAAGCATCTATGTGCCGTGAAGACGTTCATATTCGGCGCTTCCTGTCCTGTACGAGCGCGCGGTGCACCTGCGCCACCGGTTTACAGCCATGCAGCCCTGCCATCTAGCTCGCATTTATACATGAGCCAGCTCGCTGCTTTCCATGCACGTGTGTATATACATACTACATTCATCCTCACACGTACGGATATATATAGTATATTCGGAGTACAGAGCGTACACGTATCGTGTGCATCACTACATCTGCTGCTCCCAGGGGCGTTCTTCCTTTCCTATGGCAAGCAAACTCGCTCGCGCGCTCGTCGAACGACAGCGATGGAAAATAAGGTTAAATTAGTACGCGTATAAAGCTGTTTGTCGCTGACAGCGAAGGCAAAACGGTTATTAAGGAGAACTACGCCCCGCTGTAAAGGAAAATTCTGTTCGTTCTTCCTGTTTACGAGCAAATTCGATAGAGATTCCATCTAACTCGATAACCAGTAGCTTCCTCTGATTCTCTGTTCTCGCTTTATCATTACGAATCGTGGATGAAACGATGACTCTTTCATACTGCAGTCGCGTTTCACGCTTTTGGCCAAGATATTGCTAGATATCTTTCGCCCACGGAATATAAAACTTGAAAACCTTTTTGATTCGTTACACGCTAATTAATTAAAGCTTATTGGGACGATTCTTCTTTCCGGTCGAGTAGGAGGATTAAAGAAAATCGTCATACCGCAGAAAGGAAGACGGTGGTGGATCGAATGACTATCGATCGAAATTATTTGCCCATTCGACCGTATTCGCTTATTGTCGCGGCGTTTCAACCTCTCGATACAAGACGAACAAAAGCAACGTTAACGTCGGATCCAATTAGCGACTGGAATCGCGTAATTGTACAAAGAGTTGATTAATTCAGCAACACCGCATTTCCATAAGTAACCCTGCTAACGCGTCTCCGGTGTCGTAACACTATCTAACGATTCGTCTTTAGCCACTGTTCTACACGCCGGTATAAACGATAAACCAACGAAATAAAATAGAAATGTTGAATAAAAGATGGAAAGTCCAAACACGCGAATCGAGAATACAAACGATACAACAATATAAAAGAAGCGAGATTCGTTGTCGTATAAATTTCCGTGATCTTTCTCCATAAACCTCGTATAATCGCTCGTAAAATTCGTCAGAATATTCGCTCGTGAAACGAGCTTTTTTGTCAATTTTCCTAGCCATTTTCCTTCTTCATTTTATTTAGAAGCGTCACATATTTGCCCTCGGGATTCGTGACACGGTCACCGTCCATAGCTCGCCCATATTTGTAACCGTCACTTGAAATCCCCTTGTACAATTTTCAGTTAAACGCGTTCAATCTCGTTACGAGCGATGTACTCTCGAGCACGCGCGTACACGTGTTACACGCAGTTACATGAGACGAAACGGAGAAAAACGTGACCCCAGATTCGACGAGATACCTCATTAAGGGGAATTGAGCTCAAGTCCCCCATGTTGGTCTCGCGTGCACGAAACCAGGCATCGAATGTTAACACGGTGTTCAAATAATCATAGGGTGGCAAACGGTGAAAGCAGGAAGCGATAAATAGTACGCGCGTAATGCCGCGACATCGCGTTTTTATCTTTCCAAGCGAACGCGTACAATGCGCGAGCGCTCGGCTCTCAGGCTCTCATAGATGTAGCGCGTCCTTTCTTCCATCGTTTCTTCTTCCTTTTCTTCCTTTTTTTCTCTCTCTAGACCACTCCGCTTGTCGACGCGCAACGAGGAAGAATGCACTGTTCGCCAGACTGATACGACTACGTGTACGGAGCTACAGGAACGCGAAACGCGTGAAACTATCGGCGAGGTGAAGCGTAGAACGGTTGAATCAGTCGCGCGAGAAATATACTCTCCGTGATTTCCTTCCTTTCTATACAGCCGATCGACAAAGACGCAGTCTGAAAGTTCGCGCCAGAAATACTGCAACGCGTCTATATTTCGGTGTACGCGTTTGACCAACTAGCCTTTATATTACTCCACACGAATCCCAATTCTGTGCACATCCATGCTCAATAGAGGTTTCAACAACCCCTTTTCATCTCCTCGTTCTGAACAGTCCGAATTCCCACCATCGCACGGCTATCGTACGTTTACGATATCCATCCGATGGGTCAACCGTGAAATTTAACGAACGGAATGGTAATTGATCTCGTAACGCCGGATTTGAAACACAGACAGTAATGGTCCGTTTCCTTTTTCGTGCTACACGCGTGGAATACAAAGAGCCACGAATAAACGAGTTTCGAAGGTATACCAGGCGTTTCTGAACGTTCGATAAGATGCACGTTTAAACATTGCGAAGCATGGCGCGTTGTCGAGAGGTATGAAATTCAGCCGTCGCATCGGCCGATGAGCATCTGCTGCCACGCGCATAACAGCGCGTATAATACGTGGCTTCGCGGAACAGGATTGAACGCGGCTTAATTAATCATGGTGAAATTCGGCTCTAAAACTTGTTTGCAGTTGCCCTGCCTCGAGCGACAGGGTTAATTTCGGTTATGCGAGGGAATATTCAAGCGCGATTTAGAACCAACTTTCGCCTGTCGACCGCATGATACGTTCGCATGCCTCCTTTTCCGCTTCTTTAGCATTTGCTCGAGATAATCTTCTTTTCTTTTCTTTTTTCTCTTTTTTCTTTTTTTTGTTGTTGTTGTCTACATCAGTCGATAATTGCGTAACAAGAGGAGGCGGGCGGTAAAACTCGACGCGTTCGCAAGAGTCGCTTCCGGTATTCCGTAATCGTCGGATAACTACATTGCCAGAGACAATTATACGCCGACAATATGCTTGCCGCAATTACGAGCTGCTATCTCCCTTCGCCACGTTGTGACGCAACTATTTGCCGCTGTATGTTTGCCTGGCATTTACAGAGTGTCTGAAAATTCCAAATATTGTGAAATCTCTGGTGCTGTCGTGTAAGCTCTGCCGTAGGGCTGCCGGGTCGGCGTCCGTGGCGTTAATTCGCATTTCGTAAATTCAACGGTTGCAAAGCATTCGTATCTATCGTTTGTACATCGACGTAGTTTCGCGACACGCTCGCACCGTTGACTCCCTTATTCTCCTTAGAGAGTCCTGCTTTTGACGGCGTCGCACATGTTTTACGCTCTCACTACTTGATGCGCTCCCACTCCATCGTGCCCGCTGCGTTCTTGGTGATTTCGTCGGTTGAAACGCTTCCTCTCTTTCCGGACCCGCGAATATTAGTTTGCAACGAAAATGCTTCTGTATCGCGTGGAATGTTAAGCGGATATCGCGCAGTTCTTTAACATACTCTGCGCGAAACAGGGGGGAAGTAAGCGGAAAAGAAAAGCGACCATCGTTTCCGACATTTTCCACCTTCCACGCGATACCTAAAAAGAAAGAATACAGCTTTTTAAACAAATTTCCAACCAACGAAAACACCTTGCAACATTAAGTTAACCGAGATATCCCAGACGTTGAAGTGAAACGATACGGAAGTCGCGAAATTTTTCGGGAAACGGTTCGCCAAATATTTGGGTCACCGGCGCATTCCATGCAAATAAATGCCGGAGAAACATTTCTGATCCTGTGTCTCGTTGAAACGAGAGAATGTAGCAGGGTGATATCGACGAACCGAGTGCCGTGAACAAAAATCCTTTGATGCGCGAGGGCTTGTACACGCAACCGGCCCATCGAGTCTCTCTCTCCACGCTCTCCACCCAAATGCATTCCATTACGCACATGTGACCGAGTAACGGTTACGCGGCTTCTACCAGTTCTAGCAACGCGATACACCTGTGCCGGTCTCTACAATTATGCACCGGCGCGGCGCCATTTATGTCGCATTTATACACTCCTCCTCTACATTCACCTCTGTCTTTTCCACCGCGTTCCACCAACACGCATCCGGTTCGCTCTTGTCGCGAGTATGCGCGTCACACGGACCCGCTGCACGTACGCGCGCATCAACTGTGCAAACGTTGCGCCCGTTCCAGCGACTGTTACGCCGGGACCAGCCCTGTATTCTCGCGTTGCACTTTCTGATTAATTACAGAGCGCTGTCACGCTGCAATGGACCGGCATTATCATCCGGAGCACGGAACTCGCGCGTCGCTGACGAATTAACCGACGCGACGTAGCTCGGTCAACCGTGACTGTTAAGTTCTTAAGCCAGGAATCGCGCAAGAGGATCGCGTTCGATCGGAAGAAAAAAGACGAATCGTTAGGCTTTCGTTGCGAGAGAATTCGACTGGAAATCCACTGGAAATCCACTGGAAATCCACTGGAAATCCACTGGAAATCCACTGGAAATCCGCTGGAAACGCAGAGTTCGTCTTAACTGTCGTTAAACCTTTCGGTTCGTAGAAACATCGAAGAGGTTTAATTGTAATTAGACCAAGGCTCGTAGTCAGGTGTAATTTAAGACCATCTCGAAGTACGACCATCTCGAAGGCAAATGGTAGGTAGATCTTAGCCATCGGGTTTCGGGTTGGATCGACTTTCAAGGAGAATGGTTGAACGCCGTGCGGTCGAATTCTCCAACTTGAGTTTCGACGACAGCGGACGCTGCTTTAACGCCGGTTACTTCGACTTCATCCGCTGTTACTTACAAATACTCCAAGTTCAAAAGCCCCGAACGTATACGGTGTAGTAGTAGCGGATCTAACGGGTGTCGGTGGCAAGCTTTGCGATCTCCAATTACTCCTCGTTTGGATCAAGTTTCAACGTAACTGAATTTTATATCGTCGTATCTCGTAGCTGGAATTGCTCGATCTCTGTTTGCGAGTAAAGTGGATTTAACACGATAAATTAAAACAAGCGTTTTCTTTCATCGAGCCACCGTGAGTGAAATCCTTTCCAAGACGCTGCACGACGAATCCAAGAGTTTAATCGTAGTCTAATCGGTCACGATTTTAACGAACTCGACCCGTGTTTCGATCATCCTATTTCCTTTCGTTAATTGGCGCCAGTTTCGGACACAACGCGAGTTCTCGTCGCGTCGGATCGATAGCGCGGATCGCGATTATCCTTGCGTTCGGCTTGGCTTAATCCGACTTAAGCGCCTACATAAATACGAATATATTTCGCATACGCGATGACCGAAGTTAGCTGCAATGCAGTGGCGCGATACGAGATGCGGCTAGGATTTTGCCGGCACGCGCACACCGTTAGGATCGTTTGATCTGGATCATGGTTAATTTCACCGTTGGTTATGGCGCACAATACCGTACCAATCACGCCGTGACTTCGCTGCATTGCGCAGTCCGATTGGTTTCTCCGTACAGCAGCCACGTATACACGCGCTCGTGCCTTCGTACGCATACGCCGCCAAATCGTACGATCGTACGTACGATCGTGGTTGTGCCACGTGCCAGTATAGGTGAATGCGTGCGAACGTGCACACTACTGGACAGATTACATGTACACGCGTGTCACCCACATAGCGGCGCGCGTGTAATCGACGACCAGATAAAGCTGTGAGACGGATCAATCCGTGACGAAGCCATCGACTTCGAAATGCTAGATTTCGTTTCAATCTCGTCGACGGATCGCGTTCTATTCACGGAAGGAACACGCGACAACGCCGTCGGACGAGATACATCCTCGAATTATGGGGCAAATTGGACGATAGATCACTTTGTCGCTGGCAGACTTTTTAACCGGGAAATTCCGTGTCAACGGTTGGCCGGTAGAACGAGTGATTTAGAGGCAAACGCGGCCGGCTCACTTTCTTCCCTATATCGTTTCTACCTCTATCGTTCTCCAGCGAATCTCTTTCTCCTTGCTCTTTTAATTCGGTTAGACTGTCTGACGATGCACAGGCATGGGCGTGTCGTCTCTCGTGCATGCGTTCGCAGGATTCGCAACTTGTTCCGTTCGCAGAAAATTTTAAATTGTAAATAAGGTTGCTAAGTTGCCTTCGTGTCGAGAAAACAAGGCACGCTCGTTGAGTTTTCGCGAAATTCGCAAACTAGCTCGGCTCGTAAATCAAGGTTTCGCCAGACGTTAACGAAATCTGCGAGACCACATAATCCACAAGAAATTCGGTTCGCTTACGTTCGACTCTGGAATTTCGCCGAGCCACATGGCCTATCGGTTCTGGTAAAATCGCGAAATAGGAGAACAGCAGCTATCGATGGAAAATGCTGACGCGTGACAGTCACGCGGCAGACTTTCGACACGCGAGACGCTACTACGAATCGGTTGCCTGGCTTGTGACGGCGTAACTTCCTCGTCGTTCCACTATCTCTCTTTTTATCCGTGACGATCTATCGCATTATGTACAGTGTCGGCACCTTACCGCCTCACTTTCAACAACGTCGATAGTCTGATCTTCGAGCACATAGGTTGACACATTATGCACGCGCCATAGAGCATGTTGGTCGAGAACGGGTTGGGCGAACGGAAGGAAAGGAAAGGAAGGGAAATCAGCCGGCATCGACGATGAAATTAGTTGGTCGCGTCACGGAGAGCCTTATACCTCGTCCGGGCTTCTTCTTTCCTTTCTTTCTCTCCTACCCCCCCCCCCACCTATCGCTTCTAACTGTTCGATTTCCTTTCTTCTCTCTCCGATTCCCTCTCGTTCGCTCTGGTCCCTCTTCTCTGTCTCTTTCTTCACAACGCGAATGAATATATTTCCCTCGGTAGCGTCTTCATCCGACCGAATGGAAGAATCTAGCGAGACGGGAGCAATATCGACGGAAATCGAATCGCAAAATGGAGAAAATGACTGCGAGTGCTTCACCCTATCACGGAGGAGAACGAGGCGAGAAAATCAGCAGAAAGGTGAATGAATGCGAAAGAGAAGGAGGGAAGATGCGGCAAGACGGACGGGGGACAGAAGAGGAAGGGGGACGAAGACGGATATATTCGAGGGACAGAGAAGGATGGACAAAGCGTGCGAGGGAGAGAAAGAGAAAGGAGGAACGCATTCCTGGGCGAGTTAATCCCTGGAGTCTGGAATGGCTGACAATGCCATGGATCCGTGCCTTCTACCTTCCTCTATGCTCTTCGTGGTCGTGTGCGTTCTCGTATGTACGTGCCATCGAACGACGATGGTACGGGTGAATCAAGCGTTCCTGTATTATCGTCTGCAATCGATTCGCCGATTCTTAATATCGCGAAACTCACCGTAAATGGATCGTAATAGAGGCGAAAGTCGAGAATCGTACGTGCAGCTGCGTGCACGTATTTCTTAACGCGTTGCCCGTCGCATCTGCGACCGAACCCAATGCGTTGACCCAATCGTTACCATAAGCAGCTTACCGAGAGCTTGTCGGATTGTCGGTTATTCGCGTTATACTTCCGTCGTCTCCACGAATTGCTATTTGCTCTCCTCGTTTCTCTTTCTCCGCGTTTCTCGTGCTTCGTTTGTCGTTTGTCAAGAACGTAATACGATAGCAGACGAAGATACCATTGGTACACGTTAATTCGAACTCATTGTGGATCCTCGCGAAATTAAATTGCCATCAACTCTGGAAACGAGCTCTCATACTCGACGAGTATACGATTATGACACGACACATGTTTCTTATTAGATGGAGTCGTTTCGTTTTTCCTTTTTTTATCTTTTTTTCAAACGTGTTCCATACCGCGAGTGGGTAATTTTTAATTGGTTGGTTGAATTTCTAACATCGTCTAAAATTCTGGTCCGGCGATTTTTCAACGAGCACTACGCAGCACAATTGGCTATTTCGGATGGTTCTATCGTGCTGACAACCGAGCCAATTTCCTACCTCCTTCGCGAATAGAACAATTAGTATCTAACATCGTTGCGAGAGAAGCAATTTTTCATCGAGCCTGATGGCAGGGCGTTAACTCGTTAATTGGCAACGCGAAGAGGATACGTGGATCGTTCGAACGGTGAATTCTCGACGATGCTTCGTTTCATCGCTACGACGATCTCTTATTGCAGCTTATTTGATCGCGACTTTATTTAAATACAGACAAACTTGTGCGTCTCGCGTCCAAAAAAGAGAGGGATAACGAAGAGGTAGCAGAAGAAAGGCGAATAAGTAGAATCGATTCGCGTGGGACAGAAAATGAAGGGCAAAATGCAATTAGCCAAGCTACCGGATAATTGAAACAGTGAACAGGAAATGGGCTCGCGGCAAGGTAATACGATTGAGCCCTTCTTACGATTCTCAGTTCCAGAGAAAAAGAACATCTTGAGAGGCGAACGAAAAAAAGAAAAAGGAGAAGAAAGAGGTCGGTCGTACACCAACGAAGAAAGCGTTTGACGACATCGTGGGGCAGCTGCACCGTAAACTGCTTAGCAGCAGATAGTGGCTGGCCAAGTTCCTCCACTGCCGGAGTAACTTTCTTAATCCGGTTCTTAGCTGGGTTAGTCTCTGCGATTAATGCTTCGCTAACCCGCCGCCACCCACTGCTCAAGAAATATCTCTGTCGAGCTGTCAAACATCGTCTGATAATCGAACGATCGATTCAAGGTCAAAACATATGGCAGGTATTTGCTCGTCTACGAAACCTAGCTATACACCGTGGAAAGAAGAAGGCGAGTAAAATGACAGGAGAGGAAGAAAATAAAAAACGAAAGACGAAGAGAAGAGGCGGTGTACACGATATTGGATAGCAATAATTCTTTGGTTGCAGTCAATAATTTCTTTTTCGTTCACGGCTGGCGTCGATGGAACGATGTCAATAAATACGACGATAAATCAGCTGTAAATCGCTATGGAGCCTGGCCATACAATTCAGATGCATCGATCGCTAGCTCGAGAAACAAAAGAATTAACCAGACACCTGCGTCGTCGTCGCTTCGCGTCCTATTTTGGAATGGGAAATTAATCACGAATGTCGCGATTGCCACGCGAGCTTTTTTTCCGTGCAGCGAACGAGCACGGCAAGCGCGATTCCGGCCGATGCGATACAACAACGACGACGACAACGACGACAACGACGACAACGACGACGACGATGACGACGACGACGACGACAACGACGAATCTCTCTATGCGATGCTACATCCTCTTCTTTTACCACCCAGGTGTTCGTAGCTTATCACTCACCAGCATCCGCACTCCAGCGACACGCTGAATTAGCATAATAGCACCGATGTCGTTACGAGCCAGTGAAACTCTTCAGGATACTTCAGTGCTCCGATACAATGGAATATCGATCGCGACCGAGAGAAGCCAGTCTCACCAAAGGTGTAGACGACGAAACAGTACGCCTCTTGACGTATTAAAGGGTACTGCACGAAATATACAGAAGAGGGACAAAGGGTGGTCCACCAAGGGATGGTGTACAGACAAAGGTGTAGTGGAGGGTTATGGCGATCCCCAAACAAATCTCTACTTAGTCACGGGACAAAATAAAACTGCGGTTTAGGGCGAGGGAGCGTATATAAAACAATTCTCTCATCGTTTCGACCAAATTGATGAAAAATAACAGGGAAATGAGCAAAATGATGTCTGCGGAAGAAACAGGAACGAGTGTAAATAATTGTCGCACTTTCGTCGTGGCACTTTTTCATCCACTGTCGTGTCTGTCTGGCGAAGAAATGTAGAAGCGTATTATAAGGGTCATTGTCCATGACCTGTTCACGCCGCCAAGTTAAACTACGACTAATTTGTCCGCTTAGTGTGTCGCTGTAGCGAGTGAAAGGCACGTTTCGCCGTCATGTACAACTTTGCCGGGCATTTTAAACGTGGGAACCTCGTTAAAAGATGCAGTTCGTTTGGACACGAAAGAAAAGGAAGCTCGATTCGATGTTCGTAGACCGTGTTGTGGTCAGGTTGGACTGTCTAGTCTCTTTATCGAAGAAAGAATTCAACAGACTAGTCGCTGCCGCAGAATTCTCCAACGCGAAATTGCAGTTAGCACTTCCATCGACGAGACTTTAACGTTAGATCGTCTTGGAAATTCTATCGAAGAATTTCGAAAAATTTCGAAAAATTTCGAATACTTTCAAAAAGATTCAACGTAACGCAAACTTAACGATCTATTCAGTAGACATCTCACAAATGATATGGAACCAAACAGTTTTCACTGGCGCTTTTGTCACAAGAGTCTACAAAGCCATTAGCAGACAAGAGACGATGAAAATAACAAACCATCGCCATTTAAACCTCATAGAGAATTATGGAGATCGTGGCAGTGGCACTAGAGGTCATTGAAAATCAGACAGAGGTCGTCGAGATGGTGTTATTGGTGCTCAAGGTCATATAAAGCTCGTGGTATCATAGAGATAATGTGTTTGTAGCGCATAGTGACATATTGACTGTCGTGTACAACATCGTACGTATGTGGCAATATCGTTATTCGAAGGTTCGCGTGTACGTAAAATATGTGCTCCTCGTTCGATTTGTTGAAATATATCCCACATCCTAGCGGATATTTAAAAAAGGGAGATATTCGTTTTTTTCAAAACGAACGATTCAACCGAATGATAATACCGGCAACATTTAAAACGATCCAATAAAACGCGGATAAAGCGAATAGTCGTGAACGTGTTCGTGTTTCGGGAATTTTGCAATTTGCGCGACGCACTAAAACGTCATTCTAATTTCGACCAGGACGAATCGCGTTGGCGAACTTCCCGCATTTTAGGCAGTTTTGTGCTCGCGCTGTCCCGCCCATTCGCGCATTCCGTCTCATTTCGCATTCTAATTACAAGCTGCACAGTGCCGCGTAAAGCGTAAATTATTTTCAATTGTCGGATAAAATATGGTACGCATACAAAGTGCGACCGTCACGCCGTCACGCCGTCACGCCGTTACCCCGTAAATACGGTCTGGCCGCAGATATTGTTCATTATGCGCTATCCATCGTTAATTGCTCCGAATATAATTAAAGGGAGCGGACTGGATGGACGAATTACGCGGAGAGGGGGCTGGACGTTGGGCTCTAACGCGGTATAGGCCCGATTCTTTTATACCTTTTGTCTGCGATTTTTCTCCTTTGCCCCGCGTCTCTCGCTTCCATCCTCGTTCCCTCTTTCTCCAACGTATCGCGTCACTTAATTCGCCAGCGTGAACATAGCCAGAGCCAAGACGTTTATTTATGGCAATTTAACTCGAAACTCCATTCGCGGGGCGTACACGCCTCGTTTAGTGCTCGGCATTTAAAAGTTTCACCCGAGACAAAAGTTCCACGGCGTTAATAGTTCCGACGGACCCCGCTATCCCTACAAATTATTCGTGTGTTTCGCCTTTCCCCGATTAATTGCTGCCTTTTTAATTACTCCTATTTTGCAAGAGTTCGCGTGCCACGGCAAGCTTCTGGTTTCGCGTTAACGAAAATATTTGCCTATTACCGCCACCGTTGTCGTTGTTACCGTTCTCGTTTGGCAGATCCTACCTTAACCGCGAGAGAATAGCCCGAGAAAATACGAAGATATTAGCCACAAGTCGGTTACATTCTCCTCCTTTCGGATCGTCCTTTTTGAATCGTTCGACGATATAGATCTTCAATATCGTTCAATTACTAAATTATTACGTAATTATTTCGTTATTTAATAACCTGCTACACGTTTCTTCCTCGTTCCTTGTGCAACCAACGAAACGAAACGAAACGGGATTCTCATCATTTTCAAGGACACACGACACCGTTGTTGCTTCACTTTTTCTTCGGTACAAACGTAAATCGCGACTCCGATCGATGCCGCATCGCGTGTAGATTTCATTCAGAAGTCACTGCCGCAAGTTCTTTCTACGAGGAAATTAAACGAGAAGACGAAAACACCGAAGAAGACGAAGAAGGAGAAGAAAATACGAAGAAGGGAGAAATTCTATCTGATTGCCCGTCGCCACGGAAGTTGTACGATCGTTCGAGAAGCGTCGACTTCTTCGAGTGCGCGTACAGAAAGTCCGTCGGCGAAATAAATTAAAAATTCTCTCGCCATAACGAGCGAACGGAACAGTTCACGTTTACTTTGGTGGAAACCGAGGATGCACGGACGCCGCATCCGATAATAGCGACGTGATCGGACGCAATTGAAGCATGTATAGGCCAGACATTTTTACAATTCGACCAAAGTCGCGGCAGCTCCTCGCCACCGATGCGAGTCGCGGTTCCAAATATTATAAATCTTCTCTTTTCCTTTACCTGTTATACACTCTTTTGAATTCGCCTCTGACACTTTGTTTCTGCCTCGCGTGTAAATACCGTGACTGAAAGCGGCATGTGCCCGTGTAGCTACGCGAAACGCAACCAGACGTGTATCTTTGAAAATTCGGACGGTGTACAATCGCGGATCCAGATGGATCATCTCGAAAAATTAGAGATACTTGGGGAAAGATGTCTCGTCGACGATGCCGACTTTCTTGCACTTTTAAAACGCACGCTCTAACATACGAATAAGTAAAAGTTTCGTAATCTTTCTGGATATAAGGGAGTGAAAATCTCTGCTACAGATATATATATGTAACTCAACTGTAAATCTGGTTTAAAAGCAATGGTCCATCTACTGAATAAACAAAGAGTTCCATTTCGTGCTCCTCTGTTCCATTACCGAGATTATCAGAATATTAATGAGATAAGCGAATGTGAACTTAAGTTATTAATCCTCAAACGCCAAAGAAGAAAGTCTCTAGGCATATACGTAGGATCGTATTTTCCGTCTGCTTTAGCCAACCGTAATAATAATTTATCATTTTCATTTGAGAGCTACTTACTACTTGCTAGTAGATTGGAGCGTGAACGTCAGGACCGTGAAGCGGAACGACGGCAAGCAGAACGCGACGAACTGGTGCGTCCATGTGAACTGGACATTTTCGAAATTTAGGGCAAACCACGATATAGACGGGAATAGAAAAGGGGAAGGCCGGTATTGGTTGCGCAACGTCATCGGCTTGACAGATCGATCGTAATTAAATCGATGCGATCCGACGCGCTCCTCCCATATCCATGGACTTAACTCTAAATCTAGGAATGGGGTCGATCGAAGCCACCATCAGGATGCATTATGGAGCCAGAGAGGACATGCTCGCACATAGGTGGACGCGGTGGGCGACGGGGTTATCTCGCGCCTATTTGCACGATAGTCCTGTTTCCGATTAATCAGGTCCCCTGGAATTAACGCAGTCCCCAGGGACTGCGTCGCATCTCACACGTATGCATACCCCCCACTACGTTCTACTCTCTCTCTCTCTCTCTCTCTCTCTCTCCCTGGCCTCTTCCTTTCTCTATTCCGCTGACGCTTTCTCTCTCCTGTCCCAACTATATTCCACCTGTGCCCCCTTCGCATCGATGCTTCCCTGCTCTAACTCCCCTTGCAATCTCTCTCTCCCTCTCTCTCCCTCTCCCTTCGTTTCGTTTGCATGCGTGTACACTTTACTTCGCCCTCGCCCTATCAATTATATTTCACTCTTTCTCACTCACTCGATTCCTGCTACTTTGTTCTCCTCCTTCATCGTCGTCATTTATCTGCATACCTCTTCTTTCATCAGCTCCATCCGTTCCATCAGTTTTTTCCCGTCCCATCTTTGTCTATCACGGACATCGATTCTCGCGTCCCTTTGTACTTCCTCCGATCGCGCTCCCTCTTTCCCTTTCTCCTTTCGTTACACGTTTCTCCTTCTTCTCTTCTTATCAATTTCACCCCGCTCGTTGCTCTTGTTTGTCCTCCCTCGCGACTTTTTCGAAACGCGCTCCAAGCTGAACGCGCCGAGGGACGCGACTGGAGGCGGCTTATCGGCGCGTGTATCGCTCGATCCCGGCTGGTCCCCGTTTCAAAGAGCCCGCCGCTTCCAAAGGCGCTTTTGCCCTTGTCGAGGGCTATCCTTTTCGAAAAGCCACGCTGATTCTCGCGGCTGGAATTTTGATTATCCACCGCCTGTCTTCTTCGACGCGACCGATATAAACTTAACGATCGCAAGTACGCGTTATTCTCTCTTCTCTTTTGCGTGCACCGTCCTTGATTCCTCGCCGAGTGCGCTTTTCACTAACCGATCGTGCCCGATCGTTCAACCGGACCATTCTCCAATTATCCCGCTTTCTCCCGCCAACGAACCTCCGCCAGCGGCTCGTTATAATTGGAGAACCACCCTACGCAAACCTGTTCCGCCCCATGACAGGAGATTAATTCTCTCGGGGCTCGCTTAACTAGGGGCAAAAACTGCCCCGCACGCTACGCATATTCTCGCCGGTTAATCGCTGAATATTTGCGTTTTGGCAAAGGCTAATTAATGGCCGTTGCGCCAGTCTCGACGCGCTCGAACGTTTTAACGTTTGACCAATCGACAACCGAAAGAAAAAGCGCAACATACACATGCGCATCTCGTCGCGTGGTTATCATAATCTGGCTTACGCTCCTGTACAGACGCAAGTGCAGGTTATCCGGGTCGAATACGCGTTAACGTGAAAATTTATTCGTGTTCCGGTGGGAAAGAAGAGGAAAAGAAAGAACGAAGGAAGGAAAAATGGGAAAAGATCGGGAGAGTTGGGAAGAAAAGGAAAAACGAGCGTGGACACGACCCCGGTATTATTCCCCAAATACGCTGTGTGTTTTCATGAAAATGCAATGTCACGTTGGCTGCCCATTACGTGATGAGAATCAAATTTCCTGGGACGCACAGGTAAACCACTTTCAAAGCGGCCAATGTAAGCACGCTAACATTCGTACATCTAATAATTAGGTACTACGATAGCGTCGAAACGCTGCATGGAATAAGTTCGCGTCCGGAATCGCTGGTTAGACGATTCGTCCGCTCGTACGTTCTTTATTCGTCCATCTTTTTTTTTTCTTTTTCTGTTTCTTGTCTTTCGTTTCTCATCCGACAATGACATCGTTCGCGATCATTCTCGCGTAATCACGTAATTCCCCTTCATCGAGCAGAGAGAGAGAGAGAGAGGAAAGAGAGAGGAGAGAGAGATAGAGTTGCTCCTTACCTCAGTTTCCAGCAAAGAAAGTTAAATCCAGCCAGAATCGATTTAAGACATTGCATTCATTCGCGACGTTCACGAACCCAAGAATGGAAATATTATTGGACGGATCGACTGGAAAACGATATCGGAAAAAGTTATTCGATTTATAATGTACACATATGTACCGTATATACATTTTCTGATACTCTGTCGTGGCTTTCCTTTCGACAAACCATATTTTCCTTTTCTCTCCTGTCGAAAGAAATAAAATATTACTTCCCAAGTGTCTCTTTGTACGAGATTGTTCAATTTGTCCAACCATCGATCGAATAATTCGCATTTTCATGCGAGAAAACCTATATAAATTTCATCAGGTGCCGGAATCGATATTGCCGATCGTTGCCACGCGCGCATAACATTATGCACTGTCGATTATTCCCATAATTTCGTAGCTGCATCGCGCTCGTAATACCTCACGGCTAAATGGAATAATCCATCGAGGCTGTGTAAGGCTTTCGTTCCCCTTGTTCCGGAAAAAGTGCATTTATCCAGATTTATTCAGCGCATCGTCTATTTCATCCGGCAAATATTGGTTCTAATTTTTCATCGACAGGGCGCGCTTTACGGCAGACATCGTAATCGGGCGCGATGCAGCACCATCGTACGGGAAGAAGCTCGACACGCGGAAATGTTCTGTTTGAAATATGAAATATAAATTAGCCAAGCCGGCTATTCGTTCGCGTCTATTACAGGAACAAATATACGGGATTAAAGATCGCATTTATCGTGTAAGTTACGCGGTCTCGCGGCTGAAAAACAATAACCGTGCAATTTTTCGCGATCGCGAAACGTTTAATCATCGCGAATATCCGGTGTTCTTCTTTTGTTGAAATTTTCCTACCTCAAGTAAACTCATATATCACTCGCAATTACTGTAATTTCACGGTTGTTTGGATTTAAAAACACGCTGCTTTGTTCGCGAGAAATTTATTTCGCGTTTCTTTGCTTTTCCCTCTTTTTCCTTTTTCAATTCCCGGCGAATTCAAACCCGGTTAGTTTACTTTTTATAGCTTTGCCTTTGAATTCGTTTTTCCGATGTTTGACATAAAAAGCGATTAATCGTAGCGATAACGGCATTCTGTCGGGTGGCACATTAAACGTTGGCGATGTTCTTCGCTTATTTCCATCATGCTGGTGTTGTATCCAAAATCGCAGGTAATTCGCGTACGGTGCTAGCGAGTGTCGATTGCTAGGCGGTCTCTCGACCGATACTTCTCTGTCTAACACGCTTCTCTGCCATTGCGTTGCGTTTTAACGTCGACTAATAAAGTTCGTGGAACTTGTTATATCGCGTTCGATAAAAGCAATGTAGCGCGGTATGTCCATTTGATTAAGAACGGAGAGAATGAGGTGGGCTAACGAAGGCGAAATGAAAAGAGAATCAACCGTGATGCGGCTTAATAACTATTATACGTTTCAGACGAATAACTATGAAATCGCATGTTTCGTAACATCGTAATGAAATTTCAACAAAAGTATAAAACGAGAGAAGAGTTATATTGCAAATGGGATTCTTTTTTTACGAAGAAAGCAACTAGTGTCCGAGCTTTCACCTTCCTACCATACCACAATGAAATCCGTTTCGCGCAATTAGGGGAATTCAATCCACTCGAGTTGGACCGAGAAAAATAGATCTTCCACCGATTCCTCAAACTTTCTTCGGGCAGAAATCCGCGAAGCATCCCCGCGTTCCACGTTTACAATGATGTTTACTTTAAATTTTTTTTTCGAAGTTTCCTTTCCACGATCACATATGCAGAATACTTTGAATACCTTTGAATATCTCGTATACCTTTCCGCGTTGTTAATTCTCTTACAAATGCATAAACATCTTTAATTCGTTTATTTTCTGCGACATTTCCACCTTCGCGCCATTCTAAATCAAAGTCGTGCAGTCGAAATCGAAGCTAATCAAACTAATAAAAGCTAATAAAAATTTTTTAAGGGTACAATGCTTATCGCTTCCGCTTTGGTCCATTTGTTAACCGCGAGGTGGCGCGAATGGTAAAAAGAGGCGGGGAATCCGCAAATTTACGGCGGATTGACGGTATTTTCAAGGGAGAAAGAATTTGCGGAGCGTTACGGAACTATGAACGCGCGTGAGCGATCCTCAAAGCTCGGTCGCACAATTATTTTCACATAGTCCGTCGAACCGAGGTAAAATCTGTTCGTCGATCAATCGATTTAAAATGCCATTTCCAGCACAGATGGGGTACCTGTATACAAAATGTATCGGAGCCGCGTGGAAAAAGGTAACGGTATTCGCGCGTATCTATCCACTCGCTCCTCTGTTTTTGTCTTTCTTTTCTAGCCCAAGCTGTTCCACAATCCGATATCGATTCGAAGGAAAAAAGATCGACCCCGAGAATGCATGTATCCCAAGATTATACGTTTCCGCGAGGTTCGTGCACGTATACGCAAACGATTCCATCGGATACTTTGCATTCTTTGAATTCATTGGGGCCTGCGACCTTCATTAGCTTCTAAATCGAGTACATACAGCGTGTCACATCCCCGAAATTCCTTTGTTCGTTACCGCTCTCAACTAGCGACGGTCAAGATCGAGAGAACAGTGTACTCTTCCGGCAAAATTTCCCTCAGAAGTTGGACAAGTTATTTTTCTTCGTCACGAGTCAGAAGTTAAAAGCGTGAAACAGGAGGAGGGAGCAGGGGGGGGGGGAATCGACGAGCCAACAAGAGAACAAAGACACGAATATTATAACTTTTTAAAAAGAGGAGAGCACACAGAGAAAGAACAGACTAAACATACTCGATGAGAGGAGTTTATAAACGAAAATTAAATATAAAATGCATAACGAGCTGTCTCTAATAATTACGGGAATCGCCAGAACGAAACGGAGTCAGGACGAATATAGGTTAATTGGTTTCTGCGCGACTATATGTATAGATACATACATTCTATCGAGGTACATCAGTGTCCCTTCGGCCGCGTTCAACCACCCACGTTCAGCGACAATTTTTAACGATCAGTTTGAAGCGTACACCGGCTCAATTTGTACCGTCAAATTGATACAGAAACGAAATTTCACGCATCCGCGTTATACGAGAGCGCCGCTACCGTGTTTACCATAGACAAGGAACCATATGTCACGTCTGAATCATCCAGGTTAATTGCTTCTCGTATGACACGCCACCCAGCTATCGCAATAATTTTGTATCCGACGATGTATCATTCGAAAAAATTGTGTAAAGTTTCTCCGCTGTCCTGCTCGTTATTCTACGATCGTCCGACCGCATGAAATTGAAGTGACGCGAAATATACACCATTGCGCTAGATCCATCATGATAAAATTACAAATTTCTAATTTTCATCATTCTGATGGTTCTAGCGTTAATATAAAGATACGAGCCACAAACTTTTACATCGCCTGCTTCCTCGAAATCACAGTTCAAACATCGCGATACCTTAGCGGATTTAATTGACTATTCTTATTGTTTTACGCGAATATGCACCGTTGTCCCTTTTATGGCGCGTTTCTGTTCGTGTTAAAGCGATCGAACGAAATCTTTGTAACGCTCAAGGGACGACAGGTGAGGGCTAAAGCGGGACATGTAAGTACTAGCGCGTGCGCGCGCGTGAAATTCGTATACACCATGACCGGAAGGATAGCGGAGCGTGGAGAACGAGCGCGTCTCTGTCTGCCGGAACGAACCCATATTTCCCGGCCAGATCAATGTTAATTCACTTAGCATAAATTGTGGGCGAGAAGGTGAGTGACGATGGTAGCAGCTGCGCCAAGTTTCCTACCACGTTGCAAAATCGTCCAACCAACCAGACGCGGCACTGTTTCCTTCGACCGATAGACAAGTTCGAACCGATCGCTTCATTCGGGCCAATCCCGTGAATTAAACGGGAAACGCGATTCGATCGATCGCAACCGTCGCCTACTTGGATTTGGTTTTAAAGAAGTTATCGTAAAATTTTACGATAACAAACGTCGAACGATGAAATTATGTGGAAAGGTTGGGGTTGAGATTTAAACTTTCCTAAATGAATTTTCCCGTTTAGCAATAATCAGGGCAATATTATGTGGACTATAATTCGTTGAAGTTTGAGAAAAGTAGGTTAAACATAAATTTTATTGTAAAATTGCATAAACCGACGGGTCACGGTAATGTCAGAAAAGTTACAGCGATCTCGCAGATTTTGCAAAAGTTACCTTTAAACATGTAGTTTGCACATGTTGTGGTACATGTCTTGAAAAAGTAAAATAACGAATGTATTTATGATAGAAAAATGGGAATACATTTGCTTATTCGATTATAAAGTACCCATTATCACTATAAAACATACTCGAAGTAAAAAGAAATCAATGAGATCATTGGACAAACCAATGAATAAATTTCCAGCGTGTTAAGTACACAGTCGACGAGTATGAACACGAACGAAGCAAGTTCATGGATCAATGAAATTAATAATTAAATTGTTTGCTTCTGGAAAATTAAAAATTATATTGTTTCTATTCTTTCTATTATTATTCGGAAATTTATTCGGAAATCTTCATTTGAATTCACCGAATCGAAAGAGTCTTCGTTCGAAGATTCAGCCAATTCTACGTTTCTTCGCACCTACCTTTAGCCATAATTATCACGAAAGAAATTTAATTTCAGAAACGCTGACGCGTTCAATAAAGTCGGCTCTACGAACTGTAATCCATATAATCCAGATAAGTATATACGCGTGTCTACGTCGATATCTCGTCCCCTCCAGGAAGCAAACTTGAGACGATTCAATATATTTAATTGATCGAATTTAATGTAGCAGCGACGCTAACGATAGGCCACCGTTCTTCTCCCCTATGGTCGGGCAGGAGCATCGTTATTAAAATAAACCGGGCCGATCCCGCGAGTATTTTTGCAATTTCCTGGCCTTTTGTACTTGGCGTGTGTCAACGACCTTCCGCTTCCACGTTTAACTTTCCCGCGATAACGATATGACAAACGCAGAACGAGGAACGGAAAAGCGACTTACAAAGCATCCTCGTTATAACCGTCTACTTTAGCTATTGGACGCGATAGTTGGCCACGGAGTCGTGCCTTTCACGGGCACACGGCACAAAAGCCGTTTCCGTCGCGCTATAATACGCGGTAACTCATGCAGCGACGTACCAGCATCTCACGAACTACCTCCGGAGACATCGAAGTCCACCGTTCCCGCTGTACGATGCAATCTGTCCTCGCCAGGATGCTTTTCACTTTGAACAACGGTTACCCACGCGATTAAATCGTCCACGATACGATGGCCTCTTTTTTTTCCCTCCCAGACTGCTTGTAAATTAACCGTGAAACGAACCAGACGAGCAAACGTACGGTATTGTGTCGTATCACATCATAGACGGCTCGTTTCTGCGAAGCTCGGAAACTCTTCCCGATCGAAAACGTTCGTTAGAGAGGAATTGGTTTAACGAGATTGCGAACGAATAGAACGTTTAAGGAACTGGATATTTTGGAATGATTCGAAGCATGTTTGGCATCATCTTACGTAATTCCAAGTTGTTGGTACTTTGTATCGATCTTTAATATCGTAATCGTGAATCCAAAGCATCGACTGTTGTGAAAAATATTCGACGCCATTTCGAAAACTCGTCAATGGATCATCTAGCTATGCCGAAAGATATAAGACGTATCAGACAATAAAGTTACAGCCATTCGACGATTTGCTTAATTTACGTTTAAGACGTCTCTCGATAAAACCGATAGGTAACAGGTTATTTTACGTGGTACTTCTTATTCGCTCACCCTGTATAAAAGAATCGTCCGGAGAACCGATCGCGCTCAGTCTAATTAATTTTAAATCGAGCAGAGGCTCGCATAAGTCCGCTAATAGCGTCTACTATATTGACGCCGGCGGCCATGCGGAAATTACCGAATATCGGAAATCCAACGGCGACGATGATGGCGCGCAATTTGCGTTGTGTTTCCGTTCCGCGGCTAAGCAGATAGGCTCTCGCGAGAATACGCGTTTGTGTAACTGGAATCTGCACCTAGTCACCAGCGGCCAATACGGTCGTGAAATTAATATCGCCAGGATCGTTGTTATTTTACGCGACGGTGGAATAAAACGGCGACAATAATGATCGTACAACGGCCTCGATTAAATCGGCCGGTAGCGCGAGTCCGCGCGTTTCATAAATCGACCACTGCACTTTGAAACAGTCGATGGTGCTCGACCGAACCGTGCCGTGACAAATGGAGATACCGCTACGATTTCCGATACGCATAAAATCGAGCGGGGCGTATTTAAATCATTTTATCGAGCAACGGTGTTGTTTCAACTTGCATCGTTTCACAGTCAGGATAAGCCGCGGTCAAAGATCAACCGGCGTGATGTTGCGCGTCATGGAGGGCAAGTTTCGCGATGCATGCATCGAACCGCGTCGATTCAATTAATTCAAGCCGCATCTAGGGATTCGACGTTGCTTCTAAACGACACAGCCGGAGAATATTATCCGAGTTGACTGTGTTCATTAGAACTCGACAACTGCGTCACAATGTGATTAAACGATTCGCTGTCGACGATGAAACGAGCAAATCGCGTTGATTATAGTCGATGCCCGCGCCATTGATCGCGTCACTGAATCCGCTTTGGTATTTTTCCGTAGAGTCATGGAAACGAACGCTGCTCGTTACGAGCGTCGCAAATATCCGGCAAATAATAGCGAGCGACGAATTGATTCCGTGAGAGAACTGTCTCGAACGAACGGTTAATAGTCAATGACAAATAAGATAAATGGAAAGGGACAACTGGTGCTTGGATCGATCCGCGGTTTTCTTTTGAACGGCGAGTCTTCAGGAACGATACGTACCATGGTAGAAGACGGTGGCGCTAGCAGAATGCGAAGGGTGAAAGAAAGAAGGCAAGCGACCGCGCCAACAGCAGCGACAAACTGAACGAAGAAAAGAAAAAGAAGGAACGAACAGAAGAGGAGAGATAGGATACGGTTTGAGGGAGAGAGAAGTCGAGCTTTTACGGTGATTACTCGTCGTCGCGGCTGCATCCGCGCGCATTGCATCGGAAATGATTTCGCGCCCAATTAAACCATAGGAAACTCAACCCTCCCTCGCTACTAGAAGGGAGATGGTGGTAGTAGTCACCCCCTCTGGTGCACTTATACTCTCGACGCACCCTATGGTTCTGCTTCGGTCTGCCACTCTCTCTCTCTCTCTCTCTCTCTCTCTCTCTTCCTCTCTCTCTCTTCTCTTCCTCTAATCTCTTTCTCTTCTCTCTGTCTGTCTGTCTGTCTCTCTCTCCCCTTTAGTTACCCTTTTTTCTCTTCCTGGTTGGTACAGGCTCGGCTAAAGCTTTTCAGCGATTTCAGCCGGTGGCCGCGATGACATACGATGTAAATTAATCTTTTTCCCTGGAAAAGCCGACGTTACAGGTTCTGAAAGCAACGCGAATGCTCGCTCACGCGTGTCACGGAAAGGAAACCGTGAAGGAGTGCGCTAGGTAGAGGAGAAAAAAAAGTACGAGCCGATAGCGCTCGGGCTAAGTGCGCAAGTTTCATCGAGTATTCGTTAACGAGTGTCGAGGCGTGCGTCATACGAGTTCCGGAGCTCGGTGACCCTCGTTGGAAGATGGATCGTCCCTCTCGATACTCTCATTATCGGATTTCGAGTCGACTCCGACCTCTTCTATCCCGACGCCAGTATCGTAAGCTTGCCCTCCGTCGTTTTTCCCTTCGCCAACGATTGTCGCCCTTCGCTTTCCCTCCTTCCCTGCCTCGTTCCGAGCGAGTCTGCATCCGAACGTTCCTGCCGAAGCAACGGCTGTGAGCAACGAGCTTGACGAGCGAGGCCAAAACGGAAAGAGAAAAATGCGCCGCCCGCGTTGAGGGATCGTGCGCGCCCTGGGTTCAAAGAACTCGACCCGAGTCTGCGCGCGGTTCGCACAACGGATACGCGCGGCCTGTAAACGAAAAATCCGTGGGTATAATAGCTGTTTGCCTCTGGGCTTTATTCGGGAAAGAAAAAGGCGCGCAAAGAAGCGCCGTGTCCTCGGATCAAACGCGACACCTTTCTGCACACAGGCAACGCCCGCCGGTTTTACGATATCGATCAACCAAACTTGTTCTTGGTTGTAGACAGAGCCGTTGGCAGAGCTGATGTACGCATATACCGGGTCGGGGATCAACTAACGTCGAACAAAACAACTACGTAAATCGTACTCGAAGCGAGACAGGCGAAGGAACAACGACTATCGTCGCCGATGTATCGTTATTTTTTAAACCATTTGTCGCTACAGCAATTTGAAGCAGTCAGGATTTGCAGCAGACCGGCACGAGCAAAAAAACTGAAACGATACTTCAATTAGCAACAATTTCGTAACTACTTCGGAGAACGATGCTGTGTCGTTGAGAAAGAGACCGACTAGAAGTGGTCGGGAGCTCGATGATCGCGCGTTTCGTTTGCGTTCACCGGCCGTTATTACTAGCAACAGAGATCGTGCCAGGCGAGGGGTTACAACGAGTACGTCGATCCAGAGTCTATTAGACTCTTTATTAGAGGTCGAGTGGGAGGGAAGAGCGGCGATGGAAGGGGAACAAAGAAGGATCGACAACGATTCAACGTTTCAACGGAATTTGTTACCGGAATACGTAGCGGCGGTAGCGAAGACAGAGTGCGAGAGAACGGGTTGAAACGAAAGAGGGCAACGAGCACGAGAATGGCACGGCGGTACGGGGATTTGCACTCGACAATGCAAACTTTTCTCGTTAACAATTAAACCGCTGTTCGCAGCGTTGGCTTCGACGTGCAACGAAACAGAGAAGGACGAACGGGTGGATCGTACTTAAAAGAAAAAAGAAAGAAAAAAAGAAAGAAAAAAAGAAAGAAAAAAGAAAGAAAGAAAAGGAAGAGAGGAGAAGAAGGAGAGAAGGATCGAGTCGAAGGGGGAAGGGGAGAAATTACGAGTACGACGAGGAACAGGTAAGAGGAATAAAGTCGATGACAACAAGGACGACGAGAACGAAAAAGACGACGAAGCAGAGCACGCCTAAGTGACTCGACTAGCCTGGCTTGTTAATTATCGACTGAGAGTTGGGGGTGTACCAGAAACGATGCCGATAGGGAAGGCTGGCGTTCTCGACCTAATCACTTTTCCTTTTCCAATCCACGGAACCTCTTGTGTCCAACGCGTATTTCATCTCATCTACCGAGGTTCCTGTGTGCCTGTACAACGTTGGTCGTCGACGTCGACGTCGTCGTCGTCGTCGTTCGCATCTCCAGACATCTCCAGATACGTCTCTGGGGCGCCGCCAGGCAAAACGTGGCCTCGGTACGCCGACCTGCCCGTCGTCATACCTACGCTTCGTCGTACGAACACAATGGCTTTAACTAGTTAACAAGCACGAACCAACCAACACATCGAGCCGGCCGAATTCGGATACGTACGTCTACACGCAGAATGCGTCAAAAGTCGAAACTTGTGGGGTCAGAGACCTGCAGGCTATGCGAGGTCTCCGAGGGGACCGCGTTCCGTCATTCTGTAATTCGTAATTCGATTTTCTTTTAATTCCCTCTCGGCCATCCCGCCGGAAATATCGATATTATAAATATCTGAATTTCCCGTAGGAGGAGATTAACACCCGACAAATCCGCCCATCGCGTCGGGATACATCGAGCGAAATAATCAAAAATGTTTATCGATCGTGGTAAAATCGTTGCGAGAAATTACTTTCGGTAATGGTTCTGGCTCGATCGAATTTCAAATCGGAAGCACCTAGCTACGAGAGACATCTTTCACGGCGCGAGACGAGAAAGTTCGTAGTTCCAGATTGTGAACGCAATGTTGTATAGCGGTGATACACGTGCGCGTACGTGCGTGCATTAAATGCACCCAAACCGACACCACGCGACGCGACACGATGTCCATTTACGAGGCAGGCGTGTAATTGCTCGTTTCCTCAATTTACAGTCGCGAATTCAACACGGACATTACGATTTTCCTGCGCAAAGTATACAGCTTGCAAACGAAATAGTTGGTGGAACGCGTGAATAAGCCGTCGAGTGGGCTGCTCGTGGCGCTGACGTTATTAACAACAAAGTCCTTCTCGGTAGGATGAAGCGCGTACTCGGCCGTCACGCCGGCTGGAGAAACTTCGTGAAAGCTGGACGCGCGAGTGTAAATTCTCTAAACTATATTTTCGCGACTTCTTTGCGCCACGGGGTAATTGAAAAGCTTCGAAGGTACTCGAGTTGCTTCGATAGGGAACGGTACCGCGTTGAACGTTAAACGTTATCGATGAACTCTCGCCGATTAGGAAGAGCAGCAGTTTCTACGATCGTGCATTCTCGACCTGGAAGCCGCCAGCGCGCAAAATAATTCAATTCGCTTTATCCCCGTTCAATTACGACGAGAGCCTTTCGTGCCAAGAAAATTGCCATGTAGATACTTTCCTTCGTCAAATCGGAAGCCGTCAACAAGTTGTACGCGAATATTGTTAATTAAAATACCTTCGCGCGCAGTTCGTCGTTTCCGGCTCTACTCGCTCGTTCCCTGCCCAGCGAGTTGTTGTTATTCGAAGCTCGTGATCGCGTCGAAATTAGATACGATAAATTGCTCGAAACGACGCGTGTTCTGACTGAGAATGTCGTGTATTAATAACACCGCTCAAATGTAAGCACGTGATTAGTATTATCAATGCGCCGCCTATTCAATATTCGCGCCCATTGTAGCAGACGTCATAACCGTGTCACGCGGTTTAATCGCCTTTGTTGTCCCGTGAAAGCCTAACATTGCGCGCGGCCCGATATACTTCAATACCTTCCCAATAATTCCGCGACGTCGAGAGAATGCTGAGAAATTGTACCGTGAAAGCGTTACGTGGGCGTCTTCGATATTACAAGACGCGCGCATGCAGCAAAGCGGAAGCGGAAATTGGGCCGGATCGATACGGGTCACTTGCCACATGGTGAAATTAACGAAGGGAGGGAAAGAAAGGCGATCGAAGATAAAAAAAATATTCCAGCCGGTATCACGGTTTTGTTTGTAAACGCGCGTTCGCGCGATAACAAAAATTGCAAAGAAAATAACATTTTCCTATAAATACAAGCTGGTTTCGTGTTTCTCGATAACTCATTAATTATTCTCGTTTGCTCCAGCTGAAAAACGACTATTTTTTTATATACCTGCCCAATTCTAATTACATACATTCCGCACAAGTACATTTCTGTCCGCCACATATCTATACTCGTCTCTGCTGTCCTTATTGTCCTATCGTTTGATAATACTTTTATATTCGTGTACCGTTATTTTACGACATTTATACGAGCGTCAGAAATTGGATTATTACAGAAAAAGCGCGAGCAAACGGCGAGTGAATGGCGATGAACGGCAACATTCGACGCTTATCTTGTACCAGTTTCAACAGCGGTTCGAAGATCGCGTCGATTTAGTGAACGCGACATTTTGCTGACATACCCTTTCGTCGCCGAGCGCGAATTCAGCGATGAAAACACGAGCCAAGGGAGCCGGTTTTTCCTCGCAAAGGCGTAACTACGCGGTTTGTGGAGACTATACGATCGCGTGATAAACAGAAAAGAAATGTACAAGCAACAAGCTAGAAAGTGTAACCGGGCGAGTTTCTTCTCGCGTTTCGCCACGGTTTAAATAACGGTTTGAAAAACCATTTGAAAAACCGTCTGAAAAACCGTTCTTCGCAAGTACGAGAACGCATGACCTCACACGTTCGACCGGATTTATACGGTGCTCGGACCGGGGTGGGGGGGCGAGTTAATGTCGCAAATTACACAGCCACGATGAAATATCACGGGCTGAAGGGAAAATCGCGATCGCGAGAATCGTTTCGCACGCGTAGACCAATGAAAAATTCGACTTAATTGCTCGGATGGAGTGTCGGTGTTCGCGTTGCGATTAATCACGTCCGTGTCATTAGCCGAACGAGTGCCTCTTCTCGATGCTGTGTAGACGCGAGTCTAGCAATTACGTTTATTAAGCCAGCAACACGGAAATTGGACTTTACGCTGTTTTGTTATTGCCACGCGACGTTTTCTTTTTTTTTTCTTTTATCAGAATTAATCAGAGGTTTTACGGAATTGGAGAAGTCCTTTTCAGGCGATCGATACCGATTAACATATCGTAGATCCGAGTGTACCGCAAATATAATTCCAGAAATGTTTTCATCGTCGTTATCACGCGCTTGGCTATCTTTGTAGTTCTCCAAGAATAACTTCAAAAGGGAAATTAGACCGTACATTCGGTCCTGTGTCAGCTTAAAATTGGTCGAATGTTTAAATAGGACCAATGTTTGAATAGGACTCTCGATTCAGACTAAACTTCATCTTCACACCTTACGGCTTTCGGATCTAGTTATTCGAACGGTAGAAACAAAATCATCATTTTTCGATGAAATTTTTATTGAAACGAAGCTTGTTACATTAGGATAGTGATACATTCGGCTAACGAAGAACACGGTCGTCCGTAACATGGACGATTTAATATCGATTATGTAACTAGCCAGACTCACCAGCTTAATTTCATTCGTCGATGCTGCGTTAATGAGTAATATCACTTAATTTTAAGCGATTACGTAATAGCAGAATGGGTACGAGCGATCGTTCACCTCCATATTCATGATAGCCGAGAAACCATATTAACCTTTCAATCGTCCAATTCGATTCGTATTCGATACACGAACACCAGTACATTGGCGAGAATTGAAAAATATATAGCTCGGTCATATTTTCTTTTGTCCTCGGCAGCGACAATATTTACGTTGATTTATTAGCCGTCAATACGAAAACAGATGCAGACTTGTTCCCATTAGAAGCAATTAAAAGCGTTTCATTTAAGCTTTGTTACTTCAAAGCGGCCAATACGAACAACAAATGTTACGCGAGTAATTGGATCGCCACAACGACTACGTATACGTCAACGTAATATGAAAATTAACGGAGGGACCTATCGACAGGACAATTGACCGATCGCGAATCCATCGAGCAGCTCGTGGAAATTAAAATAAATGAGTTTAGGTATCGCGAATCCCTTTCAACGGGCCGTGCTACTCGCGCTAGTAGCCGACCTTTGTCAATTGACGAGGAAACGTCGATGGGGAAGAAAACGTGCGCACGCCAACAGAAACGAGGAGAAAAGGGCTTTTCCCGCGTAATCGAGGCTGCACAGTTACACGCACTCTTTTCGTTAGCAGTCGCTGCAAACGCGGCGATGTCGTTTCGCATCGTGTGAAAACGACGCCCGTTTATCGCCCGACGTCTCTTTCACGGTCGCCTTTCGTTAAATGTCTGCGACGCTTGAACGCGAGGATCGTGCCGGGGCCATCTGCGCCGACTCCGCGACGACCGAACGAAACTACCTTTACGTGTCGGTGTTGATACTGTCACGTTCCCCTCGTTTCTTTTGCGGCGCCGTCTCATCTAACTCGTCGCCCGGTCGCACATAAAATTTGTTTATTTAACACTTTCCACGGAAGAAAATAACGACGCCGACTAAATCCCAGACGCCGTTTATAAACGAGACAAACTCACCGTGACATGAACACGCGGAAAGACTTTCGTGCCTTCAACCTTTCCACCCTTTTCTCTCGTTGCTGTTTCTTTAACCTTGCCCTTGCTTTAAATTCTCCGCCGTATAGTTGTATAATTCATGAGACAAGTAAACGCCTCGATCGATAAAGTAGTTGTTATTTAATGCTGAACGGGAAACAAATGTGTATCTATATTCGCATGGTCTGACCAAAACATGCTTATATCCCTGCAACTCTGCAAACACTCGCACCGGGTCACCAATAACATACTTCGCATACGTTTTCTCGCTGTTTTTCCCCGACCTTCTCTATGCGTCTCTTTTTCGTCGAGTTTATAGTCCATCAGAATCATCGCAAACACTCGAAAATGTATTTGCTTCGCACTTGATGCAACTGCACCATATACGAACGTATTACGTATTACGTATTACTAGCGAATTTATTACGTATTACTATAGCGAAAAGTTCTATCTTTTCTTTTTCTTTTTTTTTTTTTTTTAGTTCAACCCACTGATCTCGAACAAGCATCGATCAAGCGGAAAACGTTGTTTCGCTTGATCGTGAAAATTACAAGCAGTTGCGTTCCTTACGATGCGGTTAATTAAAATCGCCACTCTAACTCCGGCGGGGTTCAACAATTGCGGTTGTGGTATATGATGTAGCTGTTCCTGGAGCAACATAATTCATGCCGGTGTTACACGTATTGTACCTAGCTCATGGAGCACGGCTGATACAGCGGCTGCTTCTTGAAAAGGAACAGCCAATGAAAATCCTCTTTCCCAGATCCGATTACCTTCGAAATGATCTTGCGATGTTCTAAAAAGTTCTCTTCCCCCACTCTTGGTGAAATAATTAACGTGACGCGCGGTTATGCGACGAGAGTGCGTCGACGTTTAACCGGCAAAAGGAAAAGAAGAGCGAAAGAAGAGCAAAAGAGGAGCAAAAAAGAAAGGAAGAAAGAAAGAAAGAAAGAAACGAGAGGAGTGAACAGGATTAACGCAGGAATCTGTAATGTCCTGTATACGAAGAGAGTCGGAATAGCACGAACCTGAAGGATCGTTGAATAATGCAATATCCAACGTCAAAGAGGCGAAGGAAATCGATAGTGTAAAAATAAGGCACACGTCGGTAGCGCTGGCGCTAAGGGGGCGAGTTCAATACTCCTAGTCGAAAATTTCATCAGCGAACCTCAAATGGGATAGTTAAATTCCGAGGATCGTCTAATTTGAATTCTTTTACGAAAGTTTCCTGCCGCTTCGAAGGTTCACCCTCGACTCGATAAAGGCGGATTCTTCGCCGAGTAGTACATAGGGGGAAAAAAATCGCCGGAGAACCGGATTACCTGCTTCATTTCAATTAACCGTTCGATAAATTCGGATTGAAATTACGAACTTGCTCGATTCCATGCGAAACAGAAATCCTTCGCCCGGCTGAACTTGGCGATAGGAAAATTCAACGAGCTCCTTTTCCCGAGGATTTTCCCCCTTATAGATTGCATCGGACCCGGTGCGCGCTCCTATCAATGCCAACATTATCGCGGATTATCGGTGACCGTTGGGTGTTCATCGAAAATGACCTCGACCGAGGTCGCGTCCTCGTAAAGCTTCTCGAAATCATACGCTCAGTTAAATTCCCGGAAAACCGGATCCAATCGAACTTCAACGGCGAATGTAGACATCCTAAATGACGTTGGAGAGTTTCCAGCGTGTAGAGTTGCAGGAATGGAGATCGAGAGTTATCGTTTGATGAAAGCAGGACATCCAGCCAGTCTCAATTACCAACTCACGGATACAATATCTTCGTTCGTCTATCTGTATTCCCCGTCGGGCTATTTCTAACAAAGTCGCGCGCTACTACTGGCGGCATCGTGATAATCCTGAAATCGATACAGGTGTCGTTACAAAATAAATTTCTCTCGAAAAACGTGGTAGCCGTGCGCGGTTCGCGTTAGGATGCTAATTTACGATTCAATCGGTCGAGATACGCGGTTATTCGTCGCAAGAGAATCTGAAGGAGCGCGCAAGGAGAATGTGTTTACGCCGCAGCGTCGATAGAAGGGACCGGTTTCGTGCAAGAAGACGGATTCCTCGTGCCTTCGAGAAGAAAAGGTTCCCAAGAGCATTGGTCTAACGTATGTTTCTATCCCAGGAGGTATCGGTACCAGATACAGAGATAAAGTTTAAAAGACCGATAGAAAAAGGACAGTTGTTGCGTATAAAAGAGTTTTCTTTGCGAACGCCTGAAACACAAGCCAGAGAAATGTTTCACCTCCCTTTTTTCTCGTAACAAGCTCGCGAAAGAGGAGAGGAAGGAAAAAACCTTGAAACTGCTACTCTCTACCTACGTTGTTACTCAACGCTGCTTATTCGACGGAGCACTGTAATACCTCCAAGTCGAGTTTCCTGGAAAAAGTTGAATAAGTAAAGGCACGCATAGCCTTTGGCGTTTAATCTTCTCGATTAAAGAGCAAGTCACGGGGAAACGAGAGAAATTACACGCGTAATTTCGATTCTACGATCAATAGGATCGAAGCACTCGTCCCTACGATATCGATCAATTCGCGTCTAAGTCCCGAGTAAAAGCAGCCCTGGGATCTTCTTATATCCGTGAGGAATCCAAATAAGTTTTTCCTTGAGGCTCCAATCCAATCCGGGCCGGTTGATTCTATCTGCTCACGCGGAAAGTGCCTTTCTCCCAGGAGGTGATAGTCGCCTGGTTCTTTGCACGGATTCGCTTGCTGCATCGTACCCACGTATGTGTAGATACTGATAAATAAGTAACGTAGTGAATTCTCTCAAGCCGGAAGTTCAATGGTCTACCGGACCACCTATCTCGAGTATAGCTGTTCGCGTTCCGTCTTTTCTTCCACGGCTAATAAACTTAAAAGCACCATTCTTCTCTTTCAGCTTCTTCCGTACGATCTAATCCGTCTTGAATTAATAATTTATAGCACGGCGTATACTTCTTTGCATAGTCCTGTTTCATCGTTACTCGTGTCTTCTATATATCGCGAGTAAAAGAGTAAAAGAGTAAAAGAGTAAAAGAGTAAAAGAGTAAAAGAGTAAAAGAGGAAACGCGATGAACCCGCTCCAGCTGCTGTCCACTACTCGCTATCGATCATCCCCCGGCCCGTTACTTTTCTCCGATATACGATATTCACCATAACCAATGGATCGTCTCGATTGGTCCCACGTTCGAGGATCGATCGCGATTGCCTTGGAGGACCGTTGTCCGTAAGGAATCCCAATAAGTCTTCTCATCGTCCCGACGCAATTGGCGAGTGCCGATTCTTCGCATCGATGTGAAAGAGCTACCTTTCACCGTGCAACGACGAGCGAACGAAATGAGAGAGGAAGCGGATACAACGGACCATAGGATCGCCGAGAGAAGAGAAAATAGCTAAGAGTGATCGGAAAGAGAGAAAAGAAATAGTCCGGGTAAAAGGTTCGAAGAAGAAGGTCCGATCGAAGTGCAGGCTCGTCAGGTCCTTTACACGAGCTTGAGGAAAGCTACGTGCTAGAGCTGATAAATAAATAACACGAGCGAGAGGAACGGTTGCGAGAAATCGAGCGAGCGAGAGAGCGAGAGCACGGTCAAGAGGCAAGGATGGCAAGACGGTGGAGAAAAGTAACGCGAGCCCGTAAAAGAGAATCAATTCGATTCCCCAGCCGTATCTTCACCCCGCAACCCCTATCGTTTCCTCGCTTTCCTCCCTTGAAACTTTCACTGTCGCCGTCAAATCTCCTTCTCTGCTCGCCGTCGTTTTTCTTCAACCCCCGTCCCCGTCCCAACCAAACCCCCACCACCACTTTTTGCACGCTTCCGAGCCTGCACACGCCTGTTCCTTCCTTCCTTCCTTGGCATCGCCCATACTCCTTTTTCGCGCAACAAGTGCGCCCCGACTCACATCTTTAAGAAAGCACGCGCCCCTCCTTCCTCGTTTAAGCCACCATCGTCCGCTGCTAACACCACCGTCGTAGCCCGCCTCCTGCACTCTTCCTCCTTTTGCTTCTTTTCTCTTTTTCCCTTCGCCCTCTTCTTCCCACCCCTTCCCCTATCCACCGTCGTCCTCTTTCCTCTTGGATCGTTTCTCTCTCGGTCGATCCACCATACCCCGTTCTCTTTAGTCAAGCCGCAACTACCTTCCAAATCACTCGGCGCTCTTTTCTTCGCTATTCCCCTTCGCGATAGCTTACGGTCGGAAACCTACTGGCAACCGTGCGCTGCTCGCTGCACGTACTCTACATTCTAAGCGAGTGTTGGACAGCATGCGCGCCTGTGTGCACGTGGCCCTTTCTCCCCTCGTTTTCTATCAACCCCTACTCCCGCTATTCGAGAGTGAGAAAGTGGCGGAGAAAAGTTGGCGGAGACAGCCGCGTTGAAAGGCGAAGTTCGCGGCTGGGATAACACGAATTCGATGTTCTCCAACCGATTTCTGAAGGATCCGAGGGAAAATTTTCTCTGCAAGTTGTAAAGCATTGGCCCGTGCGAGTTTTCTGCCTCGACAGAGGGCCAATAGAGGGGAATGGAAGAAGGCAACTCGTGTCTTTCGCACGAAGCGCGGCGACCAACGAGGCAAAGGAAGACGAGAAAACACCTTCAACGGCATATTCGCCAATAGCGGCGATTAAAAAGTTTTTACGAGCGTCGAGAGGAGAAAAGCAACGTTGAAACGCATTTGCAATGATATTCGATATCGGCAAACTTTTGCAACGCTCGTAATCTCGAGTCAAAATCTCAAATCGTTCTAGTTCGCTAAGTACGGTATTTTGATTACGCGAAGAACCATGGCATTGCTTTAACGTCTCTCGTCAACGAACTCCGAGATAATAGTCGAGCATGGAAGAAAGAAACGAGGTCAAAACGCAAGAAGTAACGGAGAAGACGAAAGTCAGAAGCGAAGGCAACAAGTATCGTCTACGGAACGCAGATGTTTACGTGTTTTTTTCAGCGGAGTTCGGATTGTCATCGAGCGAAATACGAGTGAATTTACCGGCGATTTAATACCCTCGGGAACGTTTATAGGAGTGCAATAAATAAAAGTCGGTCACTCGCAGCGGATGGCAAAGACATCACCCCGGTGGTTCGATCGCCTCGGAACGAAATTACTTTGGAGAATTCGAGCACAAAAGTTTCCACCTGGATCGCGAAACGACAGCATTTAAATAACGTAAAAGCCAACTTGCCGTAACGAACTTTTTATTTACGAGTATCGTTCGTTCAAACGCGATCGTTGCTATTTTCATGGAACGGTTTTCGCGAAGTTATTAATCGATGACAGTAGCTCCGACGATCGGCCAGTCATACCCGGCAAGGAGAAAGTTATTAATGACGTAAGTTCGAAGGACAGCCGAGTATAAAATTACTCTTCTTGGATTGGCTTACAAATTACGCGAGAAGATTTCAAGATAATGGATTCTGAAATAAATGAAACTGACGTCTATAATTTAAATGGACACCTGCGGTGTTACTTTCGTCGCGTGATTGAGCAACGATGAACAACAGATCGTCTAGTGGCAGAAAATCAATCAGCGGACACTTTGACTGCAAACAGATTCGAGGCTCGTCCCTGTCGAGAAAAGAGAGTTGGAAAACGGCCGGAGCAAATACGCGTTTTCTGCCGTGCCTGTAAACCGACGTGCTTCGACTCGATGCCACAGGTAACTCGGCGATATTAAAACTTTTCAATATCGTTCGCTCATCTGTCGTTTTTATTATCTTCGACAAAGAAAATGAAAAAGAACAATAAAAACGGCAGGAAAACATATTCCGTTCGCAACGTTTCCGTACATTCGTATTTCTAAAGAAAAGAGATACAAGGAAACTATAAATGCCATAAACATTTATACGGAAGATGGAAATCGAATTCGTCGCTGAAAAAGGACAATCGGACAAATTATTTCTCTCTGGAGCAAGTCAGTTTATTGGCCGAATACTTTTCGTCGCTGGAAAACCCGGTGACGTCTCTCATTTTCTCGCTTCGCGTTCAACGACGCAAATATTTACCCGGCTAAACGCACTTCCCCCTCCCGCTTACGGTGAAACAGGGCATATCCCCCACGGTATTGCCTGGCTACGAACGGTGAAATGGCTACGGACGGTGAAATGGCCGACGGCCGAAACACGACGGAACGAAACGATCCAACGGCCATGATTTCCACCGGCAGAAGCACAAACCAGGAGATTTGTGTTCTTACTTACCGCGGACAAGGATGAGGGTGCTGGACAGAAGTACGATTCTCAACGGCCAACTGGCCATCCTGGCGTAGACCGTTACGTCGATTCAGCTTCCTCCTGAAACAATACAAGCGTGCCCAATCAATCAACCCATCCATCCCAATCCGCTATCCGCGTATCCCAGCCAACTCTAGCCCGTCTTTCTCTCTTCAACCCATCCACCCTCCTCTCTACCGCTTTGTCTCTCTTTTCATCCATCCCTTTCCTTCTCTGCCTCTCTGTTACATTGCATACTCACGATCGGACCTCATCCCACCTTTCGCTCCGTCCTTTCTGGCAGACTGCCCGTTCTACGCTCTCACCCCCAAGCCACCCTATTCCCCCTTCGCTTCGTCCCCAAACCCCTACTCCGTATCGACAATTTTTTTCCTCTCCAATCCGTGCCGAGGGGTTTGTCCGCTCAATGAAAGTCCTCCCAGACGGTGCGCGTCATGCGACGTACATAATCATAAAACACGCGATGCGTACCTGCCAAAGGATCGTTTTTGTATACGCCTCAATATCCTTATTCTTTTTTCTTTCCTCCGCGTCCTTTTTTCTTTATTTTCCTTCCTATTCTCTTCTCGTCCTTTTTATATTTACCTACGTGTACAAAGACAGATATCCGATCTTGTCTATCGGCGTGGCGCGGCATGCCCGTTTTAAGGGAACAGAAGCTTCGGCAAGAAACCACGTTGGAACTCGATGATGTGTCGGTATCGCGTCGGTATCGCGTCGGTATCGCATCGGTATCGCATCGGTATCGCATCGGTTCATACAAAATATTATATGGTGATCGGATGTGTGTGTTTTTCGCGAATATTTCGCTCGAAAGCCGCGAACGCGAGCTCGGGATCGCTTTGATCGTGCAGGCCTTTCAAAGCGAGCAAGGATAAATTTTGTTGGGCAACACGCAAAGGAATCGTCGTCCTCGCAAAGAGAATATAAATACACAACACGGGTGTGTTGTATTCTATTTACGAGTTTAGCTGTTCGTCGCACACTCCAACGCTTTCTTTCTCCATTGGTACTGCCTGAATATTGAACATTTTTTCTCGCCTCGATTTTTCACCAGGCGCTCGCGCCGACCGAACGGCCATGTGAATATACGTATACGTGCCGCGAACTGTGACGATTCGTAAAACGCTGAATTCGTTCCAGTCCAGAGTCCAGAAAGAAAAAGACGCGGTTAACGACCTCAGCCGTGTTGCGTCAAACTAAATGTTGCGATACTCGCGAAATTGCTTCAATGAATTCGTTGTTGCGCCCTACAGCGAATTTTTTAACTCTATTGAATTACATTTACTTGGTACGTTGAAATATAAGGAAAATCTAAGCGTACTATATTTTCACGGAATTAACACGGATTTAAATGTCTCTGTAGACGATTCTCTACGATCCATCGTATTAATTCAAAAGTCTTTTTGCCGTCTTTTTCAGGAATGAATTCCTCGAGTTTTTGCGAGACTGCGCAATATTTTTTGTCGTTAAAAGAGTTTTGTAAAAATCAGGGTGAGTGACAGTGAAACGGCGAAGAGAACGAATAACATTGAACATGTCGGCTAAAATGTCATATATTTTACCTGCTCTTTACCCATAGACGATACCCAATATCGTGTTCAAAAACGAAACTTTTAATTAACCAATTCCGGATTTTCCTCTTTTCAAACGGCGGCAGTATTTGTTCGAGCCTAACGTTTCAATATTTAACCAAAGTAAAATAAGTAATTCTCCTTTAATCCTATAAAACACAAGATGGAAGAAGCGTTTCGTAAGTAAACAGAATTTTCGAACGATCTAACGCTCAAATGGCAATAGCGCAAAAATAAGAAAAAAGTATATTGCATCTTTAAAACCGAGATACGATCGTGGATCTTGGAAGCGTCTCGGATGGAAAGGCGACGTTCGGACGTGTTTGTTCTGGAAATTATTGGGAACCCAGGGCGCATACGAATATTCCACACTTTATAAAGCTATAAATACGCAACAGATTCACTAATTAGTGAGGTGTAGAGAGACCGAGAGCAAGTTGCCTCTAGCGTCATTAAACTACACTGAGAGAACGCAATGCGGCGCAGCTGTGTTTACTTAACTGTATTTTACTATTGCAAATACGATTTTGCACATTAATGGGAGAACGGTTGCTCCCACACCTCGCTCCGCCCCCATAACAAAATATACTCGGAACAACGTCAACTGACATTTCCGCGATAATCCTGTGTACCGTTTAATATAACTCTTATCACGCATACGCTGAACATTTATGAGATAACAAAGAATACCGTTTGATATCGAATTACGGGTTTAAATTCGAATACGGATGCAGGATCGTTCACCAATTTCGAGATTTTACCGAACAATTTTGAGAACGAAACACAGCTTAAGTTATATTCTACGTAAAATCTTCGTTCGACAAATTTGCCAATGTTCCCATAAGCGTTTTATTTACGATCAAATAACAGAATTAAAAAAGAGATATATATCTTCGTTTCGCGCCTCGTTAACTCGTCTCATAATCTGCAATCGCGACGCCGGGACGACGAGTGACTGGATACGGGGAAACGAATACAGGCACTTCAGTGGGAAACGAAATAACTGTACTTTTTGCCATTTCTTACAGGGTTCTCCACGCCGACTGATTCAAAGAGTTGAAATTTGGAGCGTAAAATCGTTTGATTCGCTTCACGGCCCCGTCGTCGCGTTTGCCCCTCATTCTAGTCTTACACTCGCTCGTCTCGCCGCCAGAGAGACGACCTACACCCGCCGCCCTCGCTTGTACCCTTCGTTTCACCCGCATTCGAACGTCATATGCAACCTACCGTCCTTCTGTCTCGTCTAAATTCCTCTGTCTTCCTCCCTATTCATTATTCTCAGCGAAAAGACGGAAGCGAAAAATAGCTCTTAATTTTACGACTAAAATCGGACTAATTTTGATAATGTACAAAATGTACAACCTTTATTTACCGTCGTGCAATTTAATCTTGATCTATGAATTTCCTTTCTCGATGCACCGATGCAAAAAATAATTTCAGTATAAAATTGGAACGGAAGGAATTCTTTCGTAGTTCCCTGAAACTTTTTTACGATAGAGAGGCACGTATGCGATGAAAATGACTCGAATGCCACGGTGCTAGTATCAATGGAACATTAAACAAAAAGTTGTTATTTTCTAAATTCTCGTTATTTGTAAGAATCGAACGTGGTCTTTCGATTTCCGTTTCTTGCAAATCGTTGGCATTCAACCTGTCCAAGGCAGCAACTGATATCGGGAAAGACGTTCGTTCTCGAATGTTCGGAAGATTAAAGAAGTTTTCGCGGAACAGGGCACAGAGCCCGGAGATGGAAGAGGACTTGGACTAGGTCCGAAGATTGGGTCATCCCGCGAATATATCCGTCGACCGGATCGAATCGAGTAACACATTGTTCTCGCGGCAAGGACAGAATTACCTTCATCCGACTGCCGATGAAACGGAACCGGGAAGCAATTCCCTCCGTTCACAATTAAGTTTACGAACGAGAATTGACGCGCCATTTCCCCGTCGCGAACGAATTACCGATTGCAAAACGTGAAACCTGTTGTAAAAGACGAAGACGCATTGCAGCAAAAAAGGAAGGAAAAGGAAGGAAAAGGAAGAAGGTAAGAGAAGGAGTCAAAGCAAAAAGAATATTCGGAAAGCAGTTACTTGACTAGCTTTAAGAAAATATTACGGACCTGGGCGTGCTTCTATAAATCGAGCAAGTAAAAGTAACCGTAAAATGTTTTCAAACGCCAAACCTTTGACTCTCTCTCTCTCTCTCTCTCTCTCTCTCTCTCTCTCTCCTCGTCGATGCAAGTTCCCGATGAAACCAGCAAAAATCGTTTCTCTCGCGAATGCAAAGCACGTATGTAGGGATAGGAAAATCAGCGTAGCACGCGAAAGGTGTCGGAGTAAAATGTGATCGACGTAAAAGGACGAGCGAAGCGGCATGAAGCGGAAAGAAGCCGTACAGGATCTTGCCACGGTCGCACCAGTGGTGGATCGTGGTGCGCCGGGCAAGGCGACGTACGAACGTAATTGTGGCGCTAAAAGCAATTTCCCGGCGCGTAATCGTTTTAGCAAAGTGCTTTGCAATTTAGCGAGTCTTTATTAAAATAAAGTCATTCCCAAGCCGGTACTTTATGACTGTCTACCTATCTCCTAATCGTTGGCCATCGACCAAGCGCTTTAACTGCATCGATTTATCGACCGTTGAATATTACAGATCCATTAGTCCGACCAACTGTCGACTCGTAAACCCGTGCTTTCTCCCATTCGTCGATTTTATAATACTAGTTGAACTGCATCCCGGAAGGTAAGAGGGAGAAAGGGTTGTGAGGCCGATGGAGCTAGCGAACGAGCGTGTACGATTGAAACGTGTTTGTAATTAGAAAAGGTACAGCAGCGAACATCGTGCACGGCCGCGTTCGCATCAAGCGTAAACTATAATTTAATGTACTTGCACTATGTTCAAAGATCAAGCGGCAACGCACAAACGGAGAACCTGTGTGAGGGTGTACCGACATACGTATATGGGGGAGTGTTCGCATTTCTCTCTCTCTCTCTCTCTCTCTCTTTCTCTCTATCTCTCTATCTCTATCTCTCAGTCTAGTTAATCTCTGTTTATACAGAATTCATAACTGGGAGAGAACAAAAGGGTCCAGTAACCGGGGCTAAGGTTAATATATCATTCCTTTAACCAGAGAATCTAAATCCGTCTAATGGTGAGTTCGCACGTAATAAATGCGGTAGTGACCGGTATTATTTACGTCAGTCTTTAGTTCAGAAGGTAACAACTGTCCGGTTCTGTGTATCCGCCTTTTGCTTTTCGTTTTCATGGACAATAAACGGGTACAGGAGAAAAGTTAGAGAAATAAGAGAAAAGTAAGAGAAAAGTAAAAGGAAAATAAGAGAAAGAAGGGAGGAGGGAAGTTATTTGAACGAAAACGCGCTATAAATGTTTATAAATGTCGCCGCGCATGGCAGGAGCCCATCTGAATATTTAAAAAGTTTGCGCCAGCTACGTCCATTTGCCGCAGGCACGAAATTAATATACCTAGCCTTGATAAAAAAAAAAGAAGCAAGCAACAAGGGTAACGACAAAAAGACGCAGAAAGAGAGAGAAAGAGAGGGACATGGTGTTCTCCAACGTCAGTTTCATTCCACCGTTGTCAACGTCAAGAGTATTCTTCTGCTTCGCAACTCGCTACCCCATACTTCTTATTTGCGGAGCTCATCCACGAAGCCTTCTCACCTCTCTTCTAACCTTCATTCATCCGTGTCTCGCTTTAACACCCGACACCTTTTTTCTACCAGCCATTCCATCACCTTAGGTCGTTGCCTACAACGGACCAACCATACTTTCCTGCTACGTTCTTGCTCCCATGCGAATCCGCTGGCATCTTGTCCTCGACTCTCCTCTTATCTGTCCTGGCAATTTCGTCGAGATGAATTAATCGCCCGAACTTAAAGATGAGATGAACAGTTATTTGTTAAGATCAATTTGTCCCCGGAGATCGCATCGGTAAATAGGATCTAAACCCGTGAAATTTATCGCGTCAATTTATAACTCTATAATTAATCACTTTCCTTCTGTGAATCTCTAAAAAATATTTCTCGACGTTAAAGCAAAGAATCCAGTGATAAAATTTTACATTCGACTGTCCGCACATAATAAAGTTCAATTAAAAGTAATTGCGCCGTTGTTAACGCGAAACGTTTTGGACAGAACCCAAGAGTGGTACGTGTACGAGTTGAATAATGCACGCTCGTAAGTCGTCCGCTTCGTTATTTGGAAAGAAGACGAGCGTGTGGAGAGCGTGGTACCGCGTATCGAGTCAGTGCCGGGTGGAAAAGTATGGGTTCGTAGGAACCGGGTGTCCTTGAAAATTACCGCGCGTTTTGTCTTGACGGTGAAAATTTCAGGAACGTTGTACCTCGGAATGTAATGCAAACTTCCGGGACCACCTGCTGAAACCACATTTCAACGGGCGCATTCGCTGGGAATAACGCGTTGGTACCGATGCATTAAGGTCCTTGAACCCAACCGCGTTTCACGATGCGCGTCAGGCAAATTTCCGCAGCTATGGCTATAAATCTTGAAACGTTCCCGCGAACGAACTGATATTAATTAACGTGAAAGCTGCGGGAGAAAATGTCGCGCATCAAACGTACACCGTTTGTAATTATGTTTAGCCAACGTTCGCTGCCGTTTTACTTTCCGCGAAATTCATCGCGAAATTCATCGCAAAATAAGTCGTACGATTAGGCAATTACAAATGAATTACATCGAGACACAGCTGCGAGCCAGCACGAGTGTCTATGTTTTTGCGGGACAAAACCGATCTCGCGTTGAGTGCATATAGTTCCCAATATAGCTCCTCGAAGTTGAAATAGGACCACTGAAAACTTTAGTAAAATTTAATGAACGAACTTTACGATGACAAAGTTTATCAAGTGCCTAAGGTATTATACACATGTAATTAATAATTTGTGTTTCTTCTTCAATCAGTGTCTATCGTTCGTTACATCTCGTCTCCGATATTCTGTGTACGGATTTCTGTAACAATAACTTACGTTCTCGTTACATACACATGAGCTACGTTACAGGCATTTTAAATATGATTTTAAATCAAATGAACTGCGTGACCATGTATATGTTTCGATGAATGAAATTCTATAATTTGTCTCTGTGATATGATATAACGATATAGCGCATTAAACAAATTAAATAATTCCAATATACCTGATCGTCTATGTATTTGGTGATAACTTGGACAAGCAATAAAATAACTTTATGGCATAGCGTTATAATCTTTGCACGTGTTCCTAGTTCGATAGTTGAGTCCAATACTACTATTCCTCTTGTAAAAAGATAATCCATTATCCGAAGCATTTACGCGAGATAATTCCATTCATTTCATCGGAATACCAAACCGCGAATCATCGCGTGAGAAAATCGATCCATCTCGCCGATGCATACGACGCGATTCGCAGTAGGAAGATGCAGCATTCTCCGTCGCGAAAAATTCCTATTACCCGCCGGGGAATTTTCATTTTCTCGAATGCTTTCGCGTTATTTCTATTTCCGCAAGGTCCTTATCTTTCCTCTTTTTTTCCTTTTCTTACATCTATCTGTAGTCGCCTCGTCGTTCGATTTGACCGCGTTTTCTGACAGAGCGAAATAATATATCAGCAGCCGAGCGATCGTGTACTCGAAGATCCTGGTATTCTTCACGTAGGTCTTGGGTGAACCGTTATTTATCGTGGATTGAAATTCGAAGACTGCGACGCGCCGTGGAATTTCATTAAAATTATGACTTAGATATTGGAACGCGACGAAAGCGCGCGCGTGAAGGCTCGTTTACGGAACGTGAATTGACTCGGCGAGTCTCTGCTCCCCCCCTCCCCCTCCTCCTCTCATTCTCTCTCTCTATCTATCTCTCTCCCTCTCTCTCTCTCATATACTCTCATATACACGGCGGAACGTATACCTGTATGTACGTATAGAACGCATATTTCTGCGACGACGCCGCTATACAGCGTGCGCGGACTGTACAAAGTCTCCTAGTCTGTTTTTGAAATCGTTGAGTCCATACGCAGTCTCTTTGTGGGCGTAACGACATGATCACATTTAGAAACCTCCTTTACCGCAGATACATGAAGATCCTATTTTATTTATATTTATAATCCGACAGTTTAATAGTGTAAGACTCGACGTAAAGAGCATTGCCTTTGTGGAAGAGGATAGTTATGTAGCTGGCTTTGTGCAACTTGATATTAATCCTCCGCGTTTCAAGACCTTGACAGAGAGCATTTTACTTTAAAGAAGTTTGATAGAGACAATTTACGATTTATCGAAATTGTTAGAAACATTCACGAACTGGCTGGATTCGCTGGAAGTATCTCTGGTCTGATAGGGTTTAATACGGATGACTTCGAACTCGTAGAATTCGCTCGAGTTACTTCTAAAGTTTGTAAGTTTCCGATTCGAAGGTTTTGGGGATTTTACGGTTGTTAGGTTCTTTGTCAGGCGGTAGCGTTATCAAAACCTACAGATCATCAAATACTAAAGATCATGGAAAACCTAAGATTATCATGCTTCCGAAATTATCCAGATGCTTGAATTACTGCGGTACTTGGGATCGCAGAGGTTGCCGAAATGTGAGAACATTCAGAGTCCCTGGGATTTTGGAATTCTTCCGTAAGCTTTATACCGAGTTCCACGAATCCACGAATCCACGAATCCACGAATCCACTGTAGTCTATGGATCTGACGCGGTACCAACAATGTTTGATAATGCTACCTCTAATTTTCTAAATCCACCTTGTACGATACTAATTAAATGCTTTATGCTCTAATTTCTGAAATTTCTGAATCCAAAGTATTCTCAATACTCGCTATATGGATCCAATCAACTTCCGCGAGGCTAAAATTATTCGAATTAATTATTACTGACCTCGGAATAATGGCAATTGAATGTCGCGTATGTTAATTTTCCGAATCCAGGTTAGCTCTAGCCAAGCTCTATAAACGCGATATGCGGATTCGATCAACTTTTCCAAAGTCAAAACGGTCCCAATCAGTCGATGCAAACCTCGGACGATGCCGATTGAATTTTACAAATTAGAAAAGGCTGTGATCGACTTTTAGAGACTCGAGATGAGCAACGCTTATTGGTACTAGTTTGGAACGTTCTATTTGGAGGCATGCGAGTTCGATACGATTTATATTCTGTCCCACGAGTCCGACGTTGCGTATAACGAACCCCACGAGTCCGATGTTGTTTGTATTAGATTATAGAGATTCGCGGATAGCTGTATCAGGTTCAATTAATCTGAGAGTGTCTATAACTAGTTTCACGAGTCTGAAGCCATCCATATCGACTCTCGTGTGTCCCGGTAGATCTATAAAAGATCCTATAAATTCCTACTCGTCAGATTCTATCGAGTTTCGCTAGAATCGTGATATCTTGCTTCAAAAATAAAACGCATCAACCTATTGTCTATCGTTACGAATTAATAAGGTAAATGAAAAAAGAAAGATTTCTGTAGAAAGTTCGATCGTATTCAACGTTGTTTATATTAAAGCTGTCTCGTTCAACGTGCCGTCGTCCATAACGCTTACATGGCATTGAAGATACGCGTAAGATACACACAAGCGAATTTTAAGCGCTATCTCCAATCTACGTGAATCGTAAGCGTATATATGCCGCGTATCTTGCGAGGAAAAGAGAGAAGAATTTCTAGTTTACGAGGCTGGATAAATATATTTTTACACCGGGCAAGATCACTGACCGAATGGAGGCAGCAGTAACCCGGCCCTCGGGCTATTCGCGGGGAATCCGCACCGTTTCACTTTATCGCCCCGTTGTCAGGCTATCCTGAAAATACGGAAACGTCACTGTACCCTTGGGGGTTTCTTCGCGGCAGTCAAGCCCGCAGCGGTGGAACGAAAATATAAACTCTAAGCTAGTAGAGAAAAAGCTGGCTTTGGGACGAAATTCGTCGGGAAATTTTCGTGAAAATCGTACATGCCCAGAGTCAACCTATTAAAGGTATCGCGCAGTCTTTATCAAACCGTTTAGAAAAACCACAAATCCCATCTTCTCTACACGCCAATATACCATTAGAGTTTTTTTTATACTTGCTAATATTTTATGTCAGTCGTTGCGTTTACTCGAAATTTCTTTTCCTTTTTTTTCCTTTCTTCCTCTCCATTTTTTCCCCATTTTGTGCTCCTATTACCAAATGCACCTAAGAGAATATAAAATTTCGTTCCGAGAGTTTCGACACGCCTTTCTACGAACGTGTATACACGCGCATTGGTCGTCAACGTGCAGTTAACTTTCGCAGAGTGTCCACTACTTCAGACTCGTTATCGGACAACGAGTTTTTCTAATCTACCAACTGAACGTTTTGCATTTTAACGACATACATGGAAAAAGAGAGAAAAAACAGGCAGTTAATATATCAAAGCGTGCGTTATTAAACGAACAAGGGGATTTTCTCCGTTATAATTCCTGTAAAAAGGTTCTCGTTCTCGTTGAATTTTATAGTAAGGCGGAAAAGGGGAAATGAAATTATCCGTCTAACTTTCCGTAAGCGATGTTCTCTGTTTAATGTTCATAAACAATTTCCAGACACGAACGCTCTCTGTGATCCTCTAACTTTCCGCTTGGTACGGTATATTTGTTTTTCAACTGGCGAATCGTCTAAATAATGAAGTTTATGCAGCTGCGATACTTCCTAACACTGAAACACATTGATGAACGGACTCGCGTGCTCCTTTTTACTTCTCCTTCGCGCCACCTGCTCGCTCTCTAGAGCGGAGAAATAAAAACCAGAAGTTGACAAAGTAACAGAACCAACAGGGACGCCGGCGAAATTTTCTCGCGTCGAATTCCGTCGGTAGTGTTCGTAGTGTTTTATCGAGAAGTTCGAGGGTAACCGAGATTCGATCGTCGAAAAGAGAATACCATATTTCCAACGCGACTTGACTCAGCTAACAGTGGTCCGTAACACGAGAGTAAGTATCCATCCGACTAATTCATTGCTCAACTTTCCGAAATGGCTGCTAGTCGCTGTGTAACAATGTCTCGAGCGTAATAAGAGAACCGGAGGAATATTAACCCGTCTGCCGTCCAGAGAAAATATTTATCACAAGCTGCTCGTTTGCTCGTACCACCGGAGTTTTCAAGGAAAAGTTCAAATCCCTTCGCAAGTTGCGTGCGAGGATATAATCAACCAAGGGACTGAATAGTTATGCGACGCGAGCTCGCGGATTTATAGCCTCGCAGCGGCAGAAGGAGAGAATATCAATGAAGTTTGTATAGAAATATGCTCTGTATCCTGAGTAGAACGATGTATTTGAGAAAAAAGAAACGGTGGCATATAATTGTAACGAAATTATAAAAACGTTGGTATATGGTTAAACTGGGTTTGATGAACATCGCGGTCATTGGGTTGTGCCTTTTTCGCGTACGTTGAAAAGAAAAGTTTAGGAAGCAAGCGTCGGAAACTTCGGCAAGGAATTACAGATCTTGAATCGCGAAATATAATTTTATAAAGCTCAAAAAGGAGAATTTGATCCACGAACAAAATTGACGTTCCATATCGCGAAAGTCAGTGTGCTGAAGTTTGACGAAAGACGATAGAAAACAGCGATGGAGAAAAATTTCAAGAACGTAAGTTATAGGGGGAACAGGTTGTCGCAGCGACGTTAAACTCGCGGTAAAATTTTACTAAGGCGGATCTTGTCAACGAAATAATACAGGCGGACAAAATCTTTGCTGTCCCTCGTACATTCGAGTCGGTAACGCTAAAAGACTAAATTTTTCAAGCTCCGCTGGAATTATTCGATGGCCGTAAAAACGCCTTTCGTTACAGATCGCGTGCATGTCGACGAATATGCGTCTTGGGGATAGGCCGGTCTCGTTGGTCGAAAAACACGACTATAACCAAGAGGCACAGAATTTACAGGCAAAGTGGCCGAGCAAGGAAAAGGAGCAACGACGAAGGAGAAGAAGGAAGCATGTATAATCTGAGATGAAATCTATCGGGACGTAACCTTGTAAACGTGATGCTAATCAACATCGAGCTAACGTCACAATAACCGAGCGAGCGGACAGTTTATAGACGATCTGACGTTATCGATGCTCGTTGGATTTTAAAACTACCTTCCTGAAACGAATGTAAAACGCGGAAGATTCAATGGGAAAAGGCAGTTTCTAAATAGCAACACGCGCCTCTATTGCGAGCGTCCGACCGATTGTACGCGAGAGAATCCTCTTGTAAAGTCTGATAAAAAAGGAAACATCAGTCCGAACGTTTTCGACGATTCGAACAATTTTTTCCTTTCTCCTTTCGTTGTGTTCCTTTTTGTTTTTGTTTCTTCTTTTTTTTCGCAATGTTTCGTATGAGAACGCGAGGATCCATTGTCACGGAAGTCGTGTGCAATTCCCGGCGGACAGCGAGAATGCAATAACGTCGGTACGCTAATGTTCGCGGAAATAATGTATTGCTGCTGGTAGTGTAAATTTCGCCCACTAGCTGGTCGATACAACGTAAATATGCGTTAAGGGGAAAGCTGAATGGTGGTACAGAGGAGGCATGGTTCGCGTCCGTGTACGTTCGTCCGTATCAATGGCCACGGTTAATATGTGTGAACGGCGCGACGTTGTAAATGTGTGAACGCGAAGCGCAAGTCAGCGGGAAGATGAGAGGATGTGTAGAGGTTGAGGGGGTGTGCGTGGTGTAATGGCCTGCTACCGAGGGTGCATTAAGGCGGTTTATGTACGCGAAGAGGTATGAGGTCTTTTAACCCAACTCAAATGCTGGTTTCATTGAAACCGTAGTGGTATATTCCAGGTGTAGCATTATATCCAATAATCAATTTGGATGGTTCATTAAAATGACGTCAGATTCGACCGAACGAGTTGTGATTACAGATATCGCGTCGTATTAATTCGGACAGGACGCACCTCTCGTTACCGTGGAAAATAACGAGATACCAAGGTGCAAATATTATAGGGGATAAAAATACGTATAACGGAGAATACGGCGATTTCGTAATAATTCGGTCGCGGTAATTCTATATTCACCCAGATCGATCCAGTTTCATTGACAATGCAGTCAAAGATACACGAAGTACTCAGTTTCAAAGGTATTTCGTGTCAAAGCGTGAAGCGACTTGCTATTTTCCATCTCTTTCGATCGTCGCTATTGCTCGTACGGATTAATAGCGACAAATGGCGTTACAAACCGGCGCTGTCGCGATGACGATTTTAACATCCTAAACATAAATCCTACGGATGCTAGTTACAAGCGTGTGTTTCCGTGTAAAAACACGCTGCGCGTTATCAACAGGCGGATTATTGCACAGGATACAAGGATGGGACGTAATTAGAGCCATCGAGTGTGATCGAGCCGCTGAACTCAGCGTAGAACGAGTTCCGCTTACAATCTCGAATCCTGACAAAAGAAGAAAAGTTACAGCAAAAGACGTCAGGATCTTTTCTATTAAATCGTTACGAGGCTTTTGTTGCGCCGACACAATGGACAAAACAGAGATAAAAGAAAATGAATGGACGGCGTGTCATTTGCAGGGAATGATGATGCACTCTCACGGTAGGTGCATTAAGGTGGTTTATGCACGCGAAGAGGATCATCCACTTTCAAGGCTCGCGTCACTGTCTCTCTGAAACCGCGACGGATTATGAAGGTAGTAAAACGTTTAAATCGATAACCGGCTGAAGTCGTTCACCGCAGGGACCTCGTCTTAGGTTCGCGACAGAAAATTGTTTTCCGTCGTTCGTCGCCAAAGATAAATCGATGTTTCTACGTGGCGTTTGAATGTCGCATGAAAGGTCTACAAACGATCATCGATACATTTTCGGCGAGTGCGAGTGAACCAACAACCCAAAGAATGATACGTGACAAACCAAATGAGTTATTCGCTGCTCTTTTTCAATGCCATTCACATACGCGATAAATCACATTTCGAAAATGTTTTCGACAACGAAATTTTACGACGAGCATAAACGATTCCGTCCAACATTCTGTCCGTTGTGTATGAGTACGACGAAATCAACAATGTGACTGATAATCGATACGTAATTTCCAGTTATCGAAAAGTGCCAAACGAGGTGACTAACGAGCCCATGTTTCTTACACGCCGATCCGTTTCGCTTAATGGTATCAGACATAATGTCAAATGAGAGTACCTACAGCGGATGTCTACGAGAGAAGCGAAAATCTACTTAGAGAGCTCACAAAAAGTTATGAACGAGCGCGTGATTTATGCTCACAGAGAGCCTGATACCCTTTGAGATCTCGTAATCGCCTTGCGCGACGATGGCCCATGATAAATACATAGGCAAGGCGTTTAAATCGATAAACGCGTTACACGTTCTCACGAATTAATCCTATGCACCATTTTTCCCCACCGACACGGTTCCAATAACGTGCTTCCTTTGTGTATTCGGTTGACGAGAACGATGAATTTATTAAACGTTACATCATACGGCAAAGGGTTTGCTGATTCATCTTCGCCCGATTCAATGCACTACACGCCTCTCCGCTTTTGCGAGGCTACCAATCATAATTCGAAGCTGCGCCGGAGAATATCGAACGAACACGGTGTATAGCTCGGTGGAAATACCGCCGCCCCCCTCCCCACCAGAAAAAGGGCGGACTCGAGCCCGGACAGATCGGAGCTTATTCTAATTTATATTGGCACGAATTAAAGGATTACGTTATAACCGAGAGTGAATTATGGGCCACGTTATATCCGTTCCGATATATCGATCCGGCGCCAACGGCCAAAACCGTGGCCGATACATTTTGCCGTGGAACCACTTTTAACTCTGCGCGCTCCGCGACCGTGCGCCACACGAACGATTACACACATAGACCAACGCGTTATATTTTGCTGGAATTAAACACGAGACGAGCATGTGTTACCTTCCATCAGACCTTTATTTGCCGTACGTTCGCCGAGTAAATTGAAAACAAATTAAATTCCTGAAACTGATTGTGCGCCGTGCCTCTATACAATTAATGTAAAACTGTCCTGTAATCCGGTCGGTTCGGGATGTAAATACGGAATATAACTACTTCAAAAAAAAAAAATTCCTGTCCGTGCTGCTGTTTGGTTGTCCGCTATTCTGGAAAGGCGAACGAAATAAAGGTCGATCTGTTTCCATTATCTCGTTCGTCCATCGAAAGAATATGCCGTAGGAATTGCAGATTCGTCCAACGTTCATTTCAATTGCAAATGAACCATCCACGACGGTTACATCGTCGAAAAGCACGCCCGTCGTTGTCAACACCGTGTCTCTCTACTTTTTTAGAAACATCGAAATTTGAGCGGCAACCGAAACGTTTTGTTTCAAGCAAAGAGCGGAATAATCGACCGATAGACCTCTAAATAACTGTCGTATTTTTCTAATTCCTGTATCGAAAGTTCGCAGTTTTCTCGCGGCTTTCCACCTTCGATTTCTTCGATCATAGCGAGAAATCTATTGTCGGAAGGAATTGGCTTGAAAAGTCCGGCTAGAAGACACAAGCTCGAGTAATTTTCGGTTCGAAGGCTAGTTACGTTCGTTTTGCCACCGAATGCGTAAAATTTTTACTGCCTCGAAAACGCGTATTGAAAACCATACAGTGGAACAATAGCTACCTTCCAACGAGAAAATCGGCATTGTCCCCGTAAACGTTGTATTCTCTAGAGGTGTGTGAAGAAAGGAACGAAGACAATATACACGATTCGACTTGCACATTCTGCCTTTCACGAAACACGCTCTTGTACCTTCCTAAACCCAGGTGGATCGAGCCGTTTTAGGACGATAAAAATTTCTCTTTGAATCCTCGCTAAATCCATGTAAAACTAACTCCCTGGTATATAAACTTTTGCAATAAGCTTTATCGATCAATTTTAGAGAGATAATGCAATTTGGCAGATACAGTTCGCCTAGGCTTAGTTCAACTTTAGCTACAAGCAGAGACACGACGGAGAAGACTCGAAACCAACAGAGAGAGAGAGAGAGAGAGAGAGAGAGAGAGAGAGAGAGAGAGAGCTGCAGCTCGCAGAACGCTGCAATTCCCAACTGATTAGCAAAGTTAAACTGTTTCAATGCTGGATAATACTTAGACCGGTGACTAGATCCAGAAACTTGACGTGTTGACACCGTTCGTTCAAACTCCACCAGAAAATATGGATGTCCTCGGCGAAATGACCATGGTCGTCTTCTTGCCTATTAAGCGTCCTAGTTCCTTCTCAAACAAAAAAAAAGAAAAGGCAAGAAGAGGGGAATAAAAGAGAGAAATAAGAGATAGAAGAGGGTGGACGATGAGCGCGGCAAACAGCCAGATCGGCTACAACCAGCCGCTCGTTTTTCGCTCGAGAGACGTCAATGTGTGCACATACGTGCGTATGTGTGCACATATACCCGCTCAATCTTCTCCAATTAAATTCTATTGGAATTGGTGCAAATGCCAATACCGGCCGGGCGGGAGCATTCATTGTGTTGAGATAATGAGGGGCTGCGCGCGAGGAAAGCGTACAGCTTAACGGATAGAATACGGTATACCGGAACTATGCTGTGCCATACCGGCTACGCTATAGCCAGGAAGCCGATAATGCTATATCGCGATGCGTACTCCAGAGGCCAGACCGTAGAACGCCGTCTACTCTGAGTTTATTATGCTGCATTATGCCGCGGTATGCTATATTACGGATACGGTATGTCGTTCTAAGGACACCCTGTGCTACGAGACATCGCCACGTTACGTTAACCCGGGGCACCCCTCTTACGTTATAGCGGTTTAATTGCGAGCGTATCGCGTGCACGTGTTGTACTGCTTGATGATGGAAACTTCGTACGTTCTCATGGCTTTCCAATATTGTTTGTCCTGACTATCGATTACACGACGCCCTAATATCACCTTTGACGCTAACATAATCCTCGTACGAATTGATTCGCATTTTACAAACGTACGCTTCAACCGCAGCCTCGTAATTTTGTCACGGAGATGTTAAAAGTATGATAATTAGAAAAATCCCGAGCGAAAAGCTCCGCGTAAAGCCTTTTGCACCGTGTCGTATTCAGTCCGCGTCTAATACATTAATTCGCAGTTGCTTTGACTCGCATCTCGTAGGATTCGTAAATGAGTTTACTCCCTTAACTGTATAATCTGAAAAACCAGCGGCACGGCGTGAGGAACGTTTTCGTGGCATGCATTTCGAAATATATCGTGCAAATATTACGTATGATTTTCGAAAAGTCGCGTCTTTTGTGTAAGTAAACATCGAGAAACGCCACGAAAGAGACTCGTCTCGCAGTGAAAGCTTCGACAAATTTTCAAGTGGGATCGACGCGCGAGAAGAGACCAGAGGCGGCCTTTAGTCGAACAACTTTTTCCTTTCCAACTACCAACGAAGAATTTCCGACCGATCGATCCTTCGAATTAGTTCTGAATGCATTTAGCGGAGAGAACCAGCCAGATCTGTTCTTCCCGACCAATCTCCCCGAGACGCAAACTATGAACCGCTATCTCCGTTTTTCGACTTTCCGACCGTTTCGACAATAACGCAAATTACAAAACTCCAGTCCCGAGCCGTTACCAACTTTTACCGTATCTCCGCGAATAACTTCGTTAATTTTGCGTGGAACGAAGGTTATATCCAGCGAATACCAAGGAATGCGAAATCATGTTTCACTGGCTCTCCTCCGCTTCTCCGTCTCCGCCTTGCTGACTCCTTTCATCCTCCAAGATCGTTTCTTAGATAAGGCAAAATTTCATTCCGATTTTCAAAAGTATCCCGCTCGTTATCGTTGTTTCACCATCCTATTTATAAGATTCGATCCTCGCAGACATCTTCGTTCGATCGATTTCCCAACACGAGTCTCAGTTTCCGAACATCGAATAATCGGATTTCGCTTATCGTTATTGCGTAAAGGTCATCTTTGTCCAGTCCGGGGAAATGAAAATAGTTATTAATTTCAGCGATATACCATTTTTGAAATGTCCTATGTAATTCCCTATTAAAATCAACCGCGTTGTTCGCTCGAGCTCTGCTGCACGTGCTTATTTTTGTTCCTTACAGATGCAAATTACAGACGTGATTAAGCCCACAGCTTTGCGTCACGTATAATCGAAGTACAGGACGATCTCAATTAAATACGCAACGCGATAACGACCATTGATTTTATCGGAGAGAAACAGAAAGAAGAAGCTACGTACGATCGATGTTAATTCCGCGATAGTTTACTTCCTGTTTCCACTACGCTTGTAATAAAATTAATATCAATCGAATGCTTAGTTAATACGATATATTCGTTCTCATTAAAAAGGATCTTGTTACGAGTATTTGGTAACAACCGTGTACAACGTTAAGGTCTATGTATATCGCATTGAAGTTGATTTATTACTGAAATCAATAGAAAAACCAATCGTTTCGAGAATCTCCACTAATTTAATGATCATATAGAAGCAATTATTATTTAATTAATCTTTATCGTGTACATGATTCAAAGAGTGTAGGTTATTAATATTAACATATTAATGTTATTTGCTTGTTAATATCAACGAGATAAACCCTTTGTTAGAGTATGTGTACAGTTACATAAATACAGCATGAAATAAAATTACACGTAGCAAAATAAAGACAGAGAAGATTAATTCACACGAGATTATGCAAGCGATTTTAGGAGTTATATACGACGATGCGAGCAGAGTGGTTGAAGGTAGTTAAAGAATCAAGAGGAAAAGTTAATTTTGTTACAGAAATTGTTTGCATTTGCAAGTAGACAATTAAGACAGTTATATTGGCCGTAGAGCGTGCAATGGGTTTCAGGCATAAAGAGAGCACGAGTTCGTATACGACGCGCTGGAGTGCAAAAACTAAATTTGTAAAATGAAGATTAACGAAGAGATGCTCGGAACCACGACTCGCTGTTAAACGATATTAATCGTTTCAGTTGACAATTGCGGAGAACCCAGATATAACTCCGAATGTACGAATACAAGAATTCGCTCTACCAAACGACTAAAGGGGATCGTTTCTCGATCATAGTCGTAAGTTTTCGACGTGCCTCGATGTATTTCCGAAACGGGCAAATAAATCGAGCTCCTGATTACACGCATGTGCGGCAGCCAGTGCCGCTTGTTTTGCAGGCTTACTTTCGAGATGGGCCAGCAACTTTCCAGACTAAAGAACGAGTGTACTCGGAACTGGCAGACAGAGCGGGGGTAGAGCAATGGCAAATGGCATAAGTTGGCCCGACTAAACTCACCTGCTATTCTCCAAGGCTGGAAAATACGTGCACACCGGGGGAACTGGGAAAAGGACTGCGGAGAGGAAGTACGTCGGTCGAAGAGGACCAAGAGAACAGAAAATAGCTGTGTACACTGCTATATATGTATACGTATATACGTATATACATACATAGACAAATACATGTATCCGTACGAGATGAATGTAAATTTCAAGAACCAGGCAGGAATCGAGCAGTGTCCACTCTGCATGCCGCATGGAAAACTTTTGTTGAGCGTACTATGTAATGTCCTTTAACTCTTCGAATCTCCACCACAGCCGCTATCGTCCCCTCCTCACGGCTACGGGTACCACTACCCCCAAGGGTTCGTCAGTTTTCAAGCGTCCAGCATCCGTGCACGGGTAACGCGCACGTCGGTGAAAATAGTTTTGGACGAGTTAACAAAACGACGCCGAGAGTTTCGAGGCTAGCGCCGATTTACCGCCGGCCAAACGCTCACCCTTTCGCTTTGCATGCTTATTTCCACGGCTTTGCCCCGTTTCGTGCGACTACTTGCTTGCGTTTAATCGCTAGAGATAAGAGTTCAGAGACGGAGATAGAAGGATTAGGCAGGCAGCTAACGAGATTAAATCAACAGACCGCCACCGCTTTCGGAAGCTCGCCGATATCGGACAATGCTACTCGGACGCGGACTCGTAATCAACGGATATCGTTTTAATCACAGTCGCGGGAATCAAGATGCTGCTATAGGGATATATATATTTGACCTTATATCGTTCTACGTAGCTACGGATGGAATTTCCAGCCTCGGTTCGAATAGTGAGTGGGTAAAGCGGAGGTTCTCGCAGGAAATACGAGAATACAGAAATACATACGAAGATACGTATATAGGATGTAATCGAACGTGTCACGAGCAAACAAGAATTTTAATGCTCGTCTAATTTGTTTAACCGTATTCAGAAATAAAACGATAACTCGAAAACCGTTTAAACTCTACTGGGAAAATATTGATCCACGATAAATGCTTCCATTAATGTGTATGAAATATTTGTAGCGTGAGAGCGGTGCAAATATTACACGAATCGTTCGACCGAATCGGGTCGTATAAATTCATGACATAAAAATTTCTCATGGTAAATCGTTCCATAGGTATCGTCGTGCGTCATCGTCGCTTCGAGCATCGAAACGCGCGCCCGTATATTTCGATTGTTCTTCGGGAAAAAAGAGTAAACGCAGACGGAGGACGAAAGCAAATGGCGCGTTCTCGGACCGTTCTCGGTGTTGGTAATTTGAATTTGCATGTCCAACGTCGAAAAATGATTTGCGCGTCAGTTTCGTGATTGAAACGTTACGTTCGGAAACACAAACGTTCGACGGCCATTTATTTCGATCTTTGCCTCGGTATTGACGAGTTAGTTACCACCCACCCGTGCATGTATAAACCCCTTCACGTGCAGAGGGGTTCGTTCGACGCGAGTAATAAGAAATGACGTGTAATTTCGCTCGACCTACATTTTACTAGCGATTCACTAGACGCACGACGTTTTAAGAGTCTCGCCCCTCGAATGTAACATTGATCGTCCCTCCATCGAAACCTCTTATTCGCGTCTGTCGCGTCGCACTTTTCATTTTTTCTCTTTTCCTTCCTTTCCGCGCCCTCTTCGTTCCCCTTTCTGTTTCTTCCTTCGCAGGGCGATGCCCGTGTCATCGAATCGCGCCACAAGGAACGAACGAAATTAATAAATCCATCGAATTCGAGCCCCGTTGTTTGATGTCGCAATCAGAAGATTAATTAATCCGTCGTCCCCCGTAATTACGTTCGCACGATTGTCGGTCAACCACCGCTGAGAGAGTTTTCCAACGACCACGGAGACCGATAAAAGTTACAGAAATAATGGCTCCAACCCTGGAATGGTAGATCGATGAATATTTTACGGGCCAGGAATGGCACATAACGGACGCTTGCAACGCTTTCATCATCCGCAAATATTACCCCGAATCTGGATGGTATGTCGGCCGTGTACACCGTTACATTGGTCACTAGGTGTCGATGACAGCCGTTCGAACGATAGTGACGTCGTATTCGAGCGAATACCCGGCGAAAATCACGTTTTGACCGTGGCGAGAAGCATAGCGACCACCGACGAGACCCCGGGCGGTAAGAAATAGCAGGCCCTATAGAAAGGGGAGCGTAAATTTAAAACTAAAGGGGAAAACCGGTGCTCGCGCTTCTTACAAGTCGACATCGGATAAGAGGGACAGGTGGAAATTCTTTTTCTCGGGCGAATTACTTCGGCTCGTTTTCTCTCTCTTCTTCTTTCGTTTCAACTTCTCTAACTACATTTAGCAACGAGAGAGATGGCCGAGAGACGACGCGATTAAATGAAAATTGCCCGCGCTTGTCTATGAAGGATCAACCGGAATAGGATTAGGTGTCCTTTACAACGTTTCAGGATTTACGCTTTTTCAATTAAGGACATTTAGTCGCACGACTGTCCCCGAAACATGATGCAAAATTATCTCGGAAGGCGAAAGAGCGAAACGCTCGTCGACGAGAAACTAATACAAGTATCTACTATCCCGGAAACCTCTTTCGACTACGTTACACGTAAATTCGCTGTCCCAGACTGTACGGAACTTGCAGGTTCATTGTTTTAAAACCACTCCGCTACCGACACCCTGTTCCTCCGTAAAAGTTGGCTCGATTTTCCTATAAAAACTCGCAACGAAACTCCAACAACCTACCCGCGGAACATGCGCGTTAATCTAATCGTGAATTTTACACGTGCAACAATTATCGTTCGCCTGACTAATGTACTCGCTAACTTCTTGCGTTCGTTTGCATAATGGAGCCGGTCCTTTGAACTCGAGGAAACAATCGGAATTAGCGATCGAGAACACGTCGGAGCGTACTGCGTCGTCTAGAAAGCGACGAAATTCGCGATTACTCTCGTGTATCGTAAAACCCGACGCGGTGGTCGCCACCGTTTTACAACTGTCGTTCTCGAGGCGCGGTGCGACAAAGCGGTTCCCAAAGTCACGATTTATCGGACAAAAGTTTGCTCCGTTAAAACGATTGAAACGAAAGACCGGGGAAATTCGATTTGCGAAACTCGCTCGAAACTCGCTACGGAACTACCAACTTTCCACGCTCTGGCCAAGAATTCGATTTTCTTTTTACAATCATACGCACCAACCAACGATATTCGTTCGCGTTAACGCGTTTGCCATTTAACGCGCGTTAAATGAAAATCGTTGTTGCTGTTCGACCAGTCGTTAAAATGCCGCGGCAGTCTGTAATGTAAAGTGGCGCGAGCGAACGACGATCGCTCTCCTTTTTACACGGCTCAACGGGATTAATTCGAAAAATGTATAACGAGAAGAAAGAAAGGCCGCGAGTTTAAAACGCGCGAAAGACACGAGAGCCAACAGCTACGCAGAAAAACGCGACGCGACGAAGAAGAAACTCACACGGACGATAAACATCGTGGAAGAAGATATCTTGGCTGTTTGAGAAATAAACGAGACGTCGTGACGCGTTAGACTACTGACTGTGACGTTAATTAATCATTCGAGAGACGGCGAGTTACTCGACTCTGATAAATTATCGCTACCGGAGGAATTAGCTTTCACGACGGATAGTTTTCATATCTGCCTATCTATTCAGGGTCGTTCGTTCTTTTACCAGAATCTTGCCGCTCCGCCGAAAAGAAACGGAATGTGACAATGACGCACGACCGATACGAAACCCTAGCTAACGAGGGTCCGGTAATACTTTATTCTCTAAAGCTTCCAAACGATAAAATGAAACTGTCAAATAAATTAAGGTTCGAAAAGACGAAACGTTCGCAAAATTAATCGATTACTGTTGTAACTACGTTACGATCCAACGTTCGATTTCGCCTAAACGCATGAAACCGTGTGCATCATCAAGAAATCATGACGCGGCGATTTTGTATTGTCGAACGTACCTGAACCGTGGCCCATACATGGGCCGTGAGTCGGTTATCACTAACGTTTACGTAGCGTTGATAACGCACGCTTCATGCACGAAACTCCACGAGGTGGAACCAAGATAAATGAGCGAAATTCCGATGGGTCGAATGCATTTTGTCTCGCGCGTCATTAGTCAACGCTTTATGGAAAGCGTACCACCGACTCGAAGAGGATCGATCCAACGTCCCCAAAAAAAGCTTTTCCATAATCCACTTGCTTGCATCTCGCGTTAACGAAAAAACGATAAAACGAAAAAGAAGGAACGTAAAAAGACAAAAACGGGCAAGACGGGAAATATACAAAGAGAGAAAGAGAGGGAGAGAGAGAGAACTATAAGAGAGACAGAGACACAGAGACAGAAAGAGAGAGAAAGAGAGAGAAGATAGAGGGAAAACATTGGAGAAAAGAGGGAAGAACAGTTAACTAATTCGGTTGATCGGAATAAAAACGTGTTCACGTACATTGTTGCCTCTGGACATCTCGACGAACATGATAATGCTGGTGAAGCGTGTCACGTGCCAGATGGACAGCTCAACTTCCGATTCTTCTTTTCAAAAAGAAAAGTCCACTTGGATGCTCTTCTTTCTTTTGTTCGGCGAGAAACGACTGACAAAAATAGAGAACGCGCGAACGGGAGAAAGAAAGAAAGTGCGAGAAAGTGAGCGAGTAAATAAAAGATAGAACGAAAGAGAGTGCGAGGGAGAGAAAGAAACGCGCGAGGACAGGCACCGTCAGTTGCACGAGACTTTGGCAAACACCTTGGAGTAGGTCGCGAGTAGGTTGACACCTTCAGGGGAGAGGTCGCGCGCAGAACTGACACCTCACGCGCGCGGTCCAGCTACCCTCAGCATCCAGCAGCAGCAGCAGCAGCAGCAGCAGCAGCGGCAGCGGCGGCGGCAGCGGTGGCGGTAACCGAGGGGGATGAAGCGGAGCACGCGCGAAATTCCGCCCCTGTACTTCTCCTACCCCCTATTCCACCCTCAACCTCCACCACCGATTCTCTACTCTGTCTGTCTCTCTCTCTCTCTCTCTCTCTCTCTCTCTCTCTCTTTCTCTCGACCACGCGTTTCCCTCGTTCCGTCGACTACGTACAGACCTGTTTTGTCCTGACTCCAGCCTCGCGCCATCGCTTTTCCCAGAAAAGGATGTCAAGAGGTGAAACGAAAGGCGAACTAGGCGATAATTATCGGCCAGATAGCCGGGATCAGCGTGGTTTCTCAAAAAGAAGAAACCGATCCTCATCCCGAGGATTTACTTTACGTAAAGAGCAATAAAACGCAACGAGATATTGTTTAAACTTTCATACGTAAATTTATTGCTCGTTCGACCGAGTCGAGGACCAACTTTATGCAATACTCGATTAAACGTGTATATCGTACCAGAAATAAATCGACCCACTTAAAAGTAACTAAAGCCAACGACGTCCGGAGGAGAAAACTTATTTTCAAGTAGTCCTTTGAAACTTCTCGTCCCTCTCTGAGATCACGTTTCAGGGCTCCACCGATCGCAAAAATTCTCCGATCCGCCACCACGTTCTGCTCCCCTACGAAATCATCTCGCACGAGGAACGTGATATTTGCCGCGTGTCACGTATTTGTTGAAAAAATATTTCACGAAGAAGGGAGAGAAGAGAGTGGCTGGCTTCTCCACAAACTGGCTTACTCGCGTTATGGAAAATTTCACGTGTGCAGCCACGTAACAAAAGTTAATTTCAGTCGACCTTCGGCATCTGGCAAGCGTAAAGGTATATGAAAGTGAGCACGCGCGAAATTTCACCCTTGTGCACTCTCGAGCGCACCAGCGACCCCTTTACAACTCTGCATCTCGTCTACGCGACCCTCGCACCTACCAAGGGGTGAAACTTTTCTTAATAATTACTGGCCAATGGAGGTCATATTGTGCGACCCGATGGCCCGGCTTATTTAATATTCGAGTGTCGGCCGTGCACGCGAGATCTCGCACCCGGATACACAAGTGCACGACCCTCCAATCATGTTGTTCTTGTTCTTAGAGGGTTAATGTTTAATGCACCGCGTTGCTGCAATAAACGACGCCTTTTGTCCCCAGTTCGTTATTTCGGACGGGGGCCCTTTGGTGTTACAGCACGCGCAAAGTGATTCGATGCGAATTTCGAGTGACGCGTCGGTTAATCGCCGCCGGTTCACTATCCCTAAATATCAACTCGAAAGGGTAACGCGAAATTTTCCAATTATTTAAAAAATCCACGCGGAAATGCGAAATAGAAACACGATTAACGCAACTCGAAACATTAAAAGCGTCCTTAGCGTCGGGAAAGTGTAAGAGGTAGGCAAAGGCAGCCGGAGAACTTTTAATATTTGACCGTGTACAAAGCTTTATACGTATTACGACCGTTGCAAGGAAAACGTACGCGTTGTTACATTAGTTTCACAAATTCCAATATATTCGTTTCATACATATTTCTAGTCATTTAGTCTTATTATTCCAGGATCAATCGTTCGACCAACATCGTTTCGAAATGAATTCGTGCCCAAATTAATTTTCAGTAGTATACGCAGCACCGAAATACACGTTGATTAGAGTAAAGCTCCACCGTTGGTCCGCTGAATGCAGAGTCTCCTTGTATCGCAGCTACAAATTTCGTCGCAATCCCGATTATTAAATGTACAATTTCGCATGCACGTGCAACTCACTACCAGAGCCATCAGATTATCGGGACAAACAAATTGTCGCGCGCGTTTGATATTTTAACGGAGGTCGATGATGACGATCGATATTTCGAAAACGAGTTAGAAAATGCGGGACAAGAAGAGGCGCGCGTTTGATCGTGCGAAAAACCAAGGTTCGTTATATCGAGCGTCAAAAGCGCTACGGAAGATGGCAACGCCAGGGCAATTTTTTCCATCGATCCACAGAGGTAAAAAAAAGTGTGCCGCAACAGAGACTCGAGATTAAAATTCAACCGCGTTCAGATCTACTTTTGATCGCGATAAAAGCGAAATCTCCAGCAATTATCGTCGTAGCATTCCCTATCGTTTCCCGTTTACTTCTGAGCGAGGGCTTTTCATTGTCCGAAGAAGGCCGAATAGAAAAGGGGAGGGATGTACAAAACAGAAGAAAAGAGGAAAAGAGAGAGAGGGGCAAGGGGAGAGAGGGGGGACGAAGAAGAAGCAAATTGCAGCAGTTGAGACAGCAAAGCGTAGGGAAGAAACGCGAAAGAATAGTAGAGAGCTGGTCGGCCGTAACCGAAAGAGACGACGAAAGGAAGGCTTGTGAACGAGGATGCGGAGCCGTGGGGACAAAGAAAGACGAGGATGAAGAAAAGGGGACAAAGGTATGAAAAAGAGTAACGGAACACAGGTAAAAACGCGAACCGCGAAGAATGTCCTTTCACCGGTTCACGAGGATTGCCCCGGGTTTCGATTTCACGATAATAATGAAACGTTATACCCTGTGGTATCGAAACATCTAGTTGATAAACAGGAATTTTCAGACTAATGACGCTTTCAGGTAAGTAGTGACGCAAATGCGATCGCTGCAATGGCAATTAATTATCGGGCTGCAGCTATGGTGCTGCAGCTATATGGTGCTGCAGCTATATGGTGCTTGAACATGCGAGAGGCGTTGTTTCATGAAATTATCGAAAGTCGGTCGGTCAGTCTCGCTCGATCGAACGTGTTTAAAGTTAAATCTGACGAATGTAGCGGGCGAAGCTCACACGAGCCTGTCATTAACGGAAAGAAGTATCTTCAAATTGGATCCTCCATCGACGACACTGTTTGTCATTCGATTATCATTCAAACTCGATACCATTTTGTTCGCGTACAACTTCTACACGTACGTGCGTGATTTTTCGAGCGTTTCCCGGCCAATATACAAGTCCGTAGGTGTAGGCAATTTCATTAACGTGGATAGTTTTAAGCGTACCCTATACAACTTTTAAACGATTATTGCGATGGCATAATCGCAAGTTGCTCCGGTAGCACCGGATAGCATCTGGTAATTAGAAACTTGAGATCATGATAGCTTACGTACCGCATGGGAATTTCCGCTCGACTACCGGGCTTGCACGAATATAAGAAAACAGACCGGTTACTCCCTTGGTTCTGATTTAAATGGATAAAGCGGTAATGCAGCTTATTAAAATGGACTAACGATGCAATCGAGTCCGCAACTGATTATTCCTATCCCCCACTTGTCTTCGGAGTGATCGCGTTAAATATTCATAACGGGTTACACTTGTTCAAAGAAGAGAATCTCCAAGACGAATCTTCTCTCTTAAAGCCTTTTAAAGGCTCGTCGGTTACCTTTCACTTCCTTTTGACAATCCGTTAGTCTGTAGTTCCTTTCACCCACGACAAAGAGAAAGCAAGATTTACAGGACTCTCCGTACATAGGAACCATCGAAAAGACTACTTCGATTATCGATTACGTTTGGCCCTTGATAACGTCGTACCGTTTACCGTGACCGCAGTTCCCGGTTGTACGGGACCTCGAGAGCACTTCCGGCTGTGCAACGTTACAGCCCCATCCTTTGAGATCCGCGTAGTCAAACCCTTGTCATATTCCAAAGGCAGCAATTCCGCGGTTAAATTTATAGCAGTCATAACAAATTTATTACCCGTAATTATTTGCACAGTAACTCTGACAACAAGAGATAAACAAATCGGATTCCGAATTTTATAACCGTCGAAGTTACCATCGACGCGTTTTATCAATTACAAACACTGTATTTCTCCCAACGTTTGTTGTCAATACGTTGTCAATATTCGCACGTGATCACGAATATCCCACCTATTCCTCGATTCAAATATAATATCTGTAACTACTTGGCGGGCACTTCAACGTCAATTTTCCACGACTTTTAAAACACTGACGTCCTAGTTTCGTTCATCCTATAAAAGTCTTTGAAACGCAAGGTTAAACCGAATCGCGCGTGTTTTCGCCCTTTTCTCGCCTTGTAAGAATCTTGAAATATCTCTAAGACGATAGATACACGTTCACCGACACTGAAAGAATCGAACTTACCGCGTTTCCTCTCCGTTCGTGCTGCCTGAGGAAATATTGTTTTAAATTTCTCCGGATAGAATCGATCGAGCTTCGGGAAAAACCGCTGAAATATTCCAAAATGCCTTTAAGCGACGTTGAATCTCCTTGCTCGGTCGAGAACCAGGAAGAAACTTTCATGAAACAGATCGTCGAACGTAACAACACCGCGGTACGATGTATGGTTCCTTGGTGCCGTCGTTTGTTCCCGCTTGCTAGTTTGACAAAAAGTAGACAAAGAAAGTGCGGGCAGACAATCGCGAGCAACTGCTTATGCTGACAAGTTGGGCGAAACGGAGAGACAGATGGCGGACGAGAGAAGTTTATCTGAAACTGTGCGATGGGGGTAGCCTTACTATGCGAAACGATTCGTCCGGTCAGAAGTTGTTATCGCTAATAGCTACCAGTTATCGGGGCTCTGTTCGATTTCTCGGGCTGTCGCCACGTCACGTCCGCGTCTAACGCGGCGTGTAATATACACGCGCTACCAACTACATACGCGTATCGATTTCGACCAACTTCGACAAGGACGACGCGCGGAAGAGTTTAAAAGAAAGAACCTACTGGCTATTCAAAGCTGCGAACAAATCCTCGCAATGTCTTTTCACGATTGTCTCTCGTAGAGGTTTGTTCGAACCTTTTCGGACGAAAAGCTGCAAGTTAAATCGACGGACGAAGACTCTCGGTGCTTGTGGTCGATTAGTTATTAAGTTATTCGGCAAGAAAGTTGAACGAATCGATCGGAGGAGTGTTCTGTATTCTACAGAAATAGAAACTACGAAGAAGGTGGGGGAATTGAATTTAAGTACAGACACAAGCAACCAATCAAGCGTCTTGTTACGAGCAAAGTTAGTATAGACTTCTGGTACTCGGTCAGTGGTGTGCGGTCTGCGGCTTACGATATTGAACGAAGCGAACTATGGTGACACATCCATTCAATAACGGTTCTATTTTTGAGAGGAAAAAGGAGAGCGATTAATTGTTTCCTATCTCGATTATAAGCGGTTCAAATTTTTCAAACACGCTGCATCGAATTGTCCAGGTAAATCGCTCCGAGAACGGTATTATTAATGAGAAACGAAAATATTGTCGCAGCGGTTTAAAGCGATCGCATCGGACTTTGCAAAAGTTATGGTGCGTCTAGACGCGGAACAACAATGCCTCGCGAAATAAAAGGAAACGCGAGGAGAAAATACAACGACCGTCAACAAAAGAGAAATCCTTTTCTATGCAGACAATAAAGAGTTTTAAATGCATGCGTAGCAGAGCGAGTATTTTTATTCCAACGATAAGTTATCGTTGATCTATAGGTCGATGTCTAGAGGAAGCCAGATATTGGAAATTGCAAACGGAGACAGAACAGTCTGGCTGATTATCCGATTATTCGGTTCCCCGGAACATTTGCAATTTACGTCTGGAAGTACCATCGGTTCAACCTCTCCTTTGGGGTCGTTCCTTCTTCTCCCGCTATCTTCGTTACCGTTTTATCTCCATCCCTCTCCATCTTCCTCCCTATTTCTCTCGCTTTCAACCTTTTTCGTCCTTCGTTTTTCCTTTTGGTCGTTTCTCTTTCATTCCTGTTCCATTCCACTAACGCGGCAATATCATCTACCGATAAGTCGCGGGAGATTTTGCCTTTCATTTTCCAGAAATTGCCGTCACCCACTTGATGAGGGCACGAATCCACGATAAATATCTCTTTCTCATAGATCATCGTCGGCTTGACACGCGCCGAAAGCAGATTACGAAGAAAAATTGTTTCGGCAACGCGCGGTCGAAACTGGCGAGCCAAGTTCCCGTGACAAATTCGATCAAATGCGATCGCTCCAAGAACCGTATACTTGGAGATTATGGCGAAGCTCGGTAAGAGCGAATCTGCAAATTACAGGCAACGTCGACTCGAATTTTCTGATTACAGGCGACACCCGCACCAACGTTCAAATTACAAGCGGCGAATAATTCTTCAAATTGCAAACCATTAACGGTACATGGAAACGAGCCCGTGCGCGCTGTACGTTCCAACGCTCGTAGAAAGATTCAAACGTTATGCGGAAAAAAGCTAGAAATGTTTAGATTTCTACCGACCAATAGTACGACGACGAACGAGCAGTCAGAAAAAGTTCTTCGAGGCAACGTTTCACGACGATATCCCGTCGCGTAGAAACAGAGGAAAACGAAACCGGCCGCGAAACAATATCGAGATTCTCGAACCGAATCACAATGGAATTGAAGCGAGTCGGCCGGGTTCGCTGCTTCGCGACTCAACGTCCCGGATAATCTCGACCCAGAGAGTCATTCATTTCGGCCTTTCTGCGCTGCTACGAAGAATAAGCCACGAATGGGCCAGCCACACGACGAGAATTGAATTTCGTCACCGTTCAGCCATGATAAAACGAGGAAGACAGCAGGCCGTGCGACGGCGTCTCTCCCGGCCTCCGTTCGCGTCGCATCCGTCGTTGACGTTTTCACTTGTTAACCTCGGCAACTCGCCGTCTCGCCGTGGATCTGAGGATTATTCATCACCGCAACTACCAAGCGGGATGGTTTCCATAGTGGGAGAGGGGGTGATGGCTGACACAACGACATCGGTGGAAAGAGGAAGAAGCAAAGAGGAAAGCAGGAGGTTAGGGAAACCGGAGCGGAGGGGTAGAACCGGGACAACAGCGTATTCCATGTTCCCTCGTGTCACTGATTATTCCATTTACGAGCCATGCCGCATGATTCTGAATAGGAGGTACACACTACGCAGAGTAGATTCACCTCGAATCCCTTTCCCGCCCTCTGTTTCTCTCTCACTTCCTGTCTACGTCTCTCTCATCATCCATCTAACTCGCCCCGGCTCCTCTTAGCTTGCGCGTGTCTCTCACCTAGCTCTGTACGTCGTTTCGCCCGCAACGGGTATCCATAGTTTATCCATAGGTAGAAAAGGAGTCTCGTCTGAATCGGAAATCAATCGAATCGGCACGCTAGGCGAACGCCGGTTTCATCTAGCTGCCGGCGTCGACGGCATTCGCGGCCAAAAAAATCCTCCAAGATGCCACGTATCTATTGGGATCGACTCTCCCTTCTGCTTCTACAATATGCACCTGTATTTCACAGGGGATCGTGAAAAAAAGGAAACAAAAAAAAAAAAGAAAAAATAGACTCAAGAAAACGTGACACGGTTAGATACCGTTTACGATTCGACGGAGTTAAAATCTCGTTAAAAGCGAACGTTTTTTACGAAACGCGACCCGTCACTGACGTCGCCCCGGGCGCGGATTTCCAATTTGAGAAGGATCGCGCGCGCTTGCCATCGCACTGAACGCAATTATCGTTGCTTTAATAAATTCTCATCGCTCCGTCAGAATTCGTAGCCGTTTCGGGTTTAATTGCCGGACCGGGTCGCTCGCTGTCATCGATTACAATTATACGGCTCGCGTCTCACCGCGTTATTGCCCCGGCATTATACGATCGAGAAAATATTTTTCCTAACGGTTCCGTTTCCCCTACATGTATTCACCGCACGTGTATGTATATTGGCGTAACGAATCTTCGAGAAACGAAACTAAACGTACACCTACGTACAGAAAAAGTTTCAAGGGAATGTAAAAATTTGGTTTTAACCACGTTTATTCTATGCAGAGCCGTGATTCTATTGCAATCTAGAAGTCTCGCTAGGCAAGCGGGAAATTATGCAGCCTCAAGCAGGATTCCAAAAAATCGCTCCTTTTAAAGATGTGTACACGGGAACGGAATAAAAAATGTTGCGATAGCGGCGTCAACGATACGGTCTACCTACATCGAATATGCGACACGAGCAAACACGCGGATTGTCGTGCTTATGCATGCAAATTCGCGGATGCAGGTGCGGCTGCAACGTCATCGTTGGCCGCGTGTAGCGGTAGTGGTGACAGTGGCGCAATGTAGCCGAATTAGTCGTCCGAAGACATACGGGTAAGGGAAATTGTTAGAGCGAAGGGTGCATCGACTCCTCGTCTCTTTATTCATGCATAAAATCCATATTCTTCGGAGGAAACAACGTGCTTCATCGCGAGGAAGCTCGGTCGCCACGTCGTATCAGAGGTAACCCTTTTTAGTCCTAGTCAACCTTAGTTTCACGCCACCCTCTGACATTTCTAAGCTCTCTCGTGCTACAGCCGAGATTATATTCAAGCGTGCCATGTCACCAGATATTCGGCTGCCATGAAAACTTGCAATTTTTAACTCGGCTGTTTGGAAATTTCCAACTACCTCTGCCGGGACTTATTTTCTTTATAAACCGTGTTCTACTTCCTGACCTGACTTCATTTGCTTGTTTCAAGATTTTTCAACTTTTCACGCGAGGACACGGTCCTAGATAAAACGAACATATCGTGCAATTTATATTCACATCCGCTTCGTTTAATAGCATTCTATATGCGGAACGTTAAATATTCGAGAAAATAAATCGCAAATTCGTCAGTGCACTGATAATTCGCGTGTCCTGGAAAAATTCCATCGAAATAAGGAGCGAACCGAGAGATCAACTGCCAGACGAAAGATAATAAAGTCAGCTTAATTCGATCGCGCTAATAATATTGCAGCATCGATAGTTCGCGTACCCATGAACGTTATGTACAATTCCGATTGCGCTTGGTATCTATTATGTCTCTCAGCGAACATAATTAAAAGAATTCCCAACGATTCTAATTATCGTCTCGTGCGAACGACCAATTTTAAAGCGCCTTTTCTATCTAATAATGTATAAATTACCACAACGTTATTGAACGACATTATCGTTAAAAAAAATTGCCCAGCGCAAATGTAACTGGTGGCGAGCTGGAAGAAAAGTTTGTCCAGAATGGATTTCTCCAATCACGAAACTCAGTCGTACTCGACTTTGAACTCGTCGTCGTGGGCATCATCGACCGATCGAAAGAACACCCATTACGCGTCCACGTAACAAGATATTGAATTTCTGTAGGGTTGTGAACCCCAGTCTCGAGCGGATTCGTGCCTTGAGATATAATAGGAACGCCTCCACACCTACTCGGCCGTGCTGTATTTCAGACCTCTCGCCACTTGAGGCACAGGCCGACTATACACACTCTAACAAACGCCCATTTTCAGACAATGAATATTTTAGTGTGCCCATGAAAGCACGCTCGAGCCCTTTTTTTGTCCTTGCCGCCCTTGTCAGAAAAAAGGCATCATCGCTGCATCGTGTACGTGACGATCCTAACCCCTTGATCATTCAAGGAACACCGCCAGTAACTGGATCAAGTAACGGTACTCTCTTGTCCTAGGAAGGTTCATTGTTTTCGACCCTTTCACGCAACAGATTCAGCGATATCGTACATTTTGACTGATTTATGGTCTTATCCATGACAAGAACAAACGTCGAGATTGCGCTTACTTTGCCCTGAAGCGGTTTCGTTAAGATTTCATTCAACTACTGTAAACGTCGTGTTCCAGAAATACATAGACGGTTGAATTTTGATCCGTTAAGATTCTAATAAAAATTCGCACAAAGTAGACCGTGTTACGAGAGGAATTTACGTGTAAGAAGCTAAATTATTACGTAGGCATTTTTTAATCTCGTTAAATAAAAAAGAATAACAGATAAGGTACAAAGAAAATATTTTAACTATTTATAACATTTAAAACGGCTTACGCGTCTTCTTACATTCTGTATTAATTCAATTTTTCTTTTAACAGCCTTTTCTTTCGATATTTTACTCTTTGAATAAATAATGACGATAAGAGGTGCGGAAATTTTATCGGCCGAAGTTATGGTCGCACCTGTTACCTACAAAAGATCCCTGCTATATCGATACACGTTACATTTGCACAGTATCGGAAAAAGCGAAGATCACAAACCCAAAGGACATAATACACTTATCGGCGTAACTAAGACACAAGATGAATCTAACATCACAAACGAGGCCACGAACCAGATATAAAACCGTACTGTATAATGAAACAGAGAATACATCTGACGCACAAATCTTTTCCTTGTTACACGATTTTGCGAGTCACGTGACTGCTTTACGAATTATCGATTCAATCTAGTACAGCAGTATATGAAGATTGGCTGGAATTAAAATTAAATTCAATTATGAACTATTTATTTATCAACCATTAATTTATCATAAATCAAATTTGATTATCAACTACCAGTTCGAATAAATATCGTTTCTTTTCATTCTGATTCACAAGAAACTAAGCTCCTTAAGTAATTATTTTTTGCACAAAAGATATTTTTACTATCAACTAAATTTTTGCGATTTCATAAACCAATGAAAGTCTCTCGAGGAGTCTAATAAAATTGAATATATAATGATATACACGTATAAAAATATAATCGCGATAACAGCCAATAAGCCCATATTACTTGCTATGCTTACTATAATTCATAATTATAACAAATAATATGATACAATTAGTAATTATGTATCAAATTGCGCGTCTTTTCATCGCAACACTAATCCAAACCGAGGTGAGTACTTTTTCGTAACTCTAATTCATAACGCGATATTCAGATTCGCAACTCTAATTGGCAACGCGAAATTTGGATTCGCAACTCTAATTGGCAACGCGAAATTTGGATTCGCAACTCTAATTGGCAACTCGAATTTTGGATTCGCAACTCTAGTTCAAACCGTAATTAATCACTCGCAACGCTAATTCAAATACCGCGATTAGCCATGTACGTCGGCTGACAGACAAATCACAAACAACTACTACTACAAATACTAAAGGCGAGCACAGTGACAAAGTAGTAACGAGAATGGCTTTCCACGCTTTGGATGCGAGTGATCCAGAGGGTGGAAAGCCATTGGTAGTTGCCCTCTTCCATGGCAATTTGCCGGGCCTCTTCAGCTCTATAGCCTCTTCTTTCTTCGGGCGCGATGCCCGCTGAAACTTACATCTAGGCTCGAGACTTTCTAAATCGCAAACTAAAAAATAACTTACAAAGGTGAAATAAAAATATAAATCGCGGAAGCTGATCCAAGCGCACATGGATCAACAACGATCGTGGCGATCGCTGTCCGTTCGCATGTGCGTGCTCGAGCGATAATCGTTCGTTTCGGAAACTACCCCCCGCCCCCGTCCCTATTCGCGACCACGACCGCGATATTCGAAAAGTCGATAGGCAGAGCTCAAGACGAATGGTATGCTCCATTCGTGATGTCAGCTTCACCGTCGATTTTTCAAATCAAATATCCTGAAACAGGTTGGTCACGCGAGAACGCTCGAAATCCGACGAGAGACTGTGCCAACCTGCCCGGCCCTACCTACTTATAGTTAACATTCATACCAGAAAATATGCTACCTATCCTACCCGGAAACCTATATTTAAAATTTGAAAAATGGCAAAACAAGCACACCAACACATTCGCTCCACGGTTCTCACGCATAACCCGGGCGCAAAAGGCCTACACTAGAGAGACGTCCCGGGACGCCTCCGACACCCGAGTTTAGCACACACAACTTTCATACTCTAATGTTACGTACCATTTTCCTGAAATCGACCGACGAAGGCTAACGACCATTGCGTACAACGCGATAAAAGTAAATCTCAATTTTAATCACGAATATTCCTAATTCAGATAGTGTATCTATTTTGCAAAGAAATTGTAAATGGTACGAAATGTGGTACCATTTATTATAACTTAACGATAAAATTAACGATACTAATATCTATGATTTCCTGTATTCGATAACGAATCTCTGTTTCAACAGACTGTTGAAATTCAAATGATATTTGTGTGAATTTATTTTTTATTATATAGATTTATAGTAAACGGAATAGATACCAAACGACGCAATTCCACAGCCTAACCACACACACTATGTGGAAATTACGTCGTGCACGATACGCTAACTCATCGTCAGTCGCTTACAAATCATTATGAAATCAATGGTCATCGTACTCGTTGCCTTTCTTTCACCCAAGTAGCACCTGGGCACGTGAGCGAAGTCCTGGCAATGAATACGGAAGGGGTTAAACCTGAAAATCCTAGCTAAAAAACGTATTAGCGCATCTAATTTGTATTTAACGGGCTAGTCTTTCTTTATTTTGCATTTTCGAACTTTATCTCTATTATTATCACTGTACACTCTAGATTATTAATTCAATAATTTACCAAAATACTAATATTGAATTTATTTATAGAAAAGAGCGCAAATAAGATCAGTGCAATATAGTAATTCATTCAAATAATTGACTCTACGAACTATCGAAATTTCATCACAAAAGAAACAAATTGACAATGAATAAGACATTTATTTAATAATTGGCTCAAAGTTGGATATTATTGCAAACAACCTCAGGCAATCCCTTCGTCAAAGCACATTTTCGAAAGCGCAAAAGCAGTGTTTAAAACTTGTTGCTTTGATTCCAAAATTTGCCTGTCGCGAAATGTCTTCTTGCACATAAAATTCAATGCATTTTTGTACGGCAGGACTGAACTTTACTATCTCTACATTTATATTTTAAATTAATATCCAAATTCAAAAATGAATGGCAAACAATTAAATTCATCTTAATAATGCCATCAGAGAATGGAAGGTGAAGTAAAAAATGACTTACTATCATTATTATTAAATATGCAATAATTGCAATTTTTTATGCAACGAAGTTGGAGGGCATCCGACTTCGTCACTAAGAAATATTTAATTAAATCATTGCAACTTTCCGTATATATACATTTTTAATACATTCCAACTTTAAAAGTAATTATAGTGAACATACGTGTATATTTTCAATCAGAAATATTCAAACTAATTGTCAATATAATATCGTTTCTATCGGTTAGTACCATTACTAATATTATTAATATAAAATTTGTCAGTATCGTGTAATTAAGATAAAAAAGGAACGAATTGTGCAAGAAGACCTATCCTGAACTAATAAATAATATATAGAAAAAGAAAATGTTACTACTCACGGGTATAATAAATACCCGCGGTCACTGTGCTCGCAAAAAATTCTACGTAATACAACCAGTCACCCGTGTCGATTCGGACCTTTCGTCCTACGACATGATTGAGTGACCGGAGGAACAAAAATGCATGCGACTCACGATAAGACGCGAGAAACGTAGTCAGTCATCGATGCTGTGGTAGCCCAGGGAAGGTCGTCGTGAAGGCCGTCATTAAGGAGGAGCCATGCAAACCCATCATGGAAAAAACTGTAACAATGCATGGAATATCATAATTTGCTCTTAAATACGACGTTAATTAGTTGGAAAATGTGAAGCAGTGGACGATTAGTCTTTATTAATCCCTATTAGAATTTTAATGACAATATTCGAATCAGGAGTAGCGAATTGAAATACAAGCAATGGAATTAAATAAAGTACAGATTACAAAGTTACTTACGCTATTGGCGTTTGAAGCCCCACTAGGTCCTTTTCAAGAAGCAGGGGGAAGAGGAAGGAGTGACAAACCTTTAACAAAAAATATAACTTCCTATACATATATGTATAATTTATTTTGAAAATTAAGTAACGGTTCAGCAAAAAATTTCAGATAATGTAATGCGAAACTCCATGAAAACCTTCAGCTTTGATAACAATAAAAAGACTAAATCGCTAGTGAACTCTAATTACTGTAACAACCGAAACTCCGATATTAAAGTGTAAAATCAGATTTGGTCTTTTACCGTGAATAGTTCAAGCAAAGTACAAGGAATAAAATTAATTGGAGTACGATATGCAAAGATTCTTACATGCTTAGTATCGAAGCATCGCTGCGTCCTTCCCGAAGCACAGGAAAAAGTAGAATGTATGAAAAACTGAAACAAACCATGTGAAATCTAATTATTATAAAAATAGGAACGCTGAACTAACAATTTTTAACAATTTCTTTTTAATTTCATAATGATAATCTAATCATTTCTGAAGCACGTTCGATATTTTTATCGTATATTTCGATATTGTAACTTTTAGATTTTATGTCAATGGAAATTAATAATAGTTCGATGGAAATACGAATAAGAGAATAAATTAGAATACAATATACAGAAATACTTACATTCTTGAGTTCCAGGAGAGGCTGTATCCTCTTGCGAAACCTGCGACTCTACTACCGAAAGCGAATGTTTAAAACTAAAAAAAAAAAATAAAAAGAAAAGGCTATTAGCGCGTCCGTTTAAGTAACAATCGGCGAATACACTGACTCTAATTTCGCGTACAAGTATTCTAATTGTATTTACAATCATCAAGAGCTGTTGCGCTCTAGAATATCTAAAAGATATTATTACGCAGCAAACACTGACTCTATCGACCGCATTGCGCGCGATCACAAACATTCTCTGAAAAAAAAGTTGTATTGGAAGAAAGGAAGATGGAGAGGGGAAGGGGCAGAGTGTTTGTTTACGAAATACTGCTGTTTTTGAAAAACGTACGTACTATACATGTACCGATTATTATTCATTCTTCACGGACGAACAGGTGTTACATGTACACATTAAGAAAATGGGATGTACGTGTAATATTTCAAACACTGTTTATGAATCGCGAGATATCTTCAAATATATTTTCAAATATTTATTAATATTCTAAAGCATAACACCAATTCTTCACTCGGAAAGAATTCAGTTGTGAATGTTCGTTATCAGAGTTTGAAATGTGGTTTTTGTTAATAGATTATGTTGCATTTTATAAAGATTCGACAATGCTTGTAACAAATGAAACTTTCTCAAGCGTTTGGAGTGTTCAGACCCTTTCAAGGAAACAATAAACTTATTTTCTCGTTTCAATGTACAAAAATATAATAATTTCGCAATAGATTATTTTCTAATAACAGTTAAATGATTTGCATAATTTGCTATATATTGATATAAAAACATTAATTAACTTTTTAATAGAATATCCGATTATTAACGATAATCTATATGCCTGAAATATTTTTAAATGTGATTTCTTTAATCCCTTTTTCTTTCGTCTTAATATTTTCAACAAATTATGCAACTATGTATAAAATCATGTTATTATATGCTAATTGTAAGTTGTACAGCAATTATTTAGCAAATATTGATTACCATTGATCCAATACAAAGAGAAAATAGTCGTGTACGTACGTCTGCTTTGTTATAATACTTCAATCATTACCAAACCTGCATGAGAAATCAACGACTCGATTTACGAACAATCGCCCATGACGTCCATCTTGTATCAGTTCGAATTATCGATTGTTAATCGTCTGTGGCGTCTGTGATGCGAACCCCTATTCTTTCAGTCACCTGACCAGCCAATAATCTGTACAGAAACAAAAAAAAAATACCAATAATTTCAAATAAATGTATGACAAAACCCATAATTTACAATAACAGAACAGTAGGTGAACAAATTATAGTTAGATAATGCAATAATAAAATACAAAGTCTGCCTTAAAGGCAGGTAATGTGAATTTTCGATAATTTTAACCATCAAGAATAAATTCAAGAATAAATGTATAATAAACCAATTATTTGCAATAATGAAATCAATTATATTGAAATAAAGTAATAACAGAACCCAAATTCTACCTCAAAGACCGATAATATAAGTTATCGACGATCGTAACTTGTCAAGTACGCGGTCAACGATGAAAATAAAAGAAAATTTCTTAATTTTACTAAGATTATGATCAATAAGTGATTAAATACGAACGTACTGTTTAAATGAAGCAGATAGAAGCGTAGAAATGTTGATAAAGTTGAAATGAAAGCACTAATAGTGACACGGTAACGCTCGACGAGACGAATTTTCGCTCCACGACTCTCAAGGGTACAATGACGTCTCATGGTACGGTGCTCCGCGAAACTACGTCTTTCAGTTATTTCGCACCAATAGGAAAGCTCCATTTGACGTGACAATATTCTGCGCCAATAGGCACGTTCGATTTGAGTTTGACAATATATTACGCCAATAGGAGCGCTCGAGTTTCGTATATACGAGCGCGCGCAAATTTATCGTATTCAAACAGTCAAATTGATGAAATTGAGAAATAGAAAAGATATTTAAGACAATATTCAG